>CM056577.1:3438589-3768589 GCA_029721435.1 Gymnothorax reevesii
ACACACACACACACACACACACACACACACACGCGCGCACACACACACACGCACGCACACACACACACGCGCACACACACTCACACACACACACACACGCACGCACACACACACACACACACACACACAGAGTAACTCATCTGTGTTCATCATATGCCTAATAGATCCAAGCAGCCTCTTCTCTCTGAGTGCTTTTGGCTGGGCAGTGTAGACATTAATTTTAATTTAATCTTAAGACAAAACTGAAATGAATAATACTTAAACTCTGAGATTGAAACACTCGGTAATCCACCATTTTCCCTTTAACAACAGCGTCAAATATCCTGTCCTTTCGCTCTTTTATTGCAAGAGGTAAAGAAAAAGGCTCTTGTTGAAGACCTGAATTGTCTGCTTTCAGTTGAGTGTACTGACATCCAACAGCCAGACACACAACAATTTCACGAAGAAATAAAAGAAATGCTCTGCTAAAGAACATAACCAATAAACATGATGGCCGTGTTGAGCAGCCCATTGCATGCAAAATAATCCAACAACGATGGCAGCCAGGCAAACCCCTTCAGCTAAAACATAAAACTTTGCCTGTTTGCTAAACATACTTGCAGTATCTAATGATCAAATCTGCTGCAAACTTCCCAGATCCCAGAACATATAAAAGGGGTGACATTCTCATTATGGTAATGGTGACATATGTGCTAACGTAAACATCCGCTCATTATAATGAATAGAAAAGACAGCATAGTTTCAGTCGCACTTATATTTATCTCTTTCTCTCTCTCGACAGGTTCCAGGTTCTTCAGACAGATGATCTACACATAACACATAACGGCAGAGAACCAGGAGCACCTTAGAAAGGTGAGAGAGGGAGGGTGTGTGTGTGTGTGTGTATGTGTGTGTATGTGTGTGTGTATGTTTTTTTTCTGTATGTGTGTGTGCACTCTTGGCAAGTGGGTAATGATCACTTTATCTCTTTCATGTTGTGTTTATAGTGACCCCTCCCACCTTGTAAACATGACCTCAGGTAGAAACAGCGATTACAAAACTACAAAGTACTACAGATCAAACACTCACAATCGTCTCATACATTGCGTCTTCTGACATATGCAGCTAATGTATGACATTCATAACGTGCTTATAATGTATAAAATTCACATACTTGCTTCTATATGCAACATTCGCAACATGCTTATGATGTGCGCATTCAATCACATGCAGGCAATATACAACATTCACTGCATGCTTTCGATGTATAATGTCCACACACACACACTTCTGATGAATAACATTCTCATACACCTCCAATGCGCAACATTCACACACATGCTTTTAACCCTGAAGGCGCTGAAATAAATTTTCAGAAAATTATAAATTCAATGCTCTTATGCTGTTGAAAACCTATCATGTGGCGACCTGTTTAAAAGAGCTCGCCTGCGGGAGCCCTTTTAAACAAGTGGCAACATGGCAGGTTTTCAACAGCTTTGAATTTGATATCTTACATCATTGAGCAACACTATTCGTGTTTTCTGAGGGTTAATGCACAACATTCAATCAATCTAACAAATATTATCCACATCGTCTTCTCATGCCAGGGTGGCCATCGAGGGACATATGAGGGCATATATCAGTGTGAGTGTGAGTGTGTGTGTGAGTGTGTGTCAGTTATTTTTCTTTACTTGTGTGATCATGTGCTTGTGTGTATGAATGCTCCTGTATACACGTATTAGTGCGATTGCGGTGCTTGCAGTTCGCTGTCTTGTGTAACAAAGTGAATGACAGTGACGTCTTCAAGACAAACAGCAGGCACATGCGCACATGATTGGAGATTTTTGCAAACTCAGGGGCGGGGCATGATGTGGCAGGGAACAGTGATGTCATAGTAACACAGCTAGTCCTCTCTCTCTGTACAGTATGCGTGACTGACACGTGTACTGTACAGTGGACTGGACTTGTTGGGGGAAATGATCACTCATTGAGAGATTACGGATCAACTGTATTTACTGTGGTTAGAGGAGGGATCTACTGAGGGATCCACAGAGCAGGTATGGGGATAGGGGGCGGGGTTAAGAGTAACATGGCTGCTGGTACCCCCTTCAATATAAGCCTGGTGTGACAGAGAGAGGGACTACTCATTTTGGCAACTCAGATGTAGAGCTGTAATATACACCTACTCAATCTGGCAACTCAGCCATTGATCACTAATATACAGCACCAGTCAGAAGTTTTTGCACGCCCTAGGATCTTCTCAAGTCTTTATCTTACGTGTGGGTCATTCCATACTAAACTGTACAAATGTGTTACAATGGTGATGAAACTTAAAATACACCTTTTCCAAAGTTTTTCATTGCAGTGGTGAAACCCCATCCATGCGCATCACACAGAAGTAAGAAGATAAACTGAGTGATCAAATCATTTCAGTGACCCCATAATGTACTAAGGTGGCAGGCGTTGTGGGTGTAACGAGGACACAAAACAGATACTGTATTCCTGAAAATCGGATACATTTCAAAGTCAGTTCTTTCGTATGATAAATGGCCTCAGTCTATCTGTAACATTTATGGACAATTACGGCCTGTCAATGTTTTTCATGTCTATTGTCCTCAGTGTTTGTATTCTGTTCACCCGGCTTCAGTGCAAAGCATTGTTAAAATTTTGCAACTGGTTACCTGTTGCTCTAAATCACCAAAGAAATATATTATTTTATTCACAAGAAGGCATTTCAAAGAATAAGACTAATAAATCAGGTGGCAAAGTAAAGGGTCATTTTCTCATAGACTTCAGTAGCATTGAACCTCTTTCTCAAACCACCGACGTCGCCATCTGCTGGCCATTAAATGTAAAGCAAATTTTTGAGATTTCTGCATCGACCTCACTTTTTAGATCCGGATGCTGCGTCCATCTTTTTATACAGTCTATGCGCAGGACACAATCTGCACATATTTCTTTATGTTGTTTCGGTCGTAACATGATATGAGGACACAGAAAAATGTTATTTTTTCAATCATTGTTTTGTAAAGCATGGTATATATGATTGTCTGACGCCTTGTGAAATTTTGATGCAGGAAGTGAGTACCTTAGTTTGCCGAGGTCATCTTTACGCCATTTGCGGACATTATGCAAATTAACGCACAGGTCTAGATGTAACATGTGAAGACGTGACTGGTTACGCCTACGACGGTCTTTTCAAATTGCATTTCTGATCCGATGAGTCCCAGTAATTTAGTGCAGACAATTGAAACCGTTATTATGGGTATTTCTCTGCAATATTTCATTTCACTTTCTTTCGAAGTATCAACAGACATGTCATGAGCATTTCATGAAGTTGGCTGCCAAATTTTGTGACAAAATATGTCCTTCACAATGTCTTGGCTGACATCAGGACACCACTTTATCTGCTGTGTTGTTGGACCGATGACTGTTTTTTTTCTTATGTATATCTTCAATCCGGGAGTGAATAAATATGAGCAATGCAAATCATTTAATTCTGTTAGAAAAAGATGTATTGACCATTCTTGTACAACACAGTGAATTGTACAGTTAAAAAGGAGTGACCCATGTTGAAATCAGTGAAACCCAATACTTGTTTATTACAAGTAATACATTTACAAGAAAAATCCACAAGGTATCCAGCACAGGTGATTAAAATTATCAGCTCGCTATCAACCCCCTGAAGCTGCTGAAGCTGCCGCCCTGCATTTTGAAACTTTTTTTCTGCTGATTTGATAAACTGTGTTGATTTTATATGATTCGAAGGGGCTGATTTCAAATTTGCCCGAAAAATTTGTGTATCAGGTCTGGTTTTTTGACAAATCACAAATTGTTTTTTCATATTGATATACCTAAGAATACACAATGATAAACGAAAGCAAAATGACACAGTTAGATTTTAAGCATTCTGTAAGATGTAATAAAACAAAATGCAGCTTACCTTAGGATTACATTTTCTTTTCTTTTTTCACTGAGATTTCCTCTCCTGGCGAGCCTATGCAGGTGGATGGCTCATAGGAGAGCCAGGCTCGTAAGCCTGTTTGTAAACATATGATCTGCTATAATTGTAACAGACCGGGACAGATCCGTCCACGCTGCCCAGAGCTTTAGGGAAATGGGAAGTCCCTCTAGAGGTATGAGGGGCGCTAGAGGGACAGACCCAATTCGCCCTCTGAACTTTAATGCCTTTAGAATTGACTGTGGGGAGACGGAATATTTATCGAAGCTCTTGCAGACTCTGGCACCGTGGACTGTTTTAAGGACATGGAGTGGGCTAGGAGACTTTCCATTCCCATCCACCCTCTTTTACATTCACGCACTGTTAGATCTTTGGACGGTCGCCCACTGGGAACTGGATTTTTAATCAAAGTCTCTGAATCATTGACTATGTTCATCTCTTTTGGTGGTCATTCTGAGGAGGTCCGGCTTTTTATTATCAGTTCTCCTGTTTTCCTGTCGTTTTAGGACACTCTTGGCTACATAGGCCTCACATCATTTGGGGGAGTCAGAATAACCCGAACGTCCAGTGGGGCACTGATTGTAGGTCCCACTGTAGGGAGAGTTTGGCGTGTCATCCTGGGCATCAACCTATGGGGGAGGCTGATGCCTTGAGTGATTCTGAGGAGTTTGTCTCACACTACCCTCCTAATCTAGAGAAAGGGGCGGAGGTGGAGTTGGAGTGGGATCCTCAATTTGTCTGGTGGAAGCCAGAGGAGGATTGCTATTCGGAGGATTTCTCTGACTCGGAATCAGACATAGAGATGGCAGGTTCCGAACAGGTTCTCTGAACTTGTGTCTGCCTCCTAATGTTCCTAACGATTATGCTGATCTCGCGGGGGGTTTTTGCCAAGCAATGGACATGGACTTTACCTCCTCATCACACATCCGATTTCGAGATCAATCTCAACCTGGGTACCACTCCCCCTAGGGGCTCATTATACTTGCTGTAAGGACCTGAGAGAAGGGTCATGCGAGAATATATTCAGCAGGCTCTGGCTAATGAATTTATTTGGCCCTCCACATCTCCTGCTGGAGCGGGGTTCTTTTTTGTGGGCAAAAAAGATGGTGGCCTGAGACCCTGTATTGATTATAGGGGCTTGAATAATATCACCATTAAAAACCCATACCCCTTCCGTTGATGAATTCCGCATTTGAACGTCTGCAGGAGGCATCATTTTTTACTAAGTTAGACCACGGGAATGCTTATAACTTGGTTCGGATCCGGGAGGGGGATGAGTGGAAAACGGCATTTAATACGCATGACGGGTACCACAAATATTTTGTCATGCCTTTTGGATTGGTTAACGCCCCTTTTGTGTTCCAGGCACTCAATGACGTTCTCTGAGATGTAAGAGAGATTCTTCTTTGTTTGCCTTGACGATATTCTGATCACCCTGACTGCTCTGGTCACGACCCCATTCCTGAGCTGGTTATCCTGGCAGCTCAGATTGTGGCTCCCATTCAGTGGGACATTGAGTCTGTTGTGGGGGAGTGTAATGTGGAAAAAAGCCACTAGATGGTAGTATTGACTTTTTTTTTGTGAAGCCCAGTCTGGAGCTAGGTTTGGGCATGTCCTGGACATGTCTGAGAGGGGAAAGTCCCAGAGAAAAAAAAGTCTAAAAGGTGGGAGGGGTCTGCAAAAGAGTATATAAGGAGACAAATTGAGAGAGTGAAGTAGTAGGAGAAATTGCCAGGAGAGGGATACATGTGACCAGACCTGTCACTCTGTTCAAGACCTGTGAAGCTTTAAGTGGATTTTTGCCTGTGTTGGAGCATTTTCCTCACCCAGGACATCACCAAGCAACCACATCTCAAGGGACTGTAAATATTTTTTTTTTCTTTTAGATGTCAATCTTGGTCAGTTGTATAAATTGTAGGTTAGTTGTCAGTCTTTGTTTAATTAAATCTGGTTAAGTTTTAAAATTTTGTCTGTCATCCCTTGCTGTCTTATATGTCATAACAAATTGGGGCCATAACAGGAGGCATTAAGAACTGATCCCGGTCCTGGTCAGGGGCCGCCTGGCTGTTTGTTTGTTCTGTTGGCAGTATGGTTACAAGTTCTCCAGTGGGGGCACTCTTCTCGACTGGAGGGTCACAAGGGGGTTAATAGGACCAAGCAGTTCGTAGCCCGACATTTTTGGTGGCCCAGCATGATTCAGGACATCCGGGAGTTTGTAGCGGCATGCTGTATCTGCGCTGGTAACAAGACTTCCGATCTCCCCGCCCCCTTTCTGGTCTGCTGCGGCCATTGCCCGTCCCTAAGTGCCTGTGTAGCTATATCACTCTTGATTTTGTTACGGGGCTGCCTGTTTCTGAAGGCAACACGGTCATCTTGGTCGTGGTCGACCGTTTCTCTAAGGCCGCCCACTTTGTCGCGCTGCCTAAGCTGCCTTCCGCGCGGGAGACGGCCCTTCTTGTTGTGGACCATGTTTTCCGGCTGCATGGTCTCCCTCAAGATGTGGTTTCTGACCGAGGCCCTCAATTTACGGCCAAATTCTGGCGTGCATTTTGCAACCAGTAGGTGGTCACCGTGAGCCTTTCTTCTGGTTTCTACCCAGAGACTAACGGGCAGACTGAGTGAACCAACCAGTTGTTTGAGAATACTCTTCGATGGTTAGCGGCTGACAACCCAGTCGATTTTTAGCACGGGCCGAATATTCCCACTATTCACTGGGTAACTCCTCCACAGGCCTTTCCCCGTTTGACGCTCAGTTGGGTTATCAGCCTCCGCTGTTTCCTGAGACTGACAGGAATTCAGAGGTTTCTTCGGTCAATCACTTGTTCGGCGTTGTCGGTCAGTTTGGGCCAGGGTCCGTTCCTCTTTGTTGGGCTCTGGACAATAGACCGCCACAGATAGAAGGCGCCGGTCGGCCCCATCTAATCGGGTTGGCCAAAAGGTCTGGTTTTCCTCGCGGGACCTACCCTTGAGAGTGGAGTCACGGAAGTTGGCTTCCCGCTTCATTGGTCATTTTAAGAATGTGTGAAGGATCAATCCGGTCACAGTCCGGTTGAAGCTCCGTAGATCCTGAGGGATCCACTCCTCTTTTCATGTCTCCAGGCTCAAACCTGTTAGCACTTGCGTCCTGGCTTCGGTCGACAAACCCCTGCTGCCGCCGCGGATTATTTAAGAGGGGCCTGTTTACACTGCGCATCGTATGTTAGCCGAGAGGCGTGTGGGTCGTGGCGCTCAGTTTTTAGTTGACTGGGATGGTTACGGTCCTGAGGAGCGATGTTGGGTTCCTTCTCATGATATCCTGGATCCCAGCCTTATCTCAGAGTTCAGTACACGGGTTCTTTGGGAACTTCTGGAGCCGTTCCTTAGAGGGGGGGGGGGGGGGGGGTCCTGTCATGGTTTGTGAGGTGTGTGTGTGGTTTTGACTTATCTTTACTGCTCTGGTCCCGGGACGATATCAAATTTCTTGGCTATTGGATTCTTTACCCAGCTGGCTGATTGAGCTGGGGCGGCGCCTTCCTGGACTCTGTATAAGCAGGAAGTCCGGCATGCCCCCTTGTGTGAGTGTCTGTTTTTCGCTTCGCACTATAACCGAAGATATCTGTAGTCAGGTTTTGTATGACTTTTCATCTTCTGATTATTGGAGTTTCTTCTCCCTTTTTTGATCTCGCTTTGCTTCCATGTTTCGGACTATTATACGTCCTTTGGAAGCGCAAGTACTTTTGTTTGGTCTGTATTATTCTCTGTGTCTGTACTGTGTCCGTGTAGCTCACTTTCTCTCTGGTCGTTGCGCTTGGCCTCGTAATTCCACCAGCCATGATGCATAAACTCAAAAGGCATGCGCAGTGACACACTTACTTACTGATGCACACACACACGCTCACACAAACATACACACTCTTACTCATGCACACACACGGGCTGTCGTACTGTCATCAGGTCTTTAGAAAGCTTTTGGATGTTTATTTTTATACCTGCTGGTACTGGCTGCCGTATAGGATGTGCATCCTGCTCACCGCTGCAGTGTGGGATTCCTTGAATGTTCTGGAGGGGAATTGCTATGTATCAGCGAGTGTGTGAGTGCATGTGTGTGTGTGTTTGTGAGTTAATGCGTGTGTGTGTGCGAGTCAGTGCATATCAGTAGGTGTGTGTAATGTGTGTGTGTGTGATTCAGAGTGTGAGTTTGTTTGTGAGTGTGCGCGTCAGTACTTCGGGCTGCGGGAGAGTGTGAGTGTGTGAGTGCATGCATGTGGTTATATGCGTGTAACTTACTCTCTCGCTCCATAGCGATGCAACAGGTTCTGGATAACTTGGGCACTCTGCCTAATACTACAGGAGCCAAAGACATCGACCTCATCTTCCTGCGCGGGATTATGGAGAGCCCTATTGTCCAATCGCTGGCCAAGGTATCCCACAATGCTTTGTACCATTATGCATTCAATAACCACAATGAAATCAGAGTCCAGTGTGTAGGGTATGATTTCATAGCAGTTTTTACATTCATAATCACCTGGATATTAATGGCAATAACAATAGTAATGGTGACACACCCAGCAGGGCTGAATTTGAGTCAGTTGATCAAACTTTATCAAAATCTCATCTCGTATTGTGTGAGGGGGATGTTGGGCTGTGCAGGGTTTGGACAGTGAGCCACACTGGCTGTAGCTCTGGGCTCCTTGTTAGTGAAATTAGCTCAGCCTCATCAGAAATGCTGGCAGCACCCAGACAGCCTCAAACAGATGCACTGACCAGCGAGGTGGGGGAGGGAGCAATGCTCCAATATCTCCACCCCCTCCACGGCCAGCAGTGCCAGCGTCTCCTGTCATCTGTGACCTCATCAGTGACATCAGTGCAGTTTGAACACTGAGAATCAACTCAATACTGTCTGCAGCCGATCTCAGAGAGTGTGCTTTTATCAGCATGTGTACTGTGCTGTCAATAGTCGAAGTGCATTAGTAGGTCTGTCAGTCTGTGGATGTGTGTGTCCCATTTAGCACATATACGTCGCCGTGATGTAATGAGAATGTGTTGGGAAGATGTCGTATTTACGTCGTTTGCTCATTGGCCCTCGTCGCCGAGACATCGGCATTTGTTAAAAAGCATTTTACCTAATGCTGATGTCTCGGTGACGTAGGGCCAATGAGCAAACAACGTAAATAATAATAATAAAAAAAAAATAATAATCTTCCCTACACATTCTCATTACATTGCCAATGCGTCGCGGTGACTTATATGTGCTAACTGGGGTGTTACCTAACCTTGTGGGGACAAAATGTCCCCATACGACATGGAATTCCAGATTCCTTTATCCGTATGGGGACGTTGTCAGGTCTCCGTGAGGACATTGAGCTATTTTAGGGTTAGGGGTTAAGGTGAGGGTTGGGATAAGGTTAGGGTTGGCGTTAGGTGTGTACTGTTGAGGGTTAAGGTCAGGGAAAGGGGTTAGGAAATTAATGCAGATCTCTAGATTGTCCCCACAAAATATTAAAACCCGAGTGTGTGTGTTCGTGCATGCGTGTGTGCGCGCGCGTGCATGTGCATGTGTGTGCATGTGTGTGTGCGTGCATGTGTGTGCGTGTGTGTGTGTGCGTGTGTGTGTGCATGTGTGTGCGTACATGTGTGTATGTGTGTGCGTGCATGTGTGTGCGTGCGTGTGTGTGTGTGTGTGCGTGCGTGTGTGTGTGTGTGTGCGCGCGTGCATGTGTGTGCGTGTGCATGTGTGTGTGCGTGCATGTGTGTGTGTGCGCGCGCGTGTGTGTGTGCATGTGTGTGCGTACATGTGTGTGCATCTGCGTGCGTGTGTGTGCGTGTGTGCGCGCGCGTGTGTGTGTGTGTGTGTGTGCGTGTGTGTGTGCGTGTGTCGGCAGAGACACATTTATTGGAGATGCAGGAGCAGAGACGATGGCTGTTGGTGTCGCCACACTTCGTTGCATACGCATCGGATTTGAGGACTCTGATAATAACTCTGATTAAATGAGATGTCAGTAGTGTAAGTTTAAGGGAGAGGTAGCGGGCAGTTGGATCAGTAACTAAGGAAGGCAGGACTCAGAAAAAACTGTACTGCTGCCACCACTCATCTCTTACTGTGTTGCAGCTTATAGTACTTGACCTGCTAGGGAAGATGTATAAACCAGGTTCAGAACGCAGTGACCTGCGTAGTTTTTGTTCTAATTGGATAGATTTGCCGGTTTCCTCAGTTGTACAGCCCAGAGGTGGGCGTGATGTGTGGAAACAGGAAGCTGGGTTAATGGACGTTTGAAACACACCACAGGGCAGTTCCTTTCCGTCCCTGCTCTCAGATTCTCCGCTGTGCCTGCAGACTGAGCTTAACTCTGATCACGATTTAATGTGATCCAGCTTTGGAGTTCAAGTGTTATATAAAGAAAGTCCTAATGCTCTAACGTTGTCATTGACTCTGTAGTTGTACAGGGTTGTCTGACCCTGTAGATCGATTGTGTCAGATTATGCTAATATCTGCTTGGTGTTGATCACCCCCGCTGACCCTTGACCTCTGACTGCTCAGGCTCACGAGCGATTGGAGGATGTGAAGCTGGAGGCGGTGCAGGACAAGAACATGGAGCTGGTGACCGATATTCTCGGGGACATTAAAAGCCTGAACCCGAAAGATCACAGTGCTGCGGAACTTTCCAGAATACTGCAGGAGCCGCACTTCCAGGTGCGTGTCTGTGTGTGTGCAGGTGTGTGTGTGAGAGAATAAGTGTGTCTGTGAGTGCGTGTGTGCGCATGAGTGTATGAGCGTGTGCACATGAGTGTATGAGTGTGTGTGTGAGTGTATGAGTGTGTGTCTGAGTGCGTGTGTGCACATGAGTGTATGAGTGTGTGTGTGAGTGTATGAGTGTGTGTCAACGAGTGGTTGTGTGCACAAGGGAGTGTGTTTGAGAATGTGTGACCTTGTATGCGTGTCTGTGTGAGTGTGTGTGTGTGTGTGAGTGTGTGCGCATGAGTGTATGTCTGTGAGTGTGTGTGAGTGTGTGCACATGAGTGTATGTTTGTGAGTGAGCGTGTGTGTGTGTGTGTGTGTGAGTGAGTGTGTGCGCATGAGTGTATGTCTGTATGTGTGAGTGTGTGCACATGAGTGTATGAGTGAGCGTGTGTGTGTGTGTGTGTGTGTGAGTGTATGCGCACGTATGCGCGAGTGTGCATGAGAATGTGGGGAAGTGTGTGTTAAACTGTCTGTTTGTGTGAAAGTGAGTAAGGATGGGTGTGTTTGTCTGTGAGTATCAGGAAATGAGGCTGTTCCATCACTGTTCCTCACCCTGACCTGCTCCATCACTGTTCCTCACACTGACCTGCTCCATCACTGTTCCTCACCCTGACCCGCTCCATCCCTGTTCCTCACCCTGACCTGTTCCATCACTTGTTCCTCACCCTGACCTGCTCCATCACTGTTCCTCACCCTGACCTAATCCATCACCTGTCCCTCACCCTGACCTGCTCCATCACTGTTCCTCACACTGACCTGCTCCATCACTGTTCCTCAATCTGAGCTGCTCCATCACATGTTCCTCACACTGACCTGCTCCATCACTGTTCCTCACACTGACCTGCTCCATCACTGTTCCTCACCCTGACCTGCTCCATCACTGTTCCTCACCCTGACCTGCTCCATCACTGTTCCTCACCCTGACCTGCTCCATCACTGTTCCTCACCCTGACCTGCTCCATCACTGTTCCTCACCCTGACCTGCTCCATCACCTGTCTCTCACCCTGACCTGCTCCATCACCTGTTCCTCACCCTGACCTGCTCCATCACTGTTCCTCACCCTGACCTGCTCCATCACTGTTCCTCACCCTGACCTGCTCCATCACTGTTCCTCACCCTGACCTGCTCCATCACTGTTCCTCACCCTGACCTGCTCCATCACCTGTTCCTCACCCTGACCTGCTCCATCACTGTTCCTCACCCTGACCTGCTCCATCACTGTTCCTCACCCTGACCTGCTCCATCACTGTTCCTCACCCTGACCTGCTCCATCACTGTTCCTCACTCTGACCTGCTCCATCACTGTTCCTCACCCTGACCTGCTCCATCACTGTTCCTCACCCTGACCTGCTCCATCACTGTTCCTCACCCTGACCTGCTCCATCACCTGTTCCTCACCCTGACCTGCTCCATCACTGTTCCTCACCCTGACCTCCTCCCTCACTGTTCCTCACACTGACCTCCTCCGTCACTGTTCCTCACACTGACCTGCTCCGTCACTGTTCCTCACCCTGACCTGCTCCATCACCTGTTCCTCACCCTGACCTGCTCCATCGCAAGTCCTCACCCTGACCTGCTCCCTCACTGTCCCTCACCCTGTCCTTATCCATCACCTGTTCCTCACCCTGACCTGCTCCATCACTGTTCCTCACCCTGACCTGCTCCATCACTGTTCCTCACCCTGACCTGCTCCATCACCTGTTCCTCACCCTGACCTGCTCCATCACTGTTCCTCACCCTGACCTGCTCCATCCCTGTTCCTCACCCTGACCTGCTCCATCACTGTTCCTCAATCTGAGCTGCTCCATCACATGTTCCTCACCCTGACCTGCTCCATCACTGTTCCTCACCCTGACCTGCTCCATCACTGTTCCTCACACTGACCTGCTCCATCACTGTTCCTCACTCTGAGCTGCTCCATCACTGTTCCTCAATCTGAGCTGCTCCATCACTGTTCCTCCCACTGACCTGCTCCATCACTGTTCCTCACCCTGACCTGCTCCATCACTGTTCCTCACTCTGAGCTGCTCCATCACGGTTCCTCAATCTGACCTGCTCCATCACTGTTCCTCACCCCGACCTGCTCCATCGCTGTTCCTCACCCAGACCTGCTCCATCACTATTCCTCACCCTGACCTGCTCCATCACTGTTCCTCACCCTGACCTGCTCCATCACTGTTCCTCACCCTGACCTGCTCCATCACCTGTTCCTCACCCTGACCTGCTCCATCACTGTTCCTCACCCTGACCTGCTCCATCACTGTTCCTCACCCTGACCTGCTCCATCACTGTTCCTCACCCTGACCTAATCCATCACCTGTCCCTCACCCTGACCTGCTCCATCACTGCTCCTCCCCCTGACCTGCTCCCTCAACTGTTCCACATCCTGACCTGCTCCATCACCTGTTCCTCACCCTGACCTGCTACATCACTGTCCCTCAATCTGACCTGCTCCGTCACTGTCCCTCACCCTGAACTGCTCCATCACTGTTCCTCACACTGACCTTCTCCGTCACTGTCCCTCAATCTGACCTGCTCCATCACTGTTCCTCACCCTGAACTGCTCCATTATTGTCCCTCACCCTGACCTGCTCCATCACTGTACCTCATCCTGACCTGCTCCATCACTGTTCCTCACCCTGACCTGCTCCATCACTGTTCCTCACCCTGACCTGCTCCATCATTGTCCCTCACCCTGACGTGCTCCATCACTGTCCCTCACCCTGACCTGTTCCTCACCCTGACCTGCTACATCACTGTTCCTCAATCTGACCTGCTCCATCACATGTTCCTCACCCTGACCTGCTCCATCACTGTCCCTCACCCTGACCTGCTCCATCACCTGTCTCTCACCCTGACCTGCTCCATCACTGTTCCTCACCCTGACCTGCTCCATCTCTGTCCCTCACCCTGACCTGCTCCATCACTGTTCCTCACCCTGACCTGCTCCATCACTGTTCCTCACCCTGACCTGCTCCATCACTGTTCCTCACACTGACCTGCTCCATCACTGTTCCTCACTCTGACCTGCTCCGTCACTGTTCCTCACACTGACCTGCTCCGTCACTGTTCCTCACACTGACCTGCTCCATCACTGTTCCTCACCCTGACCTGCTCCATCACTGTTCCTCACACTGAACTGCTCCGTCACTGTTCCTCACCCTGACCTGCTCCATCACTGTTCCTCACACTGACCTGCTCCATCACTGTTCCTCACACTGACCTGCTCCATCACTGTTCCTCACCCTGACCTGCTCCGTCACTGTTCCTCACACTGACCTGCTCCGTCACTGTTCCTCACACTGACCTGCTCCGTCACTGTTCCTCACACTGAACTGCTCCGTCACCTGTCTTTCACCCTGACCTGCTCCATCACTGTTCCTCACCCTGACCTGCTCGATCACTGTTCCTCACCCTGACCTGCTCCATCACTGTTCCTCACACTGACCTGCTCCATCACTGTTTCTCACCCTGACCTGCTCCATCACTGTTCCTCACACTGAACTGCTCCGTCACTGTTCCTCACCCTGACCTGCTCCGTCACTGTTCCTCACACTGACCTGCTCCGTCACTGTTCCTCACACTGACCTGCTCCGTCACTGTTCCTCACACTGACCTGCTCCGTCACTGTTCCTCACACTGACCTGCTCCGTCACTGTTCCTCACACTGACCTGCTCCGTCACTGTTCCTCACACTGAACTGCTCCGTCACCTGTCTCTCACCCTGACCTGCTCCATCACTGTTCCTCACCCTGACCTGCTCCATCACTGTTCCTCACACTGAACTGCTCCATCCCTGTTCCTCACCCTGACCTGCTCCGTCGCTGTTCCTCACCCTGCCCTGCTCCGTCGCTCTTCCTCACACTGCCCTGCTGCGTCCCTGTTCCTCACACTGACCTGCTCCGTCACTGTTCCTCACACTGACCTGCTCCGTCACCTGTCTCTCACCCTGACCTGCTCCATCACTGTTCCTCACACTGACCTGCTCCATCACTGTTCCTCACACTGACCTGCTCCATCACTGTTCCTCACCCTGACCTGCTCCATCACTGTTCCTCACACTGACCTGCTCCATCACTGTTCCTCACACTGACCTGCTCCATCACTCTTTCTCACCCTGACCTGCTCCATCACTGTTCCTCACACTGACCTGCTCCGTCACTGTTCCTCACCCTGACCTGCTCCGTCACTGTTCCTCACACTGACCTGCTCCGTCACTGTTCCTCACACTGACCTGCTCCGTCACTGTTCCTCACCCTGACCTGCTCCGTCACTGTTCCTCACACTGACCTGCTCCGTCACTGTTCCTCACACTGACCTGCTCCGTCACTGTTCCTCACACTGAACTGCTCCATCACCTGTCTCTCACCGTGACCTGCTCCATCACTGTTCCTCACCCTGACCTGCTCCATCACTGTTCCTCACCCTGACCTGCTCCATCACTGTTCCTCACACTGACCTGCTCCATCACTGTTCCTCACCCTGACCTGCTCCATCACTGTTCCTCACACTGAACTGCTCCGTCACTGTTCCTCACCCTGACCTGCTCCGTCACTGTTCCTCACACTGACCTGCTCCATCACTGTTCCTCACACTGACCTGCTCCATCACTGTTCCTCACCCTGACCTGCTCCGTCACTGTTCCTCACACTGACCTGCTCCGTCACTGTTCCTCACACTGACCTGCTCCGTCACTGTTCCTCACACTGACCTGCTCCGTCACTGTTCCTCACACTGACCTGCTCCGTCACTGTTCCTCACCCTGACCTGCTCCATCACTGTTCCTCACACTGACCTGCTCCATCACTGTTCCTCACACTGACCTGCTCCATCACTGTTCCTCACACTGACCTGCTCCGTCACCTGTCTCTCACCCTGACCTGCTCCATCACTGTTCCTCACACTGACCTGCTCCGTCACCTGTCTCTCACCCTGACCTGCTCCGTCACTGTTCCTCACACTGACCTGCTCCGTCACCTGTCTCTCACCCTGACCTGCTCCGTCACTGTTCCTCACACTGACCTGCTCCAGCACTGTCTCTCACCCTGACCTGCTCCATCACCTGTTCCTCACACTGACCTGCTCCATCACTGTTCCTCACACTGACCTGCTCCATCACTGTTCCTCACCCTGACCTGCTCCATCACTGTTCCTCACACTGACCTGCTCCATCACTGTTCCTCACCCTGACCTGCTCCATCACTGTTCCTCACCCTGACCTGCTCCATCACTGTTCCTCACCCTGAGCTGCTCCCTCACCTGTTCCTCACACTGACCTGCTCCATCACTGTCTCTCACCCTGACCTGCTCCATCACTGTTCCTCACCCTGAGCTGCTCCATCACCTGATCCTCACACTGACCTGCTCCATCACTGTTCCTCACACTGACCTGCTCCATCACTGTTCCTCACCCTGACCTGCTCCATCACCTGATCCTCACACTGACCTGCTCCATCACTGTTCCTCACCCTGACCTGCTCCATCACTGTTCCTCACCCTGACCTGCTCCCTCACCCGTTCCTCACCCTGACCTGCTCCATCACCTGATCCTCACACTGACCTGCTCCATCACTGTTCCTCACACTGACCTGCTCCATCACTGTTCCTCACACTGACCTGCTCCATCACTGTCCCTCACCCTGACCTGCTCCATCACTGTTCCTCACCCTGACCTGCTCCATCACTGTTCCTCACACTGACCTGCTCCATCACTGTCCCTCACCCTGAGCTGCTCCATCATCTGTTCGTAATGCTGATCTTCTCTTTTGCTTTAGTCCCTATTGGAGGCCCACGACATGGTGGCATCTAAGAGCTACGATGTCCCGCCCTCCGGGGAGGAGGGGAACAATGACGTTGCGGCCAATAGCGCGCTGATGCAGGCCGACGCCGTGCGCATGATCGGTATCCGCAAAAAAGCAGGGGAGCCGCTGGTGAGAAAATGGGCTTGGCGATGGGGCGGGGCTGGGTTGGTTTGTTGAGGGAGTGGCATGGGCAGGGCTGCATGTGATGTGGGCGGGGCTGTGAAATGTGACAGGCCCATACCCTGACTCACGTGGGATAACCTGGGTAACAGAGCACCTCAAGCTCAATGTGCTCCAAGCAATCAATGCAGACATGATCGTCGGCATTGTCTTGTCAGTAGACTTTGACGTAGTATCGTTCATATCGTTCTGCCTTTCTCTTGACTGACCTTTATGTAATCCATCAAATAGAAGATTTTACTGCTGATCATAATTCTTCTAATTAAACTGATTAAATTTATTCTATTGCTCCGGGGCCAGCACACTTGGGATCTGAGCAGACTTTTTTTATTAGTTTTGGAGGCAAAATTGGTTTTGTTTTTAACATGGCTTCCTGCACTTGCATTCGTTTCCTACATCCTTCTCCACGTCTCAAGTAAAGTAAGAGAAGACGGGCGAAGGAAAGAGATGCACTAAGTGACACAGAAAATCCCGGCCTATCCACACGCGGCTTTAATGAGTGTCAGTTACAAGTGTAGCAGAGGGGTGGCTATTCACAGTCAAACATTTAAAACTGTTTAAACGGCAAACATTTCCAAAAAGAACTTCCACAACGGAGCACTTCAAGTTACAATCTTAAAGATTTCCGTTTAAATAAAAGCCCGTGAAGCAACTGTCCATCCTCTGCCTGGAGCTCTCTTATAAAAGCCATTGGTATTTGGGCGAGGAATGAGATTGGAGTTAAAATATGAGAGAGATGAGAGAGGGAGGAGTGTAATGCAATGTTTTAATTTTGCAGGGTGTGACGTTCCGCGTGGAACAGGATGACCTGGTGATTGCACGGATCCTGCACGGCGGTATGATTGACAGGCAGGGGTTGCTGCATGTGGGTGATGTCATAAAGGAGGTCAATGGACAGGGTGTGGGGAATAACCCCGCCCACCTGCAGGACATGCTGAAAGACTGCAGTGGAGGGATCACCCTGAAAATACTGCCCAGTTACAGGGACTCCTCCACACCCCCACAGGTACTATACACTATACGCACACCCTAATAATACTGCCCAGCTACAGGTACTCCTCCACACCCCCACAGGTACTATGCACTATACACACACCCTAATAATGCTGCCCCGCTACAGAGACTCCTCCACACCCCCACAGGTACTATACACTATACGCACACCATAATAATACTGCCCCACTACAGGGACTCCTCCACACCCCCACAGGTACTATACACTATACGCACACCCTAATAATACTGCCCAGCTACAGGTACTCCTCCACACCCCCACAGGTACTATGCACTATACACACACCCTAATAATGCTGCCCCGCTACAGAGACTCCTCCACACCCCCACAGGTACTATACACTATACACACACCCTAATAATACTGCCCCGCTACAGAGACTCCTCCACACCCCCACAGGTACTATACACTATACACACACCCTAATAATACTGCCCAGCTACAGGGACTCCTCCGCACCCCCTCAGGTACTATACACTATACGCACACCCTAATAATACTGCCCAGCTAAGGGACTCCTCCACACCCCCACAAGTACTATACACTATACCAGGGATACTCACTCTTTTCCAGAATGAGCCACAGTGGGTGCGAGCTTTCACTCTATCCAACCTGTCGCACACCTGATTCTACTAATCAACCCTTAAAGCTTTTGCCATAGTCCCTTGATAAGTAGAATCAGGTGTGTAACTGCATGGTTAGAATGATAGCCTGCACCCACTGCGGCTCTTTCTGGATAAGAGTGAGTATCCCTGCACTATACGCACACCCTAATAATACTGCCCCGCTAGAGAGACTCCTCCACACCCCCACAGGTACTATACACTATACGCACACCCTAATAATACTGCCCCGCTAGAGAGACTCCTCCACACCCCCACAGGTACTATACACTATATACACACCCTAATAATACTGCCCAGCTACAGGTACTCCTCCCCACCCTTACAGGTACGATACACTATACACACACCCTAATAATACTGCCCAGCTACAGGGACTCCTCCACACCCCCACAGGTACTATACACTATACACACACCCTAATAATACTGCCAAGCTACAGGGACTCCTCCTCACCCCCACAGGTACTATACACTATACACACACCCTAATAATACTGCCCAGCTACAGGGACTCCCCCACACCCCCACAGGTGCTATACACTATACACACACCCTAATAATACGGCCCAGCTACAGGGACTCCTCCACACCCCACAGGTACTATACACTATACACGCCCCCTGAAAATACAGCCCAGCTACAGGGACTCCTCCGCACCCCCACAGGCACTATAAATTATACACACCCCCTGAAAATACTGCCCAGCTACAGGGACTCCTCCACACCCCCACAGGTACTATACACTATACACACACCCTAAAAATACTGCCCAGCTACAGGGACTCATCCACACCCCCACAGGCACTATACACTATACACACACCCTAATAATACTGCCCAGCTACAGGGACTCCTCCACACCCCCACAGGTGCTATACACACACCCTAACAATACTGCCCAGCTACAGTGACTCCTCCTCACCCCCACCGATACTAGACACTATACACACACCCTAACAATACTGCTCAGCTACAGGGACCTCTCCCCACCCCCACAGGTGCTATACACTATACACACACCCTAAAAATACTGCCCAGCTACAGGGACTCCTCCTCACCCCCACAGGTGCTATACACTATACACACTCCCTAATATTACTGCCCAGCTACAGGGACTCCTCCTCACCCCCACAGGTACTATACACTATACACACACCCTAATATTACTGCCCAGCTACAGGGACTACTCCTCACCCCCACAGGTACTATACCCTATACACACACCCTAATATTTCTGCCCAGCTACAGGTCTTATCCACAATCCCTCAGGTACTATACACTATACACACACCCTAATATTACTGCCCAGCTACAGGGACTCCTCCGCACCCCCACAGGTACTATACCCTATACACATGCCCTAATAATACTGCCCAGCTACAGGTCTTATCCACAATCCCACAGGTACTATACACTATACACACACCCTAATATTACTGCTCAGCTACAGGGACTCCTCCTCATCCCCACAGGTACTATACATTATACACACACCCTAATATTACTGCCCAGCTACAGGGACTCCTCCTCACCCCCACAGGTACTATACCCTATACACACACCCTAATATTACTGCCCAGCTACAAGGACTCTCCACACCCCCACAGATACTATACACTAAACACACACACTAACAATACTGCCCAGCTACAGGGACTCCCACGGGAATTATACACGATACACATAGCGTTAAAATACTGCCCAGCTGCAGAGATACCCCCACATGCCCACAGGTACTTTACACTATACTCACACAGTCACATACACTCTGCTTCCACTCAACCAGAGTTTTCTCACATACAAAGGCGCCCACGCGCTACACATGCACCCAAGGGTACCTCACTCATAAAGACGTGAAGAGAATAATCAGCTGTTCTATTGTGTGTAGAGTCTAATATTCCCAGGAAGCCATTTTGGGAGAGAGCCTTAATACTATTCATGGTGCACTGCACACAAACACAAACACACACGCTCACACACTCACATTAATCACACTCCGCCTGATATCTGGGCCACAGTGGAAAAAAAACAGACCGAGATAAAGAGACTGGGAGAGAGGGGGGTGAGAGAGAGAGTGGGGGGAGAGAGAGAGAGAGAGAGAGAGGGGTGTGAAAGAGGGAACGAAAGCCTGAAGGAAATCTCTCTCCCTCTCATACTGCAGGACTACCGACAGGCACTCGCACACACACATAGACACATTTACACTTATACAAACAAGTGTTGGCATCCAAAAGTGCACTCATTGCATGCACACAAACACACAGAGATTTTGGGCCTACGTTTCTCTGTTCGGTGCTGTGTATAGTTTGCCGGACACACTGTGTTAGTGTTACTGTTGCAGTTATTGTATGTGTTTTTGCTGTGGTGCCGAAGTGCTTCATGATTCAGCGTTCCATCCTTTTCCAGGTCTACGTTCGTCCGCACTTTGACTACGATCCAGCCAATGACAATCTGATCCCATGCAAGGAGGCGGGGCTTGCCTTCAAACGAGGGGACGTCCTGCAGATTGTGAACAGAGAGGACCCCAACTGGTGGCAGGTGGGTGGGGCCAAGTTCCACAAACTCCACCCTCCCTTACTGTCACCCCGCCTCCTGGTGATGGGGGCAGAGAGTAAAAATCCAGCCATCTTTACCTCCGCCGCTGAACTCAGCCAGCCCCGCCTCCTGGCAAAAGATTTGTGCTGACTGGCTAATCCATGCAGCTCAAACAAAACAGTGGGGAGGACTTTAACTTCCTGAACCAGGACATGTGTTTGTTTATGTGTGCACTATTTATTTATGTATACATGCTATGTGCTTGTGTATCTGTGTGTTTGTGTTTGTGTGTGTGTTTGCGTCCGCGTGTATGTGTTTATGAGTGTGTGTGTGTCTGCATGTGTTTCTCCGCGTGTTTAATTGTGTGTGTGTAAGTATGTGTGTTTGTGTGCGTGTGTGTCTGTCCATGTGTTTATGAGTGTGTGAATGTATGTGTATCTGTGTTTGCCTTTGTTTTTTCTGCGTGTTTGGGTGTGTGTTGATGAGTGCGTGTGTCTGTGTTTATGAGTTTGTGAGTGTATGCGTATTTGTTTGTTTGCGTGTGTTTGTTCGTCAGTGTGAGTGTGTATGTTTAAGAGTCTGTTTTGCGTATCTGCGTGTTTGCGCGCGCGCGCATGTGTGTGTGTGTGTGTGTTTATTATTGTGTGTGTTCCTTGTGTATAGTGTCAGGTACCCATTTGTCTCTGATATTTTGGCCCCTTCCCCAGGCCAGTGATGTTGGGGGCGGAGATACAGGGCTGATACCCAGTCAGTTCCTGGAGGAGAAGAGAAAAGCGTTTGTCCCCCGAGACTTAGATGGGTCAGGTACTGTACACACTATATACCATACTCACTGCATACTACACACTCATACTACATACTACACTCTGCATACTACAGACTGTTACACATTAAAGTATATTGTGCACACACTGCATACTTCACATTTAAACACGCTACACTACATTGTAAACACATGGCATGCTGCACTCTTATGCGCTACATTACATAGACACTGCATATTACAGACGCTAAATTACATACATACTGAATTCTAAACCCTTATACACACTACATTACATAAACACTGCATACTACATACATGAACCCTCTCCATTACATTTACTCTGCATTCTACACACTTCTACACACTGCATTACATACACACTGTGTACGACATACTTTTGCACATAACACAACATTATATACATATTGCATGATACATACTTATACACACTACATTGCATGCAAATGGCATATTACACACTTGCATACAACATGATATACACACTTCATACTAAAAACTTAAATACTCAATTACATGCACCCTGCATACTACACATTTCTAAATATGATACTTCTGTAAATACCCATTGCACGCTGCACACTTTTACACTGAAGTATTTACCTTGCAGAAAAATGGCTCTGCCTTTCAATGTTAATCACATTGCGTAGTAAGGAGCGCCCTCTCCTGGCTGCCTGTAGTACTGATATCTCTTTGTTTCAGGAATTCTGTGTGGAACCATGAGTGCAAAGAAGAAGAAGAAGATGATGTATCTGACGGCCAGAAATGCTGGTGCGCACGGGCCTACATTTATATATGATAATGAATCGTGTAGCATTCATCTGTGTGTCTTCATCTCTTGATGCAATATGTCATCATGAATGACTCTCTGCTGATGATGTACGAGTAATTTGTAATTTTCAATATCATTATAATTTTACTACTCAACAAGTATTAACGTGTGATTATAAATCAAGATTCACTATTGATGACTACTTGTTGAATAATTCCCTTTGTATTCCCAGTGCTTGCATGATACATTTTTACAGTGAATATTTAAATGCAAGTTCCCTTTTATAATCCCTGAATTTCTAAACATTTCCATACTTACAACATTAAAGTTTCTTCTAAATTACTCATCTCTGTAGTTACAGTTCAATATTTCTGCTGAAATACCCCCTCTTCTAAAACATTACCACAGACACAGCTTGATACAGGAACCCTCCACTCATAAATTCAATTTCAAAACCATATGTGGTTTGCTCCAGTTCTCCTGTTCCTCCTGTGAGACACCACGTGCTCTCGTGGTTGGTGGTGATTGGCTGAATGTGCTGTGACTTTTCACAGAGTTTGACCGGCATGAGCTGCAGATTTACGAGGAGCTGGCGCGCATGCCGCCATTTCAGAGGAAGACGCTCGTGCTGATTGGTGCTCAGGGCGTGGGCAGGCGGAGCCTGAAAAACCGACTGATCCTGTTGCACCCAACTCGCTTCGGAGCCACAGTGCCCCGTGAGTCCGGCCTGCCCCCACACTGACACTACCCCAGCTCAGAACCTGCAAAACTCAATGCCTTGCCCAACTCCTGCAGCACTCGAGTCTCACCCGCCAACACCCTGCCCAAGACCAGCAACACTCAAGTCTCAGCGACTATACTACCAACTTTACACTGCCGACTTGGTCTCGGATGCATTTGCTTGAAGCCGAATTGAGATTCGTTACTAAAACGTCAAATTTAAACAATATTCTTGTGGCATTTCTTGAACTAGCATTTTCCAAGCTAATCTATAACTATGTATTTTCTTCTATCTATTCTGTAATATATTTGAGGTCGATGTCTGTCTGTCAGTGTGTATGTACACGTTTTTCTCCGACATTTCTCAACCGATTATCACCAAATTTGGTGTGAATATCCACTTGGACACCAGGAAGGACTTCACGTCGCCCGATTTAAGAAAAACGGTCATGCACGCAAAAAAATGGCAACTTCACTCCGGGTAGTGGGTAGCGGCTAGTATGAAAAAAAAAAAAAATATATATATATATATATATATATACAAAACCCAAAACCAGTGAAGTTAGCACGTTATGTAAATCGTAGATAAAAACAGAATACAATGATTTGCAAATCCTTTTCAACTTATATTCAATTGAATACACTGCAAAGACAAGATGTTCAACGTTCAAACTGAGAAACTTTTACCACTGTGTTACATCGCCTTTCCTTTTAACGACACTCAGTAAACGTTTGGGAACTGAGGAGACCAATTTTTGAAGCTTTTCAGGTGGAACTCTTTCCCATTCTTGCTTGATGTACAGCTTCAGTTGTTCAACAGTCCGGGGTCTCCGTTGTCGTATTTTACGCTTCATAATGCGCCACACATTTTCAATGGGAGACACGTCTGGACTACAGGCAGGCCAGTCTAGTACCCGCACTCTTTTACTACGGAGCCATGCTGTTGTAACACGTGCAGAATGTGGCTTGGCATTGTCTTGCTAAAATAAGCAGGGGCGTCCATGAAAAAGACGTTGCTTGGATGGCAACATATGTTGCTCCAAATCCTGTATGTACCTTTCAGCATTAATGGTGCCTTCACATATGTGTAAGTTGCCCATGCCTTGGGCACTAATACACCCCCATACCATCACAGATGCTGGCTTTTGAACTTTGCGCCTATAACAGTCCGGATGGTTCTTTTCCTCTTTGGTCCGGAGGACACGACGTCCACAGTTTCCAAAAACAATTTGAAATGTGGATTCGTCAGACCACAGAACACTTTTCCACTTTGCATCAGTCCATCTTAGATGAGCTTGGGCCCAGCGAAGCCGGCGGCATTTCTGGGTGCTGTTGATAAATGGCTTTCGCTTTGCATAGTAGAGTTTTAACTTGCACTAGCAGATGTAGCGATGAACTGTAGTTACTGACAGTGGTTTTCTGAAGTGTTCCTGAGCCCATGTGGTGATGTCCTTTACACACTGATGTCGGTTTTTGATGCAGTACCGCCTGAGGGATCGAAGGTCACGGGCATTCAATGTTGGTTTTAGGCCTTGTCGCTTACGTGCAGTGATTTCTCCAGATTCTCTGAACCTTTTGACGATATTACGGACCGTAGATGAAGAAATCCCTAAATTTCTTGCAATAGCTTGTTGAGGAATGTTGTTTTTAAACTGTTCGACAATCAGCTCACGCATTTGTTCACTAAGTGGTGACCCTCGCCCCATCCTTGTTTGTGAATGACTGAGCATTTCAGGGAAGCTGCTTTTATACCCAATCATGGCACCCACCTGTTCCCAATTAGCCCGTTCACCTGTGGGATGTTCCAAATAAGTGTTTGATGAGCATTCCTCAACTCTCTCAGTCTTTTTTGCCACTTGTGCCAGCTTTTTTGAAACATGTTGCAGGCATCAAATTCCAAATGAGCTAATATTTGCAAAAAATTACAAAGTTTGCCTGTTCGAACATTAAGTAACTTGTCTTTGCAGTGTATTCAATTGAATATAGGTTGAAAAGGATTTGCAAATCATTGTATTCTGTTTTTATTTACGATTTACACAACGTGCCAACTTCACTGGTTTTGGGTTTTGTATATATATATATATATATATATATATATATATACACACACACCCTACTGCAAAAGTTTGGGATCACTTGCAACTTTCTTTGTTTTCCAAAAAAAATACATTTTCATGCATTTCACAAACATTTTTATCCATTTCACAAACGATTAAAGTTAATCAGATGATTTTCAAAGAATGATCTGAGAGCAGCATAAACTGGCACTAACATGGACAGAAAAAAGGATTGGGAGGCCCCGATGCACAACTGTGCAAGAAGACAAATATCTGAGAGTGTGTAGTTTAACACAAAGACGCCTCACAGGTTGTCAACTAGCAGCTGCACTAAATAGTCCCCGTCAAACACCAGTTTCAGTATCAACAGTGTGTTCATCCTTCCATATATTCATCCCTCCAAACGCCCTCCCTCCATCTCTTTACACTGTCTGTCTCCTAACTGCGCCCCTCCTCCCCCCCTCTCTCGTTTTCTCGTTTCAATTCAGTAAGCTTTATTGGCATGACTGTATTATATTCAATATTGCCAAAGCATTTTTGGACAGACAGGTAACAAAAGTAAGTGATGATATACATAAAATAATACAAATGATAAGTAATTAATAAGTAAAGAAGTAAATAAATAAAATGGATTTCATTATTCATATTATCTAATATTTTCACAAGCATTTTTGTATGTGTATATTAATTTACAGTATATCCTATGCATGTATTTGTGTGTGTGTGTGAATGCATGCGTCTGTTTGTGTGTGTGTGTGCGCGTGCGCTTAGACACCTCGAGACGACCTCGGGAAGATGAGCGTGATGGACAGTCATATCAGTTTGTAACGCGGTTAGAGATGGAGATGGACGTCAGAGCGGGGCGGTACCTGGAGCACGGCGAGTATGATGGGAATCTCTACGGCACGAAGATCGATTCCATCCATGATGTGGTGAACGCTGGCCGAACTTGCATCCTGGATGTCAACCCCCAGGTCAGATGCACAACCCTCACCAGAACATGAACTGCTATGATCCTTTACCATTATTGAACTGATAAATTATACTTGAAAGACAATCACAAACCTTGTAGACACTACAAAGCTCCTTATCTGCTAAACTATAGACTCTTTATGCACACCGTACAGGACTAGAACCAAAGTCTGAACCAAAACCAACTTCAGAACCACAAAAAATTGGGCCATGTGCAGAACTATTACAAAACTGCTTACAAACAAATCCAGAAACACTTTCGGGGCTGTAAGTTTATTTGCCGAAACCAGAGCCGACAACATAACTACATGCAGAGGAACTTTATTTATGCTGAATTTTTAATTGGAGGTTTTTCATTTCAGTAATTTGAGACTGGAAGCAATTTACTGAGCTTGAAATGCTGTTCCATTTGAGCCATCATTGGCTGAAGTGCATGTTTGCCCCTCCCTCAGGCGTTGAAGGTGCTGAAGACGGCAGAGTTCATGCCGTACATTGTGTTCATCGGCGCGCCGGAGCTCGACACACTACGCGCCATGCACAAATCTGCGGTGGAGTCCGGAATCAGCACCAAGCAGCTAACGGTTGGTCCTGTTACCATCGCGCAAATATCAGAACAGCAATAACCAACCCTGTTCCTGGAGATCTACCATCCTGTAGGCTTTCACTCCAACCCTAACAAATCACACCTCATTAAACAGCGAGAGCAGGGCTGCCCAACCCTGTTCCTGGAGATCTACCATCCTGTAGGTTTTCACTCCAACCCTAACAAACCTCACCTCATTCAACAGCTAGAGCAGGGCTGCCCAACCCTGTTCCTGGAGATCTACCATCCTGTCGGTTTTCACTCCAACCCTAAAAAAGCTCATCTCATTCAACTGCGAGAGCATGGCTGCCCAACCCTATTCCTGGAGATCTACAGTCCTGTAGGTTTTCACTCAAACACTAACAAAGCTCACCTCATTCACCAGCTAGAGCAGGGCTGCCCAACCCTGTCCCTGGAGATATACCATCCTGGAGGTTTTCACTCCAACCCTAACAAAGCTCACCTCATTCAACAGCTAGAGCAGGGCTGCCAAACCCTGTTCCTGGAGATTTACCATCCTGTAGGTTTTCACTCCAACCCTGACAAATCACACCTCATTCAACAGCGAGAGCAGCGCTGTCCAACCCTGTTCCAGGAGAACTACCATCCTGTAGGTTTTCACTCTAAACATAACAAATCACACCTCATTCAACAGCGAGAGCAGCGCTGTCCAGCCCTGTTCCAGGAGAACTACCATCCTGTAGGTTTTCACTCTAAACATAACAAAGCTCACCTCATTCAACAGCTAGAGCACGGCTGCCCACCCCTGTTCCTGGAGACCTACCATCCTGTTGGTTTTCACTCCAACCCTAACAAATCACACCTCATTCAACAGCTGGAGCAGGGCTGTCCAACCCTGTTCCTGGAGATCTACCATCCTGTAGGTTTTCACTCCAACCCTAACAAAGCTCACCTCATTCAACAGCTAGAGCAGGGCTGCCCAACCCTGTTCCTGGAGACCTACCATCCTGTAGGTTTTCACTCCAACCCTAAAAAAGCTCATCTCATTCAACTGCGAGAGCACGGCTGCCCAACCCTATTCCTGGAGATCTACAGTCCTGTAGGTTTTCACTCAAACACTAACAAAACTCACCTCATTCACCAGCTAGAGCAGGGCTGCCAAACCCTGTTCCTGGAGATTTACCATCCTGTAGGTTTTCACTCCAACCCTGACAAATCACACCTCATTCAACAGCGAGAGCAGCGCTGTCCAACCCTGTTCCAGGAGAACTACCATCCTGTAGGTTTTCACTCTAAACATAACAAAGCTCACCTCATTCAACAGCTAGAGCAGGGTTTCCCAACCCTGTTCCTGGAGATCTACCATCCTGTAGGTTTTCATTCCAACTCTAACAAAGCTCACCTCATTCAACAGCTAGAGCAGGGCTGCCCAACCCTGTTCCTGGAGATCTACCATCCTGTAGGTTTTCACTCCAACCCTAACAAAGCTCACCTCATTCAACAGCTAGAGCACGGCTTCGCAACGCTGTTCCTGGAGATCTACCATCCTGTAGGTTTTCACTCCAGCTCTAACAAAGCTCACCTCATTCAACAGCGAAAGCAGGGCTGCTCAACCCTGTTCCCGGAGATCTACTGTCCTGTAGGTTTTCATTCTAACCCTAACAAAGCTCACCTCATTCAACAGCTAGAGCAGGGCTGCCCAACCCTGTTCCGGGAGATCTACCATCATGTAGGTTTTCACTCCAACCCTAACAAAGCTCACCTCATTCAACAGCTAGAGCAGGGTTTCCCAACCCTGTTCCTGGAGATCTACCATCCTGTAGGTTTTCACTCCAACCCTAACAAAGCTCACCTCATTCAACAGCTAGAGCACGGCTTCGCAACGCTGTTCCTGGAGATCTACCATCCTGTAGGTTTTCACTCCAGCTCTAACAAAGCTCACCTCATTCAACAGCAAAAGCAGGGCTGCTCAACCCTGTTCCTGGAGATCTACCATGCTGTAGGTTTTCACTCCAACCCTAACAAAGCTCACCTCATTCAACAGCTAGAGCAGGGCTGCCCAACCCTGTTCCTGGAGACCTACCATCCTGTAGGTTTTCACTCCAACCCTAACAAAGCTCACCTTGTTCAAAACTCACAGGTACCCGTAAGAACAGTTATAACTGGTCTGGAAACCTTTATTCCCCGAGTGCAGACTGGCTTGTTGATCTCATGATAAAACATGATTTGTCTTCTCGCAGCTGAAATGTCCTCTCCTGTCTCTTTCAGGAAGTGGACTTAAAAAGGACTGTGGACGAAAGCGCCCGGATTCACAGGTGCTACGGGCACTACTTTGACCTCGTCATCGTAAATGACCACCTGGACCAGGCCTTCGAGAAGCTGCAGACGGCTGTGGACAGGCTCTGCTCCGAGCCGCAGTGGGTACCGGTGAACTGGGTCTTCTGAGGGCATGTGGAGCGAGGAGCCCCCCCCACTACCATGATGAAGCCACATCCCCTTCTCTGAACACGTCACACCGCTCAGTGGCTGATACATAACCTCTGGATACAAGCCAAAGCAAACACCACAGGCTACGGAAAAGGAGAATTTCACAGGATTCCAAGAGGGTCCTGAAATTCCAGCAGAATCAAGAGCTGCGGAGTCAAGCATCACTCTTAAGCTCTCATCTTCCTCATTTTGTGCGTCCTCTTCATCTTTCACAACTGACCTGCAGCGCCCCCTGGTGGACTCAGATTTACACCATCCACAGGGTGATTAAAATGCATCAATAGCATGAAACTATACTGCAACATCTGTGTCGTCATCCGCTGACCTTCTTCAGGTTCCCTATAGCGCCCCCTTCTGGACTCGGACTTACAACGTCCACAGAGACACCACTGAGCACATTTAGTATACACGACCACACCTTGCATTTGCCG
This sequence comes from Gymnothorax reevesii, assembly GCA_029721435.1. Taxonomy (NCBI): domain Eukaryota; kingdom Metazoa; phylum Chordata; class Actinopteri; order Anguilliformes; family Muraenidae; genus Gymnothorax; species Gymnothorax reevesii. The sequence continues at coordinate 3,468,172 of CM056577.1, forward strand.
CGTGTCAGCCAGGTGTCGCCATTTGCGTTTGCGAGTATACATGCAGGTATGGCTCAGCTCTTGCTCTGCTCAAATGAAAGGTTGCTGATTTATATTAATACTTGTAGCCTTACACAAGTATCTTGCTATGCATATCAACTCGGAGTTCAAAGCAGCAAAGGATTTGTTTAAAAAGGTTATTTTTTTCCCATGTTGATCCTTTCGTTTTGTTTTCCCCTCAAATGGTGATGCATTCAAAGAAAAGTTAGTACTTTTTTAAAGAAAAACTGCATCTACCTGGATTTGAAGGGTTTGACTGTTTTTCCTGGGAAACTACGAGTCACAGAAGAAATTCCTGCACCTGGTTCTGGTGTTTGTGCTGTTGTCGTGGCCCCGTAGCAATTTGTCTTACGTAATTTGTGGTGTTTTCCTTCTTTTACGAGAATGGTATTTACCCTATAATTACAAACAGAAGTCAAATCTTAGATGAAATAGTTTTTTTATTGAAAAAAAGTGGTTTAGCAAGGAATGACATTGCTCACCTTAGTCAAAGAGCTTGTTTTTCTTTATTTTGTGGTTTATTTATTCTGTTATTGTGGTCTTGGTTATGTAAAACATTTTTGTCTTGGAGCTACGGCACATTTTGTTTGTGTTTTGATAGGCCTGTTCTGTTTGACTGTACGGGAATGAACAATATTCAGGAATCTTAAAATCATGGCCATGTGGCTAAACTTGCCTGAGGTCATCTCTCTCTCATTCTCAAATATTGTTTTTATCCGTTTGTGTGCTTGTCTGTTTTATATGTGAGATAATGATTCCTTTATGTCCATAACGGCTACAAAAACAACCTCCCCAGTCCTAAGGGCAGGAGTGTCCCAATGATCTATTCCAGTTAGTTTGTGATATTGGTTCCTGCCTTTATTTGGATAGTCAAAAATGACAACATATATTTTTGCAACCCAAGAGCTGTATTTTAAAAAATGAATTTTCAATAATTACTAAATAAAATTGTTTTTACCCTGTGTATGCATTCTCTCTTTTATTGGGTCCTGACCTTCTGAACAAGGCAATTTAGCATCTGATAAATTGATTTAGTCCATTTGTTAGAAGATCCACCACCAGGTCAGTTTTTACTTCAACCCTGAGAACAATCAGATCCACCAGACCTACAGGATGTTAGATCTCCAGGAACAGGGTTGGGCAGCCCTGCTCTAGCTGTTGAATGGGGTGTGTTTTTTTAGGGTTGGAGTGAAAACCCACAGGATAGTAGATCTCCAGGAACAGGGTTGGGCAGCCCTGCTCTAGCTGTTGAATGAGGTGAGATTTGTTAGGGTTGGAGTGAAAACCTACAGGATGGTAGATCTCCAGGAACAGGGTTGGGCAGCCCTGCTCTAGCTGTTGAATGAGGTGAGCTTTGTTTGGGTTGGAATGAAAACCTATAGGATGGTAGATCTCCAGGAACAGGGTTGGGCAGCCCTGCTCAAGCTGTTGAATGAGGTGAGATTTGTTAGGGTTGGAGTGAAAATCTACAGGATGGTATATCTCCAGGAACAGGGTTGAGCAGCCCTGCTCTAGCTGTTGAATGAGGTGTTTTTTTTTAGGGTTGGAGTGAAAACCTACAGGTTGGTAGATCTCCAGGAACAGGGTTGGACAGCCCTGCTCTTAACTGTTGAATGAGGTGCGTTTTGTTAGGGTTGTGAAATCTAACTGGGCAGACGGAATTGGGCTGGGCAACTCTGGATAAGATTTAACCCATATCACTCACTCCCCCCTCCATTTGTGCATTCACGTGGATGGACCACCATTGCATCGTCTGTTTCAATCCTATTAGCGCCAAACCCTCTGACAGTCTGCATGGATGCTAACTTTCCCATCTGTCTCTCTCTTCCAGGAAGCAGGATGATTATGTCTATCATAGGAGACTCCCAATGACTTAGTGGATGTAGGGCAACTGCATCCTGAAGTTCACACGTCTTCATATCCGCCCCTTTAATGAAAAGTGCTCTGCAAGGCTGTGAGGGAGACATTACATGGAGTGACTATTGGGCGTGAAGTGCCGGTGAATGAATGTTTTGGGAAAGGCCACGGTTTCTGCAGTGGGTTGTACCCACCCTAACCAGTGTAAATGCCTAAGCAGTCAAAACCGGACCTCCTCCACGGCTGCACAGCATGGACGTATTTTTAACTGCTCACACCACTCAAAAGTTCTGTCCATGTGGACTTAGCATCGATTCTTACCTTCCCACTTGGAAAATAACTACAATTCTTTCCGTTAGTGGAGCAGGTTACGTGCTTAGATATTACGCTCGGCGGAAAGGTTTTCATTATCATGGAAATGTACCAGTGAGGTGGGAAGAGGTTGGGGCCTGCAAAGGTATGCTTCCAGTATGCTTAAACAGAAAGCAAAAAGGTCTGCATACAGACTTACCCAAATTTGCCCGCCCGTCTGGTTTAGACAGCAGGAAGGACACCTAATCATGTCTCACTGCCATAAAACCACTACCAATACAGCCAACAGTCGTCAAGAGCATGAACTTACAGAAATAATTTACTGGATACTAACATTTTAGATTTTTACAAACTGTGTATCAAAGGAAAATCAGGTCTTTGTAAATAATATTTACAGTATACTTTTTAATACTGATACAACTGCAAACTAGATACTATCTGTAATCGAACCTGCTACGACACCAGCCGCTGCCTGACGCAGGGCTTGATTCATGGATAATGATGACAAACATACCCTACCGCTCAAAAGTTTGAGATCACTTGGAAATTTTCTTGTTTTCCATGGAAACACACAGGAAATTAGTTTGAATAGGAAATATAGCAAATGTACAGAACATGCTGACATTGTCTGAGTTAGAAATAATGATTTTAATGGAAAATGATGAATATGTACTTCAAACGTTTCCCATCAAAAAAACACCTTCACTGTCGATACTGAAACTGGTGTTTGACAGGAACTATTTCGCGCAACTGCGAGTTGACAACCTGTGAGGCGTTGTTCTCTTAAACTACACCCTCTCAGATATTTGTCTTCTTGCACAGTTGTGCATTGGGGCCTCTCACTCCCTTTTCTGTCCTTGTTATTGCCAGTTTGTGCTGCTCTCTGAAGGGAATAGTTGACAGCATGGTAAGAGATTTAAAGTTTTCAGTTTCTCGCATTCAATAGCCTTCTTTTCTAAGCACAACAATAGACTGATGGGTCTCTAAAGGAAGTTCTTTCTTTCAGGCCATTTTGAGCCTGTAAACAAACAAACAACTGCTGAAGCTTCCGGTACGAAACCAACCTCAAGAATGCCATGCTCCCTTTTGCGCTCCCTTATTAGTTCATTGGTCTTCAGCTGTGCAACACATTTGCAGAAGTGTTTTCTAATAATCAATTAGCCTTATAAAACGCTTAACTTGGATTAGCAGCCAAACCAGGAGATTGATGCAGGGGACTGACAGTGGCTGATAATAGGCCTCTATGCAAAATGTAGATCATTCTTTGAAAATCATCGGATTAATTTTAATCATTTGTGAAATGGAAAAAAATGTTTGTGAAATGCATGAAAACATATTTTTCTTTGGAAAACAAAGAAATATGCAAGTAATCCCAAACTATTGAGCGGTAGTGTAATCTGTTGCTCCTATCGTACCCATTTTAAACCTCAAAGATTCTTTTTATCCCAGCAAGCTTCGTTCAATGTCTGAGGGTTGCATCTAGAACAGTTACGATGTTATTGTTTTATCATCTGAGCAGGAGGCCCTATCATGATGCGTGTTTGTTTTTACCATAGACTGTGTAAAAAGATGGACGAAGCAACGGTGACGTCACCCCCTGGTTTAAGCATACCATTTAGGTGGCCTCGATTTTGGCAATTTGAACAGCACCATTTTGTTATTTTGAAAACGGATGTCATTCCTATTGGACGAGTGCGTGAATTGAAGATCCGGGGAGGACCGTGGCTCTGGATCTGACCGTATTGGACAAGGACCAGAGGATAGCCACAGCCCTAAAGCATATTCTGGCTTTATCCCTTATTCTGGTCTACTTGGGACCATAATTTACAAAAATTAACATCTTGATATATGGAAGGAGACTTGAAACTTGCGATAGGTACCATAAAATGATGTGTAAAATCATTATTGAAATAATAATTCAGGTGGCAAAGTAGGGCCATTTTCTCATAGACTCCAATAGCATTGAACTTCTTTCTGCTACCACCGACTTTGCCATCTGCCGGCCATAAAATATAATGCAAATTTTTCAGATTACTGCATCGGCCTCACTTTTCAGACCTGGGTGCTGCGTCCATCTTGTTATACAGTCTATGTTTTTTATATTATAGCTAAAGATTCACTCAGGATTGTGACCTTGTGCACAAAGGGTCACTCGCGATTATGGCCTTACATATGATGCAAAGAAATTAATGGATAACTGGGAATAGTTAAAACTTTCCCATTTAGTTAGCTAGCTAGCTACATGTACCAAATATAACTAAGTTTAGTTTGCTTGCTTAGCTAGCTAGCCATATTTCGCTAACTTAGAGTTGAACTTTAAAGAAACCAACAAATTAGCTCACAGGCTAGGCTCAGCTAGCTAGCTATTTTCAGCGCATATAAATCAATAAAACAGTGAAATCAAAATAACCAATGATTTTGCTAACTACTTAATTAGTCACAAAATAATGAGTCAGTTACACATTGACGAGGCTGATTAGCTTGTTTGCTACCTACCGGGTTTGTATGCTGAGTAACCAAGGCCAAAGATACTTTGTTATTAATGTAAATTGGTACCAGGCACAAAACTTGACATCTAGCTGGATAAGCCAAACTAAGTAGGCCAGACCTTAGAGTAGCTAACTAATCAGCACAGTCTCACCAAATATAACTGTTTGCTAGCAAGGCTAGCGAAGTAGCTAGCTAAGCAAGGGACTAACCTTGGCTGGCTAGCTAGGGGGCCTTTTTGTCAACTTAGCTAGTGATAATTGGTGTATGTAAATAAAAGCTACATAACTAAATGGCAAAGTTATAACAATTCACTGTTATCCATCGATTTTTTTGCATCACATGTTAAGCTTGATACATACTCCATAAGAACACCAAAATTTTTTCTTGTTCCCGAGGCTGCGAGAACAAGAGCAAAGTTCGTTTTGACCAGGACATTTCAATTCACGAGAAACTCAAGTTAGACCGGCAGCTCAGAGTTTTTTTTTTTTTTTTAAAGATTATTTTTTTGGGAATTTTTCCTCCACTCGACAGCCACACAGTGTAGAGAGACAGGAAGGTTGGGGAGAAGAATGGGGGAAAGACATGCAGCAAATGACCTGAGCCAGATTCGAACCCAGGTCGCTGCGGCAAGGACACAGCCTTTATGGTATGCGCACTTAGACCGATGAGCCGCCGGGCTGCCCCAGCTCAGAGCATTTTGATTAAACGAGGGAGGAACCAATATCCAAGGGCAGGGTCACTTAGGCAGTAACCTAACATCTGCAGATATGGACGTCTGCTGGGGACCATCTGCTGGGTTTGGCCCCTGGGGGCCCCATAAAGGAGCAAAAATATGAGGAGGCTCAAACATTCCAAGGTGCCACATGAAAATTGTCTCAGAGTAATGAAGTCACTCCAGAGTTCAGTGCAGCAGAGTAATAAAGTCACTCCAGAGTTCAGTACAGCAGAGTAATAAAGTCACTCCAGAGTTCAGTACAGCAGAGTAATAAAGTCACTCCAGAGTTCAGTACAGCAGAGTAATAAAGTCACTCCAGAGTTCAGTACAGCACATGCCAGACAATCTGTCTTCTGTATATGAGCCACCAGACACCCAAAAAGGGCCTAAAAATTGACCAGGATCAAACATTTGAGGTACCAATTGAAACTATATTTAATAGGAGCGATCTGATATACAATATGGCACATCGCTAGGTGGATATGACGGCAGAAAATTACGGGTCAAATGTAACAATGTCGACTAGTGAACTTCCGCTCATATCCGCGGACGGTCGAATGCTAGCTAATACAATGGCGATTTATAGCGTTTCTTTCCAAAACGTGACCTCCGGCTTTGACTCGTTTGTAGCTTTTATTTGAATTTTGCAGTTTTTTCATATTCATATCTGTGTCTCCACAATGGTATTTGACTTCGAAGCTACGAAATGCTGATTGCATTGCGTCATGTCTGCATTGGCCGTGCATTCGCTCCGCGAAGCTGATCTTATTACCAGAAGTACGGATGTCGATAAAAAAAATCCCCTTCCTCCATCTCATCTCCCGATTTATGACAGTTTTGCGCTATATCAGATTGCTCCTATTGAACAAGTACAAAATACAGAGTACCAATTGCCCCCTACCAGACATTTGACAGCTGCATAAGGCCCCCCAGACACCCCTAATGTGGGCCCTATGGTACAATTGGCTTGATCAGACATTGTAGGTACCACAAAACTAATTTTGAATGAACAAGGGCATCTACCAGAATAAAAAATGGCCTGTGCCAGACAAATTGTCTGCTGAATAACCAGACACCCAAAAAGGGTCTTAAAACAGTGTCTTTTGAATCGGCTCAAATGTCAGGTTCAGGCTCAGAGTCATCACTCCAATCAAGTTCGGAACCTGAATCACCTGCATCGTCAATAGTGGCAACATCATGGTCACTCTCGGGATCATTTGGACTATCACTATCAAGTTCCCCTTCATCCTCGAATCTGAGATAATCAGGCACCGCCGGCCCCAAGGACCAGTCTGGGGGGTAGTTTCCGTCCTTTTCTTCCAAGCCAGATGCCTTCCTAACATTCCAAGGAGAATCAGGATGACGTCATTATCTGATACCTTGAGAGTCAGACTCATAAACCTACTCACAGAAGAATAATCTGCTTTAATTGTAATAAGCCGGTTCATACTAATCCACGTTGCCTGAAGCTTCAGGGAAACGGGAAACCCCTCTAGCGGTTTGGGGGATGCTAGAGGGACAGACCCAATTTCCCTTCCGAACACTAATCCCCGATGAACTGACTGGGGAGCAAGAGAGTTATGATTGAAGTGTTCGTGGATTTGGGTGCCGTAAATTGTTTCATGGATGTTGAGTGGGCTAGGAGGCACTCCGTTCCCACCGTCTCTCTTTTACAGTCACGCTCTGTCAGAACTTTGGACGGTCGCCCACTTGGAACAGGAGTTATAAACAAAATTTCTGAACCGCGAAATATGTTCATTTCCTTTGGTGGCCATTCTGAGGAGGTTCGGTTTTTTATTATCAGTTCTCCTGCCTTTCCCATTGTTTTAGGGCATTCTCGGTTACGGGAACATCGACCTTGGATTGTGTGGGGGGAACAGAATAATCCTATCGTCCACTGGAGCACCAATTGTAGGTCTCATTGTAGAGATAATGAAACTTGTTTTCCCAGACAAGCTACAGGGCAGGCTGATGCCTGGATCGAGTGTGAGGAGGTTGTCTCACCGTACCTTCCTAGACTAGAAAGAGGGGCAGAGGAGGGGTTGGAATGGGATCCTCAATTTGATTGGCGACAGCTAGAGGACGATTACCTTTTCGATTTTTTTGATTTTGAATCAGTCACCAAGACATTAGATTCTGAGCAGGGTGAGGAATTTGGGGCCACCCTGAACTTTAGTTTGCCGTCTAATGTTCCTAATGATTATGCTGATCTCGCCGAAGTTTTTAGAAAACAACAAGCATAGACGTTACCTCCCCATCGTCCGTACGATTACGAGATCTGTGCCCTGGTACTATTCCTCCTAGGGGTTTGCTATACTCGCTGTCAGGGCCTGAACGTAAGGCCATGCGAGAATATATTCTGTGGAAGCTGTCACTAATGGTTTTATTCGGCCTTCCAAGTCCCCTGCCCGAGCAGGGTTTTTTTGTGGGAATAAAGGATGGTGGTCTGAGATGCTGTATAGATTATAGGGGTTTGAATAAGATCACCATTAAAAACCGCTACCCCATTTTGTTAATGAATTCCGCGTTTGAACATCTGCAGGAGGCATCATTTTTTTACGAAGCTAGATCTCCGTAATGCTTATAACTTAGCTCGTATTTGGGAGGGGGACGAACGGAAAATGGCATTTAACACTCATAACGGGCACAACGAATAATTGGTCTTGCCGTTCGGATTGGTTAACGCCCCCTCGGTGTTTCAGGCCCTCGTTAATGACGTCCTCTGAGAGATAATGTAGAAATTCCTCTTCGTTTATCTTGATGACATTTTGATTTTTTCTTCAACTCTCTCAGAGCATATAAAATACGTCAAACATGTGCTTGAGGCCCTCCTTAATGCCAAGCATATTGTCAAGGGCGAGAAATTTGCTTTTCAAGCCCAAACGGTCTCGTTCCTTGGCTTTTTTTCCAAGGGGTCGGTCCGCATGGACTCGGACAAGGCGGCTGCGGTCAGGTATATGCCTGCCCCTCAAAGTCTTAAGGAGGTCCAACGCTTTTTGGACTTTGCTAATTTTTATGGGAGGTTTATCCGTCATTTTAGTAAGATTGCTGCCCCCATTATTGCGCTCCCCAGGAAGAATACCTCCTCAGCGTTTTTTGGTCTTCGGCAGATGTTACCTTTCAGGAATTAAAGGAACGTTTTTGTTCAGAGCCTATTCTGGTTTTGCCCGATCCCTCCATCCCATCTGTGGTGGAGGTGGATGCTTCAGAGGTTGGCGTGGGTGCCATTTTGTCCCAGCGCTCTCATTGGGATAATAAGCTACACCCATGCGCATACTTCTCCTGATCCTTGTCCACCGCCGAACAGCATAGGTGACCGGGAGTTATTGACGGTCAAGTTGGCGCTTGAGGAGTAGCGCCACTGGTTGGAGGGGGCTGAATACCCTTTTGTGGTATAGACAGTCTAAAAAAATCTCCAGTATTTTCAGCAAACCAAGGGACGCAATTCCCAGCAGGCGCGGTGGTCATTGTTCTTTAACCACTTTGATTTTACGCTGACTTACTACTCTGGCTCTAAAAACATTAAGCCTAATGCCTTGTCGCGGATTTAAGACCGCTCGGACCGTGATCCTACCCCAGAGCCAGTTATCCCGACTGCTCAGATTGCGGCGCCCATTCAATGGGAGATTGAGGTGGTGGTTCAGGAGGCTTTGAAGACCGATCCTGGTCCTGGGTGGGGCCTCCTGGCTGTTTGTTTGTCCCGCCTAGAGTTAGGCTACAGTTCCTCCAGTGGGGACACTCTTCTCACTTGGCTCGGCACCCTGGGGCCCAATAGACTAAGCAGTTCCTGGCCCAATGTTTTTGGTGGCCGGGTATGATGAGGGATATTCGGGTATTTGTTGCTGCCTGTGGCATCTGCACCAGGAACAAAACTTCCCACTTCCCTCCCTCTGGTCTGCTGTGACCATTGCCCCTTCCCAAGCGCCCTTGGATGCATATTGCCCTGGATTTCATCACTGGGCTGCCTGTTTCTGATGGCAAAACAATCATCCTAGTCGTGGTTGACCGTTTTTCAAAGGCTGCTCATTTTCTCACGCTACCTAAGCTGCCTTCAGCGCTGGAGACGACCCTTCTTGTGGTTAAACGTGCTCCGGCTGCATGGGCTTCCATAAGATGTCTGACTAAGGCCCTCAGTTTACGGCCAGATTCTGGCGGGTGTTTTGTAAAGAGTTGGGGTTACTGTGAGTCTCTCCTCTGGGTTCCACCCAGAGCCCAACGGGCAGACTAAGTGTACTTACCAGTTTTTGGAAAACACTCTTCGATGTTTAGTGGTGGAAAGTCCATCCTCATAAAGTCGATTTTTACCATGGGCCGAGTATTCTCCCTGAGTAATTCCTCCACAGGTCTTTCCCCATTTGAAGCTCAGGTGGGTTACCAACCCCGACTGTTTCCTGTGACTGAGAATGATTCCGAGGTTCCCTCGGTCAACCATTTCATTCGTCACCGTCAGTCGGTTTGGACCCGAGTCTGTTTTTCTCTGTTGCGCTCGGGGCTCAAACAAAAATCTGCCGCTGATAGAAGACGTCATTTGACCCCATCTTACTGGGTTGGTCAGAGAGTTTGGCTGTCTACCCGGGACCTCCCCTTGAAGGTAGAATCCCGAAAACTGGCACACCGCTATCTTGGCCCATTCAAGATAGTGCGGAAGATCAATCCAGTCACGGTCCAGTTAAAGCTCCCGAGATCTTTACGCATCCATCAGTCATTCCATGTCTCCCAGATTAAGCCAGTTAGCACTAGCGTCCTGGTACCTGCCGACACACCCCCACCGCCACCGTGAATGGTTGAGGGGAGGGCCGGTTTACACCATGCGCCACATTCTTTCCGAGAGGCGTGTTGGTCGTGGGGTCCAGTTTCTTGTTGACTGGGAGGGATATGGCCCTGAGGAGCGCTGCTGGGTCCCTTCTCGAGATATCCTGGATCCCACTCTTATTTCTGATTTCTGCGCACAAGGTTCCTTAGGGACTTCTGGAGCTGTCCCTTAGAGGGGGGGTCCTATCATAGTTTTTGGAGGCTGGAGAGCTTTCTTTGTTTTCTCTCGTCCGGTATGATATCGTTTTGCCCACAATCAAATTTCTTATTATGGGTGGCGCCCGGGCTCTATTTAAACCCAAGTTCCGCCTCGCTGCCTTTGCTAGAGTGTCAGTGTAACTTTGCACAATAGGCGGTTAGGACTCTAGCAAGAGAATTGTTTGAGAAATCAGTTCAGTGTTTCCCCTAGAATTTTTTATAGCAGCGGTGCTATATGTCGGCAACCTAACAACAGTCGGGGTGGGGGGGGGGGGTTTTATTTCTTAACACAGAAATTTATTGAAGCCAATTTGACGTTGCCTGCCCTAATTCCCTTCACTAACCTTAGTTCCTCCGTGGTCACCGTTCGCCTTTCTCTTTAACCAGGAAGCTGGTGGAATGCCAACATCGTTAATGTTGTAGGCCTAATCTATATTTTAACCTTACATTCAAGAACAGCTTACCCTATTAACCCCTTTCTGCAGATGTAGATGCCCGCGTCTATAGACCTGCAAATTGGAAGTACGCTGTTACTGTACTCGATCACTAGATAGCACCCCCGGATCAGTTATTGAATGTTCACAAGCAAGCACACCTCGAACGTGGTTCTGAATACGGTGAAGTTCACTCCACTCCCTGTTTTTCGAGAGCTGCATGAATTAAACTCCTCAGCTAAGCCTGATGTGCAAACTGGTCAGTATCCTTGCCCATAGTGTCGATTCAGCAGTTTGAAAAAACGATATCTTGACACAGAAAAAATCGTTATCCTTTGTAGCAACCAGTTTAGCCACAGTGAGCTAACAGTATTCCAATTAGTAGTTCATAAAAATCAGTTTTCTGAGGCAAAAAAATCGACATGGTATTAATTCTCTCACATTCTATTGCCTATTACAGTTCTCCCATACAAAAAAAATTGTAGTTCCCTACCGTGGATTTACGCGTAGATTCCTTCATTGCCAAATCCAGCGCTTCTTTATATCCACCCGAGTACTGGCGTTGATAGCCAATCACTCAACCATACACTCAAGCTCTTCTGCGTAATTGTAGAGTTACACTTCATGGCCTCGTGAAGTTTCCCTGATAACAATGTATTGAATGGCTCGTTTCTTATCCAATTCCCGAGTGTTTAAACATTTTAGAGTAAGTGAAACACATTGATTGGACAAACACAGAGCATACAAACCAATGCGTATCAGCATGCGCTGTTGTATCCTGTCTACGTTATGCACATTACGCGGCTAAAATAGACGGGATTTATAGAAAATCGGTTCGCAAAACTGGCCTTGAAGTGTTCAGTTACATTACAGGATTTAAATGAGAACGATATGCTCTATTGGAATTATTTCGAATGAAACAGGACCGGAGGGTTCTTGTTACTGGATACATCGCTCTCTATTTTATACAGTCAATGTCTCTGGAGGAGGGATTCACGAAAAAGGTCAGGCTGCTATTTTTGTTTGTTTTTTTTTCTGTTTCGGAATGTATATGTACTCAACTAAGTCGAATGTCGAGGTTTTTTTTCCTGTTTAAAACGCGAACTGCCCGTGCATTTTGGTGTGGACCCCCGGTACGTTCATTGCACGTTTCTTTTGAATCGGGAGACGCAATGGATTTGATATTCCCTGAAAGTGGAGTGTCTGTTCAGTTAAAATAAGGTATATTTCAGAATTCAGATATTACTGTGTTAGTGAGGTGTACTTGCTCCTTATAAGTGTTGAAATGGGTTCGTGAGCTTTGAAGAGGGGACTGGTAGCTTTCATTACAGGGTGAATGTTCTGACCGTTTAATTAGCAGTTTATTTAATGCGTGTTTGTGCTGGCTTTGAAGAAAAATGGCCAAAACTCTAAACTTTATTATGGAGAAAAGGCACGTTCATATTTGGAGAGGTTACTGGTGACCATTGGTATTCAACTGCACTGATATTGATAAATTCATACTAAACTCAACCAGAAAATCATTCGTTCATATTAAATTTCATGCCTTAAAGCTTTAATTGTGTTAAATACATGATTTTTTTAATGATTTGACAGCAAATCATTTTGAGACTTTGGGGAGACACTTGGGTAGCTGTATAATTTGGCTAATAGCATGTAGGTAATCTAGAATGTAATTTTGAAGATGAATTCTACTTGTGCTCAAGGAGTTTATGATACCATAAATGTATAGTTTTAAGCCCCAGCAGTTTTTCAATCGTCAGAATTATTTTTTTTGCAATTTCAATGGTGAATTCTCATGAAGATTTTTTATGTTTGCTGCTCATTTTCTCTACCAAAATCATGAAAATAAACTGAAATACAATGTAATTCTAAATGCTGTAAGTGTCTTTCCTGAATTGAGCCACATTTTTCCTCTTTGTGAAGCTTAAATCTTGAATTATACAGCATTAAAGTGGGTAACCCATAAATAGCCAAATTTGGCTTCTGCACAAAGGGGTTAACAAAAGAGTTGGCCAAGTCACAGCTAGATCGACAGTATTAATTCTAACGTCAACTCATTCACTGACATTCACGACCGAAGTGGTCAGAGTGTGCCACAGCAAGCTAATTCAACAGATTCCAGAGTGTCTGCTAGCTAGCGAACTGCATGAATGAACAAAGAATTACACTTCGTTTATGATCAGGCTTAACGTTACAATAGATTGGAAGTCTGTAACCATCAGTAATTTCCAAACTGGCCGGTCAGTCACTTTGTTACTAGCTGAAGACATTTAGCGAGGCCTGTAGGGAATGTTGCTCCCATAAAAATAATTAAATAAATCTTCCCCTCATTCGCTAACCTCTCCGCAACACAACAAACGATGACCTATGTCTTTATAAAACATAGGCTAATAATTATATACACATACAGTAAACTCGCGTATAACGGATTCAATTGGACCAGTTGATTGTGTCCGTTATAAGTGGAATCCACTATATCCATACAATGGACAAAATCCGTTGTATGTGTAAAACAGGTTATATCCGCTATATGCGCATAACAGATTATATCCGTTGTATACATGCATGAATTGAATTTATACGTTTGCTTTGAGTATAAAGATTGGAACAACTTCATTCTGAGTGCACATTCCTACTTGTCTTCATTTAGTCTGTCTTTCCCCTGACACAATGGATAACGGGATGATAGGCTACTGCGTGTTGCTCCAACTGGGATCAGTGACGAAGACAAAAAAAAAAAAAAACTAATGTGTAAATGAAACCGCATCATTTCCAGTTTCCGCAAACACACAGTTATAAACTTGCAGATTTTTGTTAGTCATTTTAACTGTAATTTTACAATTCATTTTCAACAGAGTTCTGTCCATATTAAGTGTAAACCACAGTAAATTGCGCGCAGGACTCCACCTACAGTTAAAATAGCAAGGAGACGATGCGCTAATTTAACTGTTAAATTGAGTCAGTTTATAACAGTGTAGGAAAGCCGAACTTGATTACATTGCTCTGCATCAACTGCGCTTGTGCATGGTGCAAAACACAAGTTTGCATCCATAATTTACTTTACTAACTTCAGCTCCTCCATGGTCACCATCCTCCTTTCTCTTCCTAACCACCCAGCAGACTCATCTAAAAATTTAAATATCATTTAACTATCTACATGTAGAAAAAGAAATAAATACAAGCTAAAATATATCTAAGGAAAGACGGTGGGAAAGATATAAACTGTATAAATATGGAAAGTGTAGTAGTATAAACAGAATTAACAGTATGAATATGGCGGTGTAAACAGATTTAACGTTATAAATACGGCTAATATGCAGTGACGGTCCGTCGGCAAAAACACAGGGCCAGCAATAACCTCACCTTTCACTTCTGAATGACAGACACCTCTCGCAGTTTACCTACCCGATTAGAAACAGTTGCTCAGACTGATTGGTGGAACCGACGAGAATCTAATTTATTTTTGAAAGCCTTGTTATACATTACACTACAAATATATACGGCGTTTACTTCCACACATCAATGACGATGGAAAATATAAATCGCTTATTATTATTCAGTTCAATTCAATTCAATTCAATTCAAATTCTTTATTTCAGACACAAGTGGGTACAGAGGTCCATATAAAAAAAAGGAAAAAGGATAAACAAGGAAAAAGAAGATAACAAATGACAAAGTCAGATTCAAAAACTAGAGACATTATTCTCAGCGCTCACACATCATGGTGCACGTCTAACGCTTTCACCCAGTGGCGTCTGATTCGAGACTGCCATCTCAGGTCACTATCTATAACAGCACAAACAAGTTTGTTCTCAGAGACATCTATCCCAGCCATGAACTTATATATTAGTTTTCAAATAACAGCATGTGAAGTAGGTATGTGTTTGTCAGCAAACATCTGTGAGGCACTACAGCGCTTGGGTAAGTTGAAAAACATCCTGAATACATTGTTATACGCTACATGGAGTCTATGGATTGCCCCTACTGAGTAACTCCACCACAATTAGAAACTCCACCACAGTATAGAAAGTGGTACAATATGCATTGAAAATTTTTTTAACATGGTCAGAGCAATTCCCAAATTTTCTTACCAAAGTGTTTCCACGAGCATAGAGTTGACGACACTGTCTCATAATATCAGTGTCATCTCTCAGAGTATTACATAAGAAGTGTCCCAGGTACTTGATTGAGCTAACCCCTAATTTCTCTATCACCAATATTGAAGACAAAAGTGTCACCCTTATGAATATATTTTCCTCTGCATATCAGCAGGGCACTCTTAGATGGGTTGAATAAGATATCATGTGTCACACCATAGTTCTCACTGACTTGAAGAAGAGTTTTCAGACCAGAAGCAGACGGGGCAATTAGTACTAGATCATCGGCATACATAAGGTGATTAATTATTCGATCATTAATGACACAGCCAGTATTACAATCATTA
Organism: Gymnothorax reevesii; assembly: GCA_029721435.1. Taxonomy (NCBI): domain Eukaryota; kingdom Metazoa; phylum Chordata; class Actinopteri; order Anguilliformes; family Muraenidae; genus Gymnothorax; species Gymnothorax reevesii. The sequence goes on from CM056577.1 coordinate 3,483,476, forward strand.
AGAGAGGTACTTAGGTCATCCATATAGACATTGAATAAGTGGGGAGAGAGAATTCCCCCTTGTCTTACTCCATTCGTCACAGTGATTCTATCTGAAGTACATCCAGACCATCGAACATACACAGACTGACTAGAATACCAATACATCAAGATTCTGACAATGTAACCAGGTACACTCCTAAGTATCAATTTCTGAAATAGAACTGAACGTTTAACCCGATCAAATGCTTTAGAAGCATCAAGAAAGCACATAAAAGTAGATCCATCAAGATACCTATAACAGTCAATTACCTCTTTTAAAACATAAATGCACATATCAGTGCCCAGTTTTTTTTTTTTTTTTTAAATTTGGCATCTCCAATCCCACCCGAATTTGGAATGCCCAATTGGGGAACTATGTACAAAGCTTGCTTGTATGCGACCCCTTGCTGCCAACTCAGGATAGTGAAGACAGTTCACGGCTCTCCTCCGAAGCACGTGCCTGTCAGCCACTGATTCTTATACACTCGCTGGTTGAATCTTCGCAAGTTCAGAGCGAGGGCGGAGGATACCCGGACATGAACCAAGCCGGAGTCTTCCTGACGAGCGCCCGTCTGGCCAACAGGAGGCGCTGGAGCAACGAACAAAGCTGTTATGGAATACCCAAATCCGGCAGTCCCTTCCCAATTTGTAACCCTGTAGCGCGATAGCCAATTGTGCGCTACTCTGAAAAAGCTGCCGACCCCTGCCGATGGGTACACCGAGGCTCGAACCCGCGACGTGGTGATCACCTCTGCACTGCAGTGCAGTGCCTTAACCGTGTGAGCCAGCCCAGTTTTTTTAAAAAAACCAAATTGGTTGCTGTTAGTAATTAAAACATGTGATGTTCTCGACAATATTATACGTTCAATAATTTTGGAGATAATACTGGCCTGAGCAATAGGACGGTAATTGTCACTACAGTTAATTTTACCACACTTATCCTTCAAGACTGGCACTATAATGACAGAGAGCACTGAATCTGGCAAAAAGCCATGCACAAAGAAACCAGTCAAGCACATGGCGAGTAGGGGAAGGATCCTACGGTTACAATACTTCAAATGTTCAGCATAAATGCCATCCAAAACACACACCTTATTTTGGTCGAGATCCGAAATAGCTAGCTCAACTTCTTCTATGCAAACCTGTATAGACCCACATGGGTTAACATCATATTTCAGTAAATTTAAGTTTATGTCTCTACCGCAGTTAAACATTTGTTGGAAATGAGCCCTCCACATCTCAGTGACCTTTTCAGGACCTATCGCATTGTCAATTCTAGTCGGTAAGTAAGTATTGCAATTATTAATTCTCTGAATCTCGGTCCAAAATTTGTCCAAAGGTCTGCACAGCAGTTTCTTGGAGTCACTAACCAATTGGTTCTCGTGACGACGCAGAAACCTCATGGCATATTTAAATCTAGCCCTAGATGTTTTCATCAAATCAAACATGGGACCATGTTTAGGCTTACCATCATTTAACCACAGGAGAAAACATTCTCTAGCAGCAGAAATCTTTTACATAATCATTCCATCCCGGTTGGGAGTACCCTCCCTTACCCTGGTTGTTATTCTGTTTATCAAATACATCCTCACTGGCCCGTATTAACCTGGCACAGATATCGTTATAGAAAACTTGCAATGCAGTACTATGGGATTTATCCTTACAATTCACATGATTACACAGAATTGCATCAGCTGGGGTTTGTATGTCTGAGAGGTAGTTATCGGTAGTAATACAATAATCAGTCACACACTCATCTTTTAATTTAGCCCACTTAAGTTTAGGGGCAGCGTTATCATATATTTTTCCAATCTGGGGTATTAAATAAAGGGAAATATCAACCATAACCGGAAAATGGTCAACTATAGCCTCAGCATACAAAACTTCAGCGGACTGTATGGTATCATGACTATCGGCAGAACATACACAGTGATCCAGCCAAGAGGAGGATCCTCTCTCGCTGAGAAAAGTGAAAGAATTGTTTGGTAAAAACAGCCCAGTCGATATCACCAGTCCATTTTCTTCACAAAACAGCTTAAAATGTCTCCCAAAACAGGAGTTAACATCACTTATATCTGAGTTCCAGTCCCCTAATACATAAAAACAGGTAACATTACATTCATCGATAATAGCCTTCACTGTACCCAATTTTTCCACGTATTCCTCTTCATGGTCATAACTTTCATAGGGTAAATATACACACAGAATAATAATCCTCTTATCACCATCGGCAAGTTCAATGCCAACGACCCATTTATAGTCAAATTTCAGAGGAGTTATAAATTTTTCATGCCTGGAGTGCCACAAACTTGCAACCCCTCCTGGAATATGACCATGGCGTAACCTATCTGCATAATCCACAGTAGAGGCACCAATACCCCTATAAAGCGGGTGAAGCGAATTCAATTGTACAAGATCTTGTTTACTGTACCAAGTCTCCTGAATACAGAGGATATCAACATCATTTTCTAATAAATTCGCACCACCAGGTCTGTGATGTAGCTTGTCGGCACTGCGTGGTAAACCTCTACAGTTGTATGTAATTATCTTCATGATATAATTCTACAGTAAAAATTATGAAACAGTCTTGGGAGCCGTTTCATCGTTATGCAGGCTGAATCGATGCCTCCAATGCACCCACATTTGAATTAAACAGACACACTGTACTTTGCCCAATTGCATTGCTATTCTGATCAGGTAATTGGACATCATCCTGGGAATCATTCCTAACCTGTGTATTCTTATCGTCCTCACTCTCATTGCTACCAGCATTGTCATATTTTCTATCACGCCACCATCTTACATAAGCGCCCTCAGGCCACACATCCTCTTTCATGAAGGCCTCGGGGTTCATGCATTCACAAGTAATATGGAAAGAAGTGTGATATCCAGTCCTTTTCACCAGCTCAACATTAATATTGTCAGTGTGTAATATTGAATCAAGGTATTGTTTAACCTCAGATTCCTGTAGCTGTGGGTCCAACCAAGTGGCAAAAATGTTTGCTAGCCTTTTACCCGATCTGGCTGCCCTAATGCCAACTTCTTTGGCCTTACCTATAATTAGATTCCCAGACTTGGGCCTTGGTATATAGTTCACAGCTGTGGCAAACTTTCTCCTCCTGCGCACAGTCTCCCACTTCCCAGAGGGGGCTGTAGCTGCAGCAGCGACAACATCAGCAAAAGAAACATTCCATGTCTTAGGTTTAGCACCAGTCGAATTATTCATACTAACAGTATCCTGATTCTCAGCAAGCAGGGTATTGTCACTACGTAAAGTATTCACAAGCAGGGTGTTATCACTATCTAATAAAGTCACATTTGAATTTGGTTCAGTCACTTCCACTGCATGTTGCCAAGTTACAAGATTTGTCGCCACGATGTTTGACACAGATTTGACACACATGCAAACTTAAGAGATGATCCAGTTTCAGGTGTTTCTGTAGTCCAGACCAAGATGAGGGTTTCCTTCTCAGCACACCTCCGGGAGACTCCTCTATCCTGCATTCTAACTCATTTCATATATTACACATTCGTCAATTTTTATTATTATTAATAAATTAATACATTATCATTTCTGGATTTGCGTAAATTAGTTCAGGTGGTTCACTGAGCATTAAGCCATGAGAATCCGTTCTAGAGTCTGAATGTAGAGACAGCTTAAGTGCGTTGTTAGGTACGATGCTCTGCTGAGTGATAATATCAAAAATGACTGCTGCGAAGTCAGCAAAAGTTCCGGATTTTTTGCAGATTGTCATCCTTGCGGAGTCACATCAATTATATCAACATAGCCAATAGGTAATAGCTTTGTCATTAGCATTCCTTAACCATTACTCATGCATTGGTGGTGGCTGTTTAGTTAATAAACTGTTTGATTGTTAATCAGGCAAACCTGATCGCAAAAAGTTTAAGAGAAAGGGTGATGTTACTGCAGGCCTTCCTGACATCTGACGGCACGCCACTGCTAATATGGCATAAGACTGTTGGCTTGAGAAGCTGTAGCATTTATTAACTGACAAACAGAACATTTTCTGTCAACTTACTGCAAAATCTTTCTGAATCGCTGCTGCCCTAAGAAGCTACGCTATTATGTTACCTGCGTTACTCGCTATATAGACCGTGTCTAAGCTTGAACTTTACCTGTTACGTTCATGTCCTAAGAGGGTCCGACAGGATTTGATTAGCCTGCGTTGCCGGCGGTCAGCGGCTGGCTGGAGAAATGAGAGGAAACACTGCCTACCCGATAACGTAGGGATTTTGAGTAGCCGCCCACTTCCTTGCGCAACGAGCCACGACGGACCACCCCTTTTTATTATACGCCCGTCTCAAGACGGGACGTATTATGTCATCACCCCCGTCCGTTCATCTGTTGTCTGTTAGCAATTTCTTGTCCGGGGCATAACTCCTGAGCCGCTTGAGCTACATTCGTGATACTTCACATTCACGTGCACCATCACTAGGCGCTGTGTCGCGTACCATGTTTATGGCCCCCCCTCCAAGGTGAAGGTCACTGGCAAAGGTCAAAGGTCACATGCGGCCCAGATGTTGTCTGTCCACTTCCTGATCCATGTTCATGACGGGCGTATTATGCACCGTTGGCGTTGCTCTTGCTCTTGTTAAACCATTACGTACGTCTTGGTACGTTTCGCTGTTCGACTCTGCAGCAGTGCATTTTAAAGATTGTAAATCTATTAGGTGGTCAGAGATGGGGCTTTTTAGAGGAGAAATTACAATAATGCTTTCTGCCTTTAGCGTTGACGTTGATTCCAATTTTTTTGACAAACCAAGTACAGTAAACAATCATGCTTTGGCAAAACTCCAAGTACATCTTTCCCATCTGGTAAATGATTGATCGCCTGTAGTTGTTCGTCCTTTAGAGTACTCTTTCGGTCGTGAATTTCAAGATATTCAAGCGTTTAGCTCTCTGTCGCGTTTTCTTCTGAAAGGTTTATCCTTATTTTGGGAACTTTTGTTCTTGGGTCGGACGGGAGGATGAGATCAAGTGTCTACCTCGGGCATACCGGAAATGGCAAAACTTTTTTTTTTTGCAAATAATCCTTAACTTAGAATTTAAAGGCTGCAACATATTGCAAAAAAAGTTGGCACAGGGGCCTTTTTACCACTGTGTTACATCGCCTTTCCTTTTAACGACACTCGGTAAACGTTTGAGAACTGAGGAGACCAATTTTTGAAGGTTTTCAAGTGGAACTCTTTCCTATTCTTGCTTGATGTACAGCTTAAGTTGTTTGACAGTCCGGGGTCTCCATTGTTGTATTTTACGCTTCATAATGCGCCACACATTTTCAATGGGAGACTGGTCTGGACTACAGGCAGGCCAGTCTAGTACCCGCACTCTTTTACTACATAGCCATGCTGTTGTAACACGTGCAGAATGTGGCTTGGCATTGTCTTGCTGAAATAAGCAGGGGCGTCCATGAAAAAGACATTGCTTGGATGGCAACATATGTTGCTCCAAAACCTGTATGTACCTTTCAGCATTAATGATGCCTTCACATATGTGTAAGTTGCCCATGCCTTGGGCACTAATACACCCCCATACCATCACAGATGCTGGCTTTTGAACTTTGCGCCTATAACAGTCCGGATGGTTCTTTTCCTCTTTGGTCCGGAGGACACAACGTCCACAGTTTCCAAAAACAATTTGAAATGTGGACTCGTCAGACCACAGAACACTTCTCCACTTTGCATCAGTCCATCTTAGATGAGCTTGGGCCCAGCGAAGCCGGCGGCGTTTCTGGGTGCTGTTGATAAATGGCTTTTGCTTTGCATTGTAGAGTTTTAACTTGCACTTGCAGATGTAGCGACGAACTGTAGTTACTGTCAGTGGTTTTCTGAAGTGTTCCTGCGCCCATGTGGTGATGTCCTTTACACACTGATGTCAGTTTTTGATGCAGTACCGCCTGAGGGATCGAAGGTCACGGGCATTCAATGTTGGTTTTCGGCCTTGTCGCTTACGTGCAGTGATTTCTCCAGATTCTCTGAACCTTTTGACGATATTACGGACCATAGATGATGAAATCCCAAAATTTCTTGCAATAGCTCGTTGAGGAATGTTGTTTTTAAACTGTTCGACAATCAGCTCATGCATTTGTTCCTTAAGTGGTGACCCTCGCCCCATCCTTGTTTGTGAATGACTGAGCATTTCAGGGAAGCTGCTTTTATACCCAATCATGGCATCCACATGTTCCCAATTAGCCCGTTCACCTGTGGGATGTTCCAAATAAGTGTTTGATGAGCATTCCTCAACTCTCTCAGTCTTTTTTGCCACTTGTGCCTGCTTTTTTGAAACATGTTGCAGGCATCAAATTCCAAATGAGCTAATATTTGCAAAAAATTACGAAGTTTGCCTGTTCGAACATTAAGTAACTTGTCTTTGCAGTGTATTCAATTGAATATAGGTTGAAAAGGATTTGCAAATCATTGTATTCTGTTTTTATTTGCGATTTGCACAACGTGCCAACTTCACTGGTTTTGGGTTTTATAGATTCTGTACAGATTATCGTATAGTCAATGCTGTAACTGGAACTGATGAGTTTCCAATACCTAGGATTGATGATTGTATCAATAGAGTAGGGCAAGCAAAGTTTCTGACTAAGATTGATTTATTGAAGGATTTTTGGTGTGTGCCTTTAACTGAGAGGGCCAAGAGCATCGCCCATTTGCCACACCATCTGGGTTGTACCAGTATGAAGTCCTACCTTTTGGCATGAAAAATGCCCCAGCCACGTTCCAAAGGAAGATACAGTCTACAATCGCCGGATTGCCACACATGGGTGCGTACATCGACGACCTGATCACATGGAGTGACTCCTGGGAAGAACATCTGAAAGATGTAGAGACCTTGTTCCAGCGCCTGACCCAGGCCAACCTGACTGTTAACCTGAACAAGAGTGACTTTGGTTGTACTGCTGTCACGTATCTTGGCTACGTCATAGGCCAGGGTAAGGTAGCACCCAAAACGCTAAAGTCTAAGCTATCACGGACTTTCCAGTTCCTGATAACAAAAAAGCTTTGCGCCGCTTCTTTGGAATGATCGGGTACTACCGCAAGTTCTGCAAGATTGCTCTCAGTCTCACCGACCAACTAAAGAAAGGCGTAAAGTTCACTTGGGATGATGCATGCCAAAGAGCCTTCAATCGCCTGAAGTCTCTGCCGTGTCACTTCCCAGTGTTCAAATCTCCTGACTTCAACAAACGGTGCTCCATCGCGGTCGATGCTAGCGACCAAGCTTGTGGATCTGTGCTCCTACAGAGAAGTGACTCTGATGACATTGAGCATCCCGTGGCATACTTCTCCAGGAAGTTCAATCGCCACCAAAGGAACTATTCCACAATAGAGAAGGAGCTGTTAGCTCTGGTTCTATCTTTAAAACACTTTGAGGTTTATGTTTTTACAGGGCAAAAGCCAATGATTGTGTACACTGACCACAAACCGTTAATGTTTTTGAGTAAGATGTAAAACAAGAATCAGAGATTGTTGAATTGGAGTTTGATTTTACAGGAGTTTGACTTGGAAATTAAGCATGTAAAGGGTACTGACAATATAATTGCTGATGGCTTATCCCGTGTTTGAGTATGTATATATATCACGTGATTATTCGAATATTGTATTATATGTTTATATACATAAATATCTACTTAACCATTTTTGTATTGAAAAGAAAAATTTTGCCTTTATGAGTCAAAATTTTTCCCCTTTGGAATGGAGGTGTAATATGGAAAGAAACCACTGGCTGGCAGTATTGACCTTTTTTTTGTTAAGCCCAGTCTGGAGCTAGGTTTGGGCATGACCTGGGCATGTCTGAGAAGGAAAGTCCCAGAGAATTAAGTAAAGTCTAAAAGGTGGGAGGGTTCTGCGAAAGAGTTTATAAGGAGAAAAACTGAGAGAGTGAAGTAGTAGGAGAAATTGCAAGGAGAAGGATGCATGTGACCAGACCTGTCACTCTTTTCATGACCTGTTAAGCTTTTTGTGGATTTTTGCCTTTTGCCTGTGTTGGAGCATTTTCCTCACCCAGGACATCACCAAAAAACCCCACCAAAGGGACTGTAAATATTTTTATTTATATATTATTCATATATATTGTGCTGTTGCGCTGTTCATTTGCGTTCATTCTGCTTTAGTTGAGGGAGAGAGAGGCGTGCAGGGCTGGTTGTAGCAGACGATTTACTCTTGTTTAAACATGGTTTTCTGAAACTAATTTGTGTGTGAAAGTTTAAAGATTAAATGAGGTAAGATGATTTGCTGCTGAGGTATAACCTTTGTCGCAGTAGGGACAGGGAGAATCTTCCCCCCGTATTTTCCCCCTTTTTTCCTCCTTGTAACAACTCTGTTAGCCAATTGCCAAATTAAGTCGCTAATCTGGACAAACAAAGACGACGAGGGTTTTTTCGGGTTTTTTTCGAGGGGTTTCAGTCTCCTGGGAGCAAAGAAAGTATATAAATTTAAACACTAAATAATTGGCCAACTACGTGAATTGTAGCCTACGATATACATATATATATAGTAAAACAGAGATGTTTTCAAGGACTGAGGTTCTGTCGCCTGGTTTTTCTGTAGCTGATTTAGCTAACAAACTTCAGAAAGCTCTTAATGCTGAGAATATTATCGAATTACCCGGATATCTAGCAAACTGTTTCCTCAGTTAGTTTCATACTTGGTCGCTTGCCTTTCATACAGTCTTCTAGCCAGTAAAAATTGACATTCACCGGCGTTTTTAGTCTCCTTCAGTCTTTCCCTTTACCGCATAAACGCATTGCCAAGCTTGAATTAAATATTAACACGAAGCGGGGTTTTTGTCTATTACACATCTCATTACTACCGAAGTGCTCTTCTGATTAAACACGTTGCAAATTACCGGTACGTTATTTTTGTTTTTTACTCCAGGTGCGGTGCCTCGATCAGCTAATTAAAGTTTGGTTGCTTGTTCGAGTGCTTCACGACAGCTTGTTGGGGGAGATACTGTATTTAGTTCGCTCACATAGTAAACTTCTTTTTTTTCGGTCTGTATTAATTAAAGGGAACCGGAGCTTTACGCTGTTTCGGTTACCTTTGGTTTGTATTTGTGGCTAGTTAGCTAGATATTTACTGTTTGCATTTTTGACTTGGGATCTGAGATTGAGCATTTAGTCAGTCAATTCCCCACCTCCATACGCAGGCATCATTTTGAAATACATGGCTTTTTAGCCAAAGCTCCCAACAGGCTTACAATGTTAGTGAATTGGGCATAGCGTTGCCATGCAAATAAATTGCTATTTTTTCATAATTTACAAGGCTCCAAGTAGCTCCACACTTCATCGGTAGAATTCCAAGGGCCCTGACATTTAAAACGAGGCCTGAGAACTTTGAAAATGCATTGGTAGTTTATTAAAAAATACTGTTTATGCAAACAGTACCTTGAGGTAGTTTCCAGTCGCCTCCATCTTCAAAGTCAAGATAAGTCAATTGACGAGCACGAACAAATAGGAAGGATAGGGTAACAGATTGCAATCTATTGCAATCTATTTCATCAGATATGTGTGTGTGTGTGTGTGTGCGTGTGTGTGTGTGTATACAACTCTGATGCCTTCAAGGCTGACAGTAGGTACTCCCTTAGCATTACTGAGGGGGTCTCTACTGGGAGTTTCTACTGAGTTTGAGCCTTCCAAGGCTAATTTAAAATCTTCGATATTTCAGCCCATAGATTTATTACAGTTCAAAACCAACCAAGTTACCTCAGAAAACTGACCAGGGTGTTGTTGCATGATGACATTGTCTTTACTTTTTACACTCTTTTTAGGAGTTCAAATGATGTCTTGGCGCCATCATGGAGCCCTATCTACCAGCCCAGCTAAAAAAGTGGAAAAAAAATTGCCCCTGCCCCGCCCTAACACCCACTCAGGGCCCTGATACTCCTGCAGCAGCACCCAACCTAACACCCACCCCGGGCCCTAATACTCCGACAGCAGCACCCACCCTAACACCCACCCCAGGCCCTAATACTCCTGCAGCAGCACCCACCATATCACCCACCCCGGGCCCTGATACTCCTGCAGCAGCACCTACCCTAACACCCACCCCGGGCCCTGATACTCCTGCAGCAGCACCTGCCCTAACACCCACCCCGGGCCCTGATACTCCTGCAGCAGCACCTGCCCTAACACCCACCTCAGGCCTTGATACTCCTGCAGCAGCACCCACCCTAACACTCACCCCAGGCCCTGACACTCTTGCAGCAGCACCCACCCTAACACCAATCCTGAGCCCTGTTACCCTTGCAGCAGCACCCTCCCTAACACCCACCCCGGGCCCTGATACTCCTGCAGCAGCACCCACCCTAACACTCACCCCAGGCCCTGATACTCCTGCAGCAGCACCCACCCTAACACTCAGCCCAGGCCCTGATACTCCTGCAGCAGCACCTGCCCTAAAACCCACCATGGGCCCTGATACTCCTGCAGCAGCACCTGCCCTAACACCCACCCCAGGCCCTGATACTCCTGCAGCAGCACCTGCCCTAACACCCACCCCAAGCCCTGATACTGCTGCAGCAGCACCCGCCCTAACACCCACCTTGGGCCCTGATACTCCAGCAGCAGCACCCACCCTAACACCCACCTTGGGCCTTGATACTCCAGCAGCAGCACCCACCCTAACACCCACCCCGAGCCCTGACACTCCTGCTGCAGCACCCACCCTAACACCCACCCCAGGCCCTGATACTCCTACAGCAGCACCCACCCTTACACCCACCCCAGGCCCTGATACTCCTACAGCAGCACCCATCCCCAGGCCCTGATACTCCTGCAGCAGCACCTGCCCTAACACCCACCTCAGGCCCTGATACTCCTGCAGCAGCACCCACCCTAACACTCACTCCATGCCCTGATACTCCTCCAGCAGCACCCGCCCTAACACCCACCCCGGGCCCTGATACTCCAGCAGCAGCACCCGCCCTATCACCCACCCCGGGCCCTGATATTCCTGCAGCAGCACCCGCCCTAACACCCACCCCAGGCCCTGATACTCCTGCAGCAGCACCCACCCTAACACCCAACTCGTGCCCTGATACTCCTGCTGCAGCACCCACCCTAACACCCACCACAGGCCCTGATACTCCAGCAGCAGCACCCACCCTACCACCCACCTCGGGCCCTGATACTCCTAAAGCAGCACCCGCCCTAACACCCACCCCAGGCCCTCAAACTCCCGCAGCAGCACCCGCCCTAACACTCACCCCAGGCCCTGATACTCCTGCAGCAGCACCCACCCTAACACCCACCCCAGGCCCTGATACTCCAGCAGCAGCACCCACCCTAACACCCACCCCGGGCCCTGATACTCCTGCTGCAGCACCCACCCTAACAGCCACCCCAGGCCCTGATACTCCTGCAGCAGCACCCGCACTAACACCCACCCCAGGCCCTGATACTCCTACAGCAGCACACACCCTAACACCCACCCCGGGCCCTGATACTTCTGCAGCAGCATCCGCCCTAACACCCACCCCAGGCCCTGATACTCCTACAGCAGCACACACTCTAACACCCACCCCGGGCCCTGATACTCTTGCAGCAGCACCCACCCTAACACGCAGCCCGGGCCCTGATACTCCTGCAGCAGCACCCACCCTAACACCCAGCCCGGGCCCTCATATTCCTGCAGCAGCACCCGCCCTATCACCCACCCCGAGCCCTGATACTCCTGCAGCAGCACCCACCCTAACACCCACCCCAGGCCCTGATACTCCTACAGCAGCACACACCCTAACACCCACCCCGGGCCCTGATACTCCTGCAGCAGCACACACCCTAACACCCACCCCGGGCCTTGATACTCCTGCAGCAGCACCCACCCCAACACCCACCCCAGGCCCTGATACTCCTACAGCAGCACACACCCTAACACCCACCCCGGGCCCTAATACTCCTGCAGCAGCACCCACCCTAACACCCACCCCGGGCCCTGATACTCCAGCAGCAGCACCCACCCTACCACCCACCCTGGGCCTGATACTCCTGCAGCAGCACCCACCCTAACACCCACCCCGGGCCTGATACTCCTGCAGCAGCACCCACCCTAACACCCACCCCGGGCCCTGTTTCTCTTACAGCAGCACCTGCCCTAACACCCACCCTGGGCCTGATACTCCTGCAGCAGCACCCACCCTACCACCCACCCTGGGCCTGATACTCCTGCAGCAGCACCCACCCTAACACCCACCCCAGGCCCTGATACTCCTACAGCAGCACCCACCCTACCACCCACCCTGGGCCTGATACTCCTGCAGCAGCACCCACCCTAACACCCACCCCAGGCCCTGATACTCCTACAGCAGCACCCACCCTACCACCCACCCTGGGCCTGATACTCCTGCTGCAGCACCCACCCTAACACCCACCCCAGGCCCTGATACTCCTACAGCAGCACCCACCGTAACACCCACCCTTGGCCTGATACTCCTACAGCAGCACCCACCCTACCACCCACCCTGGGCCTGATACTCCTACAGCAGCACCCACCCAAACACCCACCCCAGGCCCTGATACTCCTGCAGCAGCACCCACCCTGACACCCACCCCGGGCCCTGATACTCCTGCTGCAACACCCACCCTAACACCCACCACAGGCCCTGATACTCCAGCAGCAGCACCCACCCTACCACCCACCCCGGGCCCTGATACTCCTAAAGCAGCACCCGCCCTAACACCCACCCCAGGCCCTGAGACTCCTGCAGCAGCACACACCCAAACACCCACCACAGGCCCTGATACTCCAGCAGCAGCACCCACCCTACCACCCACCCCGGGCCCTGATACTCCTAAAGCAGCACCCGCCCTAACACCCACCCCAGGCCCTGATACTCCTGCAGCAGCACCCACCCTAACACCCACCCCGGGCCCTGATACTCCTGCTGCAGCACCCACCCTAACACCCACCACAGGCCCTGATACTCCAGCAGCAGCACCCACCCTACCACCCACCCCGGGCCCTGATACTCCTAAAGCAGCACCCGCCCTAACACCCACCCCGGGCCCTGATACTCCTGCTGTAGCACCCACCCTAACACCCACCTCGGGCCCTGATACTCCTGCAGCAGCACCCACCCTAACACCCACCCCAGGCCCTGATACTCCAGCAGCAGCACCCACCCTAACACCCACCCCCGGCCCTGGTACTCCTTCTGCTGCCCCCACCCTAACAGCCACCCCAGGCCCTGATACTCCTGCAGCAGCACCCGCCCTAACACCCACCCCGGGCCCTGTTTCTTCTACAGCAGCACCTGCCCGAACATCCACCCAAGGCCCTGATACTCCTACAGCAGCACACACCCTAACACCCACCCCGGGCCCTGATACTTCTGCAGCAGCATCCGCCCTAACACCCACCCCAGGCCCTGATACTCCTACAGCAGCACACACTCTAACACTCACCCCAGGCCCTGTTTCTACTACAGCAGCACCTGCCCTAACACCCACCCCGTGCCCTGATACTCCTACAGCAGCACACACCCTAACACCCACCCCAGGCCCTGTTTCTCCTACAGCAGCACCTGCCCTAACATCCACCCCAGGCCCTGATACTCCTACAGCAGCACACACCCAAACACCCACCCCGTGCCCTGATACTTCTGCAGCAGCACCCGCCCTAACACCCACCCCGTGCCCTGATACTTCTACAGCAGCACCTGCCCTAACACTCACCCCAGGCCCTGATACTCCTGCAGCAGCACCCACCCTAACACCCACCCCGTGCCCTGATACTTCTACAGCAGCACCTGCCCTAACACCCACCCCAGGCCCTGATACTCCTGCAGCAGCACCCACCCTAACACCCACCCCGTGCCCTGATACTTCTACAGCAGCACCTGCCCTAACACTCACCCCAGGCCCTGATACTCCTACAGCAGCACACACCCTAACACCCACTCCGGGCCCTGATACTTCTGCAGCAGCACCCGCCCTAACACCCACCCCAGGCCCTGATACTCCTACAACAGCACACACCCTAACACCCACTTCGAGCCCTGATACTTCTGCAGCAGCACCCGCCCTAACACTCACCCCAGACCCTGATACTCCTACAGCAGCACACACCCTAACACCCACTCCGGGCCCTGATACTTCTGCAGCAGCACCCGCCCTAACACTCACCCCAGGCCCTGATACTCCTACAGCAGCACACACCCTAACACCCACCCCAGGCCCTGATACTCCTGCAGCAGCACCCACCCTAACACCCACCCCGGGCCCTGATACTCCTGCAGCAGCACCCACCCTCACCGCCACCCCAGGCCCTGATACTCCTACAGCAGCACCTGCCCTAACACCCACCCCAGGCCCTGATACTCCTACAGCAGCACCTGCCCTAACACCCACCCCAGGCCCTGATACTCCTACAGCAGCACACACCCAAACACCCACCCCGGGCCCTGATACTTCTGCAGCAGCACCTGCCCTAACACCCACCCTGTGCCCTGATATTCCTGCAGCAGCACCCGCCCTATCACCCACCCCGAGCCCCGATATTCCTGCGGCAATACCCGCCCTTTCACTCACCCCAGGCCCTGATACTCCTGCAGCAGCACCCACCCTACCACCCACCTTGGGCCCTGATACTCCTGCAGCAGCACCTGCCCTAACACCCACCCCAGGCCCTGATACTCCTGCTGCAGCACCCACCCTAACACCCACCTCGGGCCCTGATACTCCTGCAGCAGCACCCACCCTAACACCCACCCCAGGCCCTGATACTCCTGCAGCAGCAGCACCCACCCTAACACCCACCCCGGGCCCCGATACTCCTGCAGCTGCACCTGCCCTAACACCCACCCCGGGCCCTGATACTCCAGCAGCAGCACCCGCCCTAACACTCACCCCAGGCCCTGATTCTCCTACAGCAGCACCTGCCCTAACACCCACCCCAGGCCCTGATACTCCTGCAGCAGCACCCACCCTAACACCCACACCGGGCCCTGTTTCTCCTACAGCAGCACCCACCCTAACACCCACCCCAGGCCCTGATACTCCTACAGCAGCACACACCCTTACACCCACCCCAGGCCCCGATACTCCTGCAGCAGCCCCCACCCTAACACCCACCCCGGGCCGTGATACTACTCCAGCACCCCCCACCCTAACACCCACTCTAGGCCCTGATACTCCTGCAGCAGCACCCACCCTACCACCCACCCCGGTCCCTGATACTCCTGCAGCAGCACCCAGCCTAACACCCTGCCCGGGTGCTGATACTCCTGCAGCAGCACGCACCCTAACACCCACCCCAGGCCCTGTTTCTCTTACAGCAGCACCTGCCCTAACACCCACCCCAGGCCCTGATACTCCTACAGCAGCACCCACCCTTACACCCACCCCAGGCCCTGATACTCTTGCCGCAGCACCCGCCCTAACACCCACCCCAGGCCCTGATACTCCTACAGCAGCACACACCCTAACACCCACCCCGGGCCCTGATACTTCTGCAGCAGCACCTGCCCTAACTCCCACCCCAGGCCCTGATACTCCTGCAGCAGCACACACCCTACCACCCACCCCGGGCCCTGATACTCCTGCAGCAGCACCCACCCTAACACCCACCCCGGGCCCTGATACTCCTGCAGCAGCACCCGCCCTAACACCCACCCCAGGCCCTGATACTCTTGCAGCAGCACCTGCCCTATCACCCACCCCGAGCCCTGATACTCCTGCAGCAGCACCCACCCTATCACCCACCCCGAGCCCTGATACTGCTGCAGCAGCACCCACCCTTACACCCACTCCAGGCCCTGATACTCCTACAGCAGCACCCACCCTTACACCCACCCCAGGCCCTGATACTCTTGCAGCAGCACCTGCCCTATCACCCACCCCGAGCCCTGATACTCCTGCAGCAGCACCCACCCTTACACCCACTCCAGGCCCTGATACTCCTGCAGCAGCACCCACCCTTACACCCACCCCAGGCCCTGATACTCTTGCAGCAGCACCTGCCCTATCACCCACCCCGAGCCCTGATACTCCTGCAGCAGCACCCACCCTTACACCCACCCCAGGCCCTGATACTCCTGCAGCAGCACCCACCCTTATACCCACCCCAGGCCCTGATACTCCTGCTGCAGCACCCACCCTAACACCCACCCCGGGCCCTGATACTCCTGTAGCAGCACCCGCCCTAACACCCACCCCGGGCCCTGATATTCCTGCAGCAGCACCCACTCTATCACCCACCCCGAGCCCTGATACTCTTGCAGCAGCACCCACCCTTACACCCAACCCGGGCCCTGATACTCCTGCAGCAGCACCCACCTTACCTGATGCCTTGAAGGCGTCTGACTGAATACAATGAAAGACTACTACCAGGTGTCTCGTACGGTGTGTTGCCTGCCTGGTGCCCAGGTAGGAGACCTCCTTGAGCATGCGGACAAGCTCCTGGCCTGAGCGGGAATGGATCCACTTGTCATGGTCCATGTTGGGACAAATGACATAGGTAAGGGTAGGTTTGAGATTCTGCAAGGTAAATTTTTGGAATTAGCTGAGAAGCTTAGGAGCAGATCCTCAACGGTATTGTTCTCCGGGATTCTACCGGTACCACGTGCAAGCAGAGGTAAGCAGAATTTCATCTGGAGGTTTAACACGTGGCTACAAACCTGGTGTTGGAAAGAGGGTTACAGGCTTATGGGGCGCTGGAACTTCTTCTGAGACAGGGGTGATCTGTTCAAGGCTGACGGGCTGCACCTGAACCGGAGGGGTACCTTTGCACTGGGCCAGCGAATGTTGAGGGCAGCACCGGAGACTTCAATTATCCTGGTATTGATTGGAAAATGGTGAAAGGGCAGAGTAAAGGGGAGGAAGAATTTCATAAATGACAATTTTTTGGTGCAGTATGTTAATAAACCTACAAGAGAGAAGTCAAATTTAGACTTAGTGCTCTGTAATGACCCTGATAGACTGAGCAATGTTGAGGTACTGGAGCCACTTGGGGCAAGTGATCACTCTGCTGTTAATTTTGACGTTTCATGAGAAGTTAAAAAGGTGTCTTTTCGAAAGCCAAAATTTTTAATTTTAGGCGAGCAAACTTTGATGGGATGCGCTCATATCTAAGCTAAATAAAATGGGATTCACTTCTGGACTGTGAGTCTGTAAATGAGATGTGGGAAAGATTTAAGGGGGTTTTACTTGAATCACAATGCAGATTCATTCCAAAGGTGTCCAAAAGTAAGCTGAAAAAGCAGAATCCTCAGTGGATGACCAAAAGTATTCGTAGGATTTTGAGGGAAAAGAGGAATCTTTATAAGATGTACATAAAGGAAAACAATGAGAATACTGGGGCTGAATACTGTAAAATGCGGACTGTGGTGAAAAAAGAGCTGAGGAATGCTAGAAGACTGTATGAAAGGCGAATTGCAGAGGGGGCAAAAACTAACCCTAAGCGCTTCTTTCAGTACTGTAGCAGAAAAAGGAAAGTTAAATAGCAGGTTAAGTGCATTAAGAATAAAAATGGATCACTGCTAGTTGATAACAAGGATATTGCGGACGCCTTAAACAGTTACTTTGTTGAGAATTTTACCTCTGAGCGGGTTTTTATTTGGCCAGAGGGCATGTCCAGCGCTCAAGGTTATTTTGCAGAAATTGAGGTTAGGAATAATGAGGTATTAGACAAGTTGCATAAACTAAAAGCAGATCAGGCGGCGGGTCCTGATGGCTTATATCCTAGAGTGCTCAGTGAAGTTGGTGAGATCATCTTTAAGTCACTATCCGCCATCTTCAGACGGTCTTTAGAAACTGGAGAAATACCAAATGATTGGAAACAGGGCAACATAATACCAATATATAAGAAAGGGGACGGTACTGAGCCAGGAAATTACAGGCCAGTCAGTTTAACTTGCCTTGCATGCAAAATACTAGAATCCGTCATAGAAGACGAGCTGGAATTATTTTTTGAACATCATAATATCTTGAGGGACAGCCAACATGGTTTCCGTAAGGGAAGGTCATGCCTGACAGAGGCCATCAAGACTTTTGATCAAAGCAGGGCTTAAGACATCATTTATTTGGATTTTCAGAAAGCATTTCATAAAGTACCGCATAACAGACTATTTTTTAAAACGAGCTCCATTGGAGTTACAGGAGGAATTCTGGAGTGGATTCAAAACTGGTTGCAGGACAGAACACAAAGAGTGGTGGTCAGTGGAACGTCATCTGAGCTAGGTATGGTGGGGAGTGGCGTCCCCCACGGATCAGTGTTGGGACCCCTACTGTTCCTCATCTACATTAATGTCCTTGATGGAAATATTGAGATCAAATTAGTTAAATTTGCAGATGATACTAAATTGGGTGGTTTAGCAACTAGTTTAGACTCTACTAAAGTGATCCAGGAGGATTTGGATAGAATCCAGAGTTGGGCAGAAATGTTGCAAATTAAATTTGATTTACGAAAATGTAAAGTTGTACATGTAGGTGATAAAAACATGAGACAGGATTACTTCATGGGAGGTTTAAAACCGTGCTCCACATGAAAAAGATCTGGGAGTGATTGTTAACCAAACCCTCACAGGTTCTTGTCATTGTGCCATAGCAGTTTAAAAAGCCAATCAGATGCTTGGATACATTGCCAAAAGTAATGAGTACAAATCCAAGGAGGTGATACTTCTCTTGTGCAACACATTTATTAGAACACATCTGGAGTATTGTGTACAGTTCTGGGGACCATACTCAATACATTGCCTCAAACTTTGGGGGGGACAAGATTTTAAGGGTCTTTCTTTTACTCACAAGCAGACAATGTTCAGTGCTGCGCAGTCTGTTAAGATAAAGGCTGAAATGCTCCAAAAACATGCATCTTCAAAAGATTTCTATTCAAAGTTTTGGTTACAATGTTACTTAACATTTTGTCTAGAAAAGGAGCACTGTGTTGGTGAGGAGAGTCCAATCTTATCCACTAAGGGCCACTGTGTGTGTAGGTTTTCATTTTAGCCCAGCGCTACATCACCGAATTAACTAATCATGGGGTTCAATAAAAACCTTGATAACTAAAATCAGGTGCAGCGCTTTTAAGTGCTTTTTCCATTGGACGCGAAAGGAATTTTTCGCACTACAGATTCCATTCAAAGTCAATGCAAAGACGGGAATGCACGCGTGAATTTCCGTCTTTGCATTGACTTTGAATGTGATCGGTTGTGCGAAAAATTTGTTTCACATCCGATGGAAACTAGGGGGGTATTGCACAAAGCTGGCTAACTGAGTAAGCCTAGCTTTTGCACAAAGTAAAAGCTATATTTTACTTCAGACCTTGGGGGTTTTCAAGAGCAGGCTTGACTTAAAGCTAGATACCATTGAGTCATTGAGCATCTGAAGGGATATATTCACAATAGTATAAAGGAACTGGCGAGCCTAGTTGGGCTTAATGGCCTGTTCTCTCCATTTATGTTATGTGTTATGTTATGTTTTGTTATTTTATTTTCTATTATATAGGCACAGGTGTGAGCAAATTAAAGTCTCTTTGTCTGAGGCCTGGTAGACTCATGGTCTGACAGCTGCATGCAGGTAAGTGAGATTTGGGCAGGAGAGTTTGATTTTGGGTTGTTTAATTTTTTACTGTGAATTTGACTGCTGTGGTTTTGTTTTATTTTACTATGAATCTGACTGCTAGATGCAGAGTTTTGGTGGTGCGGTTTCCAAGTGACCCAGTTTGGTGAATGCTTTTTAGCTAATGCTGAAGAGGTAGGCTGCCGCCTCAGTTGGTTTAATTTCATTATACTACAGTATTAGTGATATGTTCCTCCCTTTTTTTTTCAGGAAAAGTAAGCTCACCTTGTCTTTGCTCGTGCCACAGTAAAGCCGGTCATCTCCTATGCCAAGTTTTCTAGCAGGCTTCCCTTTTGATAAAGGTAACTGGCTTGGTAACGTAGGAGGGTTTTTCCCTCTGAGGTATTTGGCCGGAAATTGATTTGTGTAAAACTTTTGTTGCAGACCTAGAGCCAGACTGCTGCTTTGCCTGGACTGAAGATACTAGGCTGCTTAAAGAACGTAACAATTTTCAGAGTGGATTTAAATTGTGGTGGCTATTAATGCTGATACTCATGCTGTTGAGACTTTGTCATTGTAAACTATTACTGTTATTATTGTTTCTAATTTATTATCCCTCCAAACGGTTACGAATGTGGCAGGCCGAAGGAGTGCCTAGGCAGGGAATTGAACCCCAGACTCCCAGGTAAGAGTCAAATGCACTGACCAACCACCAAAGAGCCAGGCTCGTTGGCAAGGTAGCCAGGGCGCGCACTTATTAGGAGGCATTTCTAGTGACAGGCCACATCATCTGTCACATATTCAAGGGCCAACTGAATTCAACTTTTGTCATTTGTAATTTATTAGGGAACTTACTGTATGTTATTTCAGGAGGAAAAGACCAGTTCCGCTTTTAAACGGAAACCACAGACGCTCACTCAGCCGCGAACATGTGAAAGTAATGAACACACCGGCGGATTCCCCAAAAGATTAAACGACTCAGCGACAGTGATTTGTTCAGATAGTTTTTAATCAAAACATCCACAAATATTCATGCATACATTTATCTCAGCAAACATATGAATAAGTGCAATATAAAAGCTTATATACCTGTGTGTTCTTCTTTAAATGAATGCATTTATGATAAAAAAGACTATTTTCCACATTAAAAATAGCACCAAAACACAGCTTGATCAGTGAATTTGAATGGGCCACAATAAAACTTAGCTTAAGTTTTTTTACACACATTTAGAGTGTTTCTGCGGTGTGGAGAGAATCCCCTCCGTGTCCAATTGGACATAAACTATACAAGGCCCATAAACTTGGAAGCCAGTGCATTACATAGAGGCTTCAAGGATAATAATTAAAAAAAACTTAATGGAGAACATAGGTCTTGCTTAATCACCGCAGATAATGCATTACTTTACTCCCCAAAGCATAAGTCTTCCCCGGAGTCATCAAGGAACATTAAACTCTCTCCTTTTGGTTTGTTTGTCAGGGAAGAAATGTGAGGACCAAAATAAATGGACACCCTCAACGGACATTCAGTCTCGAGGGAAGGATAATTTCTTAAAAAAACAGTTCAAAATGACAGAAAACTTCAAACATTCACAGTGGAATTATAGCCAATAAAAAGGTTTAAAGCTTGTTTTAAACATAATTTATATAAAATAAAGTATAAATATTAAAATATGTGTTGGCTTTCAGCACGCTGGTGTACTGAATAGAACTATAAAGCTGCATGGGAACAAACATATTTTAAAAAATAAATATATATTTTGAAAAGTGCTTAATAGAAATTTAACAGCTTCATAATTTTGAAATTTCTTCATTGCTCACCTCTTGGTACGTCAGAGAGAATGACACATTCAAATGGCAAAAACAATCCTTCTTTGAAAATTTATGTATACAACCCCATTTTCGAAATAGTTGTGATGAACTGTAAATTGTGAATAAAATCAAAATGTAATAACTTTCAGATCAAATGAACCAATATGTTATTTGCAATAGAACATAGATAACATTTCAAATGTTGAAATTGAGACATTTTACATTTATCCACAAAATGAGCTCATTTCAAATTTCCCTGGCTGCAACAGGTCTCAAAAAAGTTGGGACACAGGCAAAAAGCGCTGAAAAAGCAATTAATATATAAGAGAATCAGCTGAAAGAACATTTAGCAAGTAGTTAAGTTAACTGGCATCAGGTGTGTAACATGATTGGCTATAAAAGGGATGTCTTAGAGAGGCTGAGTCTCTCAGAAGTAAAGATGGCCAGAGGCTCTCCAACCTGTGAAAGCTTGCGTAAAAAAATTGAGGAATACTTTAAAAACAATGTTCCTTAACGTCAAATTGCAAAGGCTTTGAAGGTCTCATCATCAACAGTACATATCATCAAAAGATTCAGAGAAACTGGAAAAATCTCTGAGCGTAAGGGACAAGGCCAAAGACCTTTACTGGATGCCCATGATCTTCGGGCCCTCAGATGCCACTGCATCAGTCACCGGCATGATTCTGTCATTGACATTACTAAATGGGCCCAGGAATACTGCAAGAAACCACTGTCTGTAAACTCAGTCCGCCGTGCCATCCACAAATGCCAACTAAAACTCTATCATGCGAAAAGGAAGCCATTGTTGAGCATGATCCAGAAGCGCTGCTGTATTCTGTGGGCCAAGGCTCATTTAAAATGGACTGTAGCAAAGTGGCAAAGTGTCCTGTGGTCAGACGAGTCCAAATTTCACATTCTTTTTGGAAATCATGGGCGTTGTGTCCTCTGGGCTAAAGAGGAGAAAGACCACCCCTGCTGTTTTCAGCATTCAGTTCAAAACCCAGCATCTCTGAAGGTATGGGGATGGATTAGTGCATATGGTGTAGGACACTTGAATGTTTTAAAAAGCACCATGAATGCTGAAAGGTATATAAAAGGTTTTAGAGCAACATATGCTCCCCTCCAGATGACATCTATTCCAGGGAAGGCCTTGTGTATTTCAGCAGGACAATGCAAAACCACATACTGCAGCTATTACAACAGCATGGCTTCGTAGTAGAAGAGTCCGTGTGCTGAACTGGCCTGCCTGCAGTCCTGATCTGTCACCGATTGAGAACATTTGGCATATACACTCAACAAAAATATAAACGCAACACTTTTGTTTTTGCTCCCATTTGTCATGAGATGGACTCAAAGATCTAAAATTCATTCCAGATACACAATATTACCATTTCTCTCAAACATTGTTCAGAAATCTGTCTAAATGTGTGATAGTGAGCACTTTTGCTTTGCTGAGACAATCCATCCCACCTCACAGGTGTGCCACATCAAGATGCTCATCAGACACCATGATTAGTGCACAGGTGTACCTTATACTGCCCACAATAAAAGGCCACTCTGAAATGTGCAGTTTTGTCTCACAGCAAAATGCCACAGATGGCGCAAGCATTGAGGGAGCGTACAACTGGCATGCTGACAGCAGGAATGTCAACCAGATCTGTTGCTCGGGCATTGAATGTTCATTTCTCCACCATAAGCTGTCTCCAAAGGCGTTTCAAAGAATATAGCAGTACATCCAACCGGCCTCACAACCGCAGACCACGTGTAACCACACCAGCCCAGGACCTCCACATCCAGCAGGTTCACCTCCAAGATCGTCTGAGACCAGCTACTCAGACAGCTGCTGAAACAATTGGTTTGCATAACCAAAGAATTTTTGCACAAACTGTCATAAACCGTCTCAGGGAAGCTCAACTGCATGCTCGTCGTCCTCATCGAGGTCTTAACCTGACTCCAGATCGTCGCCGTAACAGACTTGAGTGGGCAAATGCTCACATTCGATGGCGTCTGGCACGTTGGAGAGGTGTTCTCTTCACGGATGAATCTCGGTTTACATTGTTCAGGGCAGATGGCAGACAGTGTGTGTGGCGTCGTGTGGGTGAGCGCTTTGCTGATGTCAATGTTGTGGATCGAGTGGCCCATGGTGGTGGTGGGGTTATGATATGGGCAGGCATCTGTTATGGACGAAAAACACAGGTGCATTTTATTGATGGCATTTTGAATGCACAGAGGTAACGTGATGAGATCCTGAGGCCCATTGTTGTGCCATACATCCATGAACATCACCTCATGTTTCTGCAAAATAATGCACGGCCCCATGTTGCAAGGATCTGTACACAATTCTTGGAAGCTGAAAATGTCCCAGTTCTTGCATGGCCAGCATACTCACCGGACATGTCACCCATTGAGCATGTTTGGGATGTGCTTGACCGGCGTATACGACAGCGCGTACCAGTTCCCACTAATATCCAGCAACTTCGCACAGCCATTGAAGACGAGTGGACCAACATTCCACAGGCCGCAATTGACAATCTGATAAACTCTATGCGAAGAAGATGTGTTGCACTGCATGAGGCAAATGGTGGTCACACCAGATACTGACTGGTTCTGAGTCCCCAGACCCCCAATAAAGCAAAAACTGCACATTTCAGGGTGGCCTTTTATTGTGGAGAGTCTAAGGTACACCTGTGCACTAATCATGGTGTCTGATTAGCATCTTGATGTGGCACACCTGTGAGGTGGGATGGATTGTCTCAGCAAAGCAAAAGTGCTCACTATCACACATTTAGACAGATTTGTGAACAATGTTTGAGAGAAATGGTAATATTGTGTATCTGGAATGAATTTTAGATCTTTGAGTCCATCTCATGACAAATGGGAGCAAAAACAAAAGTGTTGCGTTTATATTTTTGTTGAATGTAATTGAACGAAAAGTCAGTCAAAGGAGACCCAAAACTCTCCAGCAGCTGGAAGCCTGTATTAAACAAGAGTGGGATCAAATTCAAATGGCTAAACTCCAGAAAATTGTTTCCTCAATGTCCAGATGCCTCCACTCAGTGTTAAAAAGAAGAGGGGATGCTACACCATGGTAAACAGGCCCCTGTTCCAACTTTTTTTAGACCTGTAGCAGCCATCAAATTTGAAATGAGCTCATTTTGTGGATAAAATTGTTCAATTTCTCAGTTTCAACATTTGCTGTTACCTCTGTTCTATTGTTAATTAAATACTGTCTGGTGTGATTTGAAAGTTATTGCATTTTGATTTTATTCACAATTTACGCTTTGTCCCAACTATTTCGGATTGGGGGTTGTAGTATAAACTCATAAAAATGAACGATCTGCATAGCATGTCAAGCAGAATTAAAAATTTGTTTTTGCAGAATACTGTCTTGGTGCACATCAACCCATTACAGTGGTTAGCACTGCTGCCTCACAGCAAGAAGGTCGTGGGTTTGAATCCGGACTGGGGCCTTTCTGTGTGGAGTTTGCATGTTCTCCCCGTGTTCGCGTGGGTTTCCTCTGGGTGCTCCGGTTTCCCCCACCCACAAAAACATGCCCCATAGGAACACTCCAGCCAGAACCCCTGACCAAGGAACTGGCTTTAGAACTGGAGTTGGTCCCCGGGTGCTGCTCTGTGGCTGCCCACTGCTCCTAACTATAGGATGGGTCAAATGCAGAGGACAAATTACCCCATGGGGTTCAATAAAGTATATCTTATATCTCAGATATTTTGCATTATTACTGCTTCTGTGATAAAACATCAAACTCACACACTGACAGCGAGCAAATCCACCTGCAGCACGAAGCTCAGATTTCTGTAAGACCGGCGATCAATAAAGCTCAGTCACTATCCTTCATTACCACCCTTATGAATGAACCACTCAGCATGGATTCATGCTGTCAGGTATCAGAAATGGCTTCTGGACATAAATCGCCAGTGCGAGAGATTCTTCACACATCGCCTTGCAAAAGTAGAAAAAAAAAAGCCAATCTATAAAGTTAGTAAGTTTTGCAACCTAAATTTAAAACACATTCAATTACACATTCTCTCTCTCTCTCTCTCTCTCCCTCTCTCTCTCTCTCTCTCTCTCTCTCCCATGTGCGCACACACATAGATGCCCGCACAGAACACACAGTCACACGCACTAAAGCCCTGTAGACAGCGAGGCCAGGCCCAGCACTGCGATGCACATGACCAGGGGCTGAGGTTCTGCATGGGCCCCTGGCTCCGCCCACAGCCTGCCCGTCTCCCTCCGCAGCACCATATTGGAGGAGGAGAAGAGCCGCTCCACCCTCTGACATGCCTCCTCATCAGCCAGCGCTGACTCCCCGTTCACCATGCCGCCATTCAGCTGTCAGACACCCAAACAGTTCAGCATGCTGGGTAATGCAGTTTAAACCATTCTGTAGTGCAATAAGTATGCTTGGAAACATATTGACCTGATAGGTCATGCAGTGAAAATGCTGAAAAAGGCTACGAAGTCTCGATATTATATAATGAGAATGCTGATCGATGTAGTAAGAATGTTATGTAGTGAGATTACAGTGTTATCCAGTGAGAATATGGATTAATGTGGTGACAATATTGGGTTATGTAGTGAGAATGCTGGGTAATGTAGAAAGAATGCTGGGTTATTCAGTGAGAGTGCTGGGTTCTATAGTGAGAATTCTGGGTTAGGTCGTGAGAGTGCTGCCATATGTAGTAAGAATGCTAGGTTAAGTGGTAAGAATGCAAGGTCATGAAGGGAGAATGCTGGGTTATGTTGTGACAATATTGGGTAAGGTACTGAGAATACTGGGTTATCCAGTGAGAATATAGGTTTATGTGGAGACAATATTGGGTTCTGTAGTGAGAATGCGGGGTAATGTAGTAAGAATGCTGGGTTACACAGTGAGAATGTTGGGTTATGTAGTGAGAATACAGGGTTAAGTAGTGACAATATTGGGTTATGTAGTGAGAATGCTGGGAAACATGGTGAGAATACTGGACCTCGAAGTGACAATGCTGGGTACATTATATTGTAAGAATGCCGGATATTGCAGTTACTATGTCGGGTTCCATTTTAAGTATGCTGCTTCCAGAAGTAAGAACGC
Organism: Gymnothorax reevesii; assembly: GCA_029721435.1. Classification (NCBI taxonomy): domain Eukaryota; kingdom Metazoa; phylum Chordata; class Actinopteri; order Anguilliformes; family Muraenidae; genus Gymnothorax; species Gymnothorax reevesii. The sequence goes on from CM056577.1 coordinate 3,509,915, forward strand.
TGGGTCATGTGATAAGCATGCTGTTTTAAGTAGTCAGAATGCTGTGCTGGGTAGTGGAAATGCTGGATTATGTAGGGAAAATGAAGGAGAATGCTGACAATGCAGCAAAAATGCAGGGTTCAATAGTAATTATGAAAGTAAATGAAATAAAAATGCTGGGTTACATGGTGAAATTGCTGGGTTACGTAGTGAGACTGCAGGGTTATGTAGTGACAATATTGGGTTATGTAGTGAGAATGCTGGTTAAAGCAGTAAGAATGTTAGGTTCTATAGTAAGAATGGACGTTAATGTAGCATGAGCGTTATATAGCAAGAATGTTAGGTATTGAAGTAAATATTTTGGGTTCTTTATTAAGAATGCTGGTTTCTGAGGTAACAGTGCTTAGTTTTGTGGTGAGAATGTTGGTGTACATGGTCAGAATGCTGGGTTTTGTAGTTACAAGTTCATATAGTGAGAATGCTGAGTGATGCAGCAAAAATTCTGGGTTCTGTAGTAATTCTGTTTGGCAAATGTAGTAAGAATACTGGGTTATGTGGTGCGATTGCTGGGTTATGTAGTGAGAATGCTAGAGTCTGTAGTAATTTGCTGGTAAATGTAGCATGAATGGCGGGTTATGCACTGTAAATATTGGGTTTTGGAGTCAGAATACTGGGTTACTAAGTGAGAATGCTCGATTATGTAGTGAGAATGTTGGGCTCTGTAGTAATTATGCTGGCAAATGTAGCAAGAATACTGGGTTAAATAGCGATAATGCTGGGTTATGCAGTAAGAGTGCTGGGCTCTGTTGTAAGTATGCTGCAAAACGTGGTAAGAATGTTTGGGTATGTGGAGATAATGCTGGGTTATGCAGTAAGAATGCTGGGATCTGTAGTAATTATGCTAATAAATGTAGTAAGAATGCTGGGTTATGTAGTGAATTTAGTAGACTGTTCATAACAGAAATCAACAAATTGTCCAGTTACTCAGGCAGCCAATTACTCATTACCACTCAGTGCAGTAACCAATCAGGTGCTCACCAGGTCCTGTAGAGACTTCAGCACTGAAGGAGAACAACATGTACTCAGGAAGGCCAAACTGGAATCACTCATCTCTGAGAGAGAGCAAGAGAGAGAGAGAGAGAGAGAGAAGGTGAGATGAGTTAGTATAACAGTGACAGGTGAGTAATATAGCTTTAGGTATAACTAGTTATGTACTGCTAGTGTTGGTGGCCTTGGCCAGTTGGTTTTACAGTTTCACAGGTGCTCAACAAGTGATCAGATATTTTTGGTTGTTCTGGTGTGTGTATAGATGTTAGGTGCTTCATGGGGTCTTCAGTTTTTCCAGGCTTTCTGCAGCATATTGACAGGACTTCAGGAGTTTTACAGATGGAGATTACAGATCTAGTCAGATGTTCTAGAGTTGTCTTCGTGTTTGACAAATTTTTAGGTGCTAAATTTTCATTCATGTGTTCCACAGAAGTTCAAGTGTTCTACTTAACAACAGGTGTCCAATAGTTGTTATGGCGTTGACAAATGTTCTGTAGGTGCCCATGTGTTTTACAGTGGTTCAGGTGTTCTGCAGGTCTTCTACAGTTGTTTTTCAGGTGTTCAGGTGGTAAAGTTGTTTTGGTGTGTCACAGATGGTGTTCAGCATCTCACCCTCCAGAGAGCTGAGCAGCAGGTGTGCAGCTCTGATGAGGGCGGAGCTTGTGGTTGAGGCGGCCTCCGTCAGTAGGGTGGAGATTGTGGGCTGGGCATTCTCAAGCAGGCCTAGCAGGTCTCTGACTCTATGCTGCTGTGAGCAACTCAACCTCTCCAGTTCTTCCACAGAGGAGCCCCCTCCCTCCAACATCTCCTCCACCTGCAGAACATCATCATCTTCATCATCATCATTATAACCTCTCTCCATCATCTCATCTACCTGGAGAACAGCACTATCATCGTCATCTTCAGCATTAACACCAGTATCATCATCATCATCGTCGTCACCATCCGCCTTCCTCCTCCTGACTCACTATGTTCTGCAGGACACCGAGTGTTTCTCGCTCAGTCATAAGCCACTTGAGGTTCTGCAGCAGATTGGATCGGATCGCTGCCGGGAGGCCAGCCAGGAGACGAAAATGAGCCTGCAGTCCAGACAGCTCTGAAAGACAAGAACCGACCCAGAGATACTCAGATCAAAGATACATCTGCAGGAAGTGGTGTGGATGAAGGTGTAAAACCATCCCGTAGCAATAGCATAGCGATTCAAGTCACCTGATGCACTCTAACTCCAGTAAAATGTGATCTTGTGAGTTGAGGTAAGAAGTGTGAGAAGACGACTGTCCAAGCAAAACATGGTGAAAAACTGGACGAAAACTGGATAAATATTTGTTATTACACCTCATAATTTTACATATATTAAAACATTCTTCATCTTTAGGAAGAAAATACTGAAACAAAAGAGTTTTAAGCTGAAATTGGGGTTGCACTCCACCCCTAATGAAGTCCCCAGTAGGGTTCCAAAAACTCACAGGAATATGGGTGGGGCTACCTTTCAGCAGGATGCTCATTGGGTGCTCGCCAAACTCTCCATTGCCAATGATTGGCCCGTCCACCTCAAATCCTCCCGTACAGTCTGGTTGTAGACATAGTTCTGCGCAGACGCATAAATTTCATTTCCCAGGATTGCAATGAGTTATTGACTCAATTTTATTAATTATCATATTACAATTATATAACACTTAGTTCAAGGAAACCTCTGGTATGTAGATAAATCTTGCCTACTCTACTTTTCAGACTATAAATAAATGCTTTCAAGCAAAGTCATTGCTTTCTGGCCTTCAGTTCTTATCTTATTTACTGTGAAAGTAAAGATGTATCATGGCTTGAATTTTTTTGGGATCGTCATATTTGTAAGTTTGCCATTTATTTTGGGAGTTTGATGTCATCTGGTTGCTTGGCCATGTAAAACACAGCTTTTAGAAGAACTTGTGAAAATGTGTCATAAAAATCTGAGAAAACATCCAAGAATGGCTCAAAATTTGCCATATCGATTTGAACCAGAATATTCCTCAGTCCATGTTTGGGCTGGGAGTTTCATCATTAAGGAAACATTCCTTTATTTGCCTCAGATAATTTATTTGCCTGCATCCTCGGTCGACTGCGACAGCTGACATGCATTTGACACATACACGTTTTTTTTTAATCATATATCGATAGGTGGCTGAACATTTGTGAAGCACAGATCATGTTCTACAATAATCATGCACAAAGTACTTGATAGTCGTGAAATCAATCGGTCAGTTCTGTCACAGTAACGGTGGTAATGTGTTTGAATGTGAGTGCGCGGACAGCCTGGACTTTTCGGTGGCGAAAGAACAGTTTCCTTTAAAACTGGTTCTGTAATGTAACTTTTCCAAGGGAACAGTGCAGAAAACAAATTCCAGGCAGACCTAAATTGACTAACGTGGCAATAAAGACCAGAATGATGAAACGCAATCACAACGACTCTAAATCCGCCTTGCTACACCTCCTCAGCCCACCGTGAGTTTCTATCCCCCGCCGCGCGATTAGCGCGAAGCGGGGGACATAGTATTAGGGCCGGTTCATACTCAACACAAGGTACGCGAGCGCGTACTCAAGGCAACGCATTGAGCAACACAAGGTGTCCATCTTGCGTCCTTGTGTAGCAAAGTGTGTCGTCCAAATTTCTGTAACGCGACGCGTCGACGCGTGTATTTCCGTGAGATTCCAATAGGGGAGATAAAGCAAATAATGCACCATAATATGTCTTCAACACACCAAAAAGAAGAAAGAAGGCGGAGGAGACGGAGAGGACTTTGCTGCCCCCTATTTTATGAGCAGTGTACTGCTTTTTAAAGAGGCACAGCGCAGCAAGGGACGCGCGTTCACGCTTCTCTGTGAACGGAATGGAACGGACCTGTGGTCGCGTTCGCTCGCGTGCCTTGCGTTGAGTATGAACCGGCCCTTAGGCTCCGTACGTCCGTAAGGACACATAAAATTGGGGCGGTGGGGATACTGCCATGTTTGTGGCAGAAACTTGTTTAAACAACTTTTAAATAAAAGGACATAATGCATTGGCTTGCAGACAATTATTCAGCTATATCGTGTGAGGTCTCCGCCACCCTGTATTTCCGAGTGAAGATAAAGTTTGAACAAGAAATAATTGATAATTGATAACTAAATAGACAATCAACCAATGAGACACAGCTGGCTGGTAGCGAGTTTCTGTATTAGCTAGCCAGTTATGTTGTTGCTTTTTGTTTGTAAATTGACTGGTTTTGGATTTAGTATTACTATGAGATGGGAGGGGCCTGGCGTCTTGGCTTTGCGGTGGTGTTATGAATAACTGCGCTGTGCCAGTAGCAAGAACTCACGAAATGTTGTCTGGTGTGAATTTATGCATCTAATTTAATTTTAGCCCATACAAATTTTTAAAATGCCAGTCACAACGGCTAGTAGACAGGTACCTGGCTAAACCCTCACAGGTGATGCAGCCTGGAGTTGGCGATGCCTAAAGTTACGGAAATTGAAGCGTTTGTAGCCGCGAACGGCAGTTTCTTTCAATGACGAATGGTGAGTAAAACTGCTCTTATACTCATCAGTTTTCTGCTGAAAATTCCAGCTTTGACCAGCCTAGGCTGGTTTAAACTGTGTTTTGGACAGTTTTAGCTGGTCGACCAGCCCTTCACCAGCTGACTCCAGCTGAAAATACCAGCTTAACCAGCTTTGTCCACCTTCATCAAGCTATAGAGACCAGCTATAACACAACTCAGACCATCGTAAACCAGCTAAGCATTCTACCTGCTAAAACTGTCCAAAACACAGCTTAAACCAGCCTACGCAGGTCAAAGCTGGAATTTTGAGCAGGGTTTAGTGATGAATGTATTGCCAGCTCCTGATTCCTCCCAGTTTGACTCACAGTAATTGATTTCTGACACATTTTCTGTTTCTTCGCCTGAAGAATATTCTAATTCAGACTGACGTGGCCAAATATGAGTCATGCAAAGATGTTTTCGGTGATTTTTTTTTAAATGACGCGTTTCTTAAGTATTTCAGACAGCTGTATTTTATGTGGTTAAGCAACCAGATGACTCCCATAATGTTGTGCAAGCTAACAAATATGGCAGCCCACTGGGAATTCAAACCATGATATGGCAGAAATACCAAGTCTCACGCATTCGGCGTAGGTCTTACGCATTTTTTAGGCTTATTCACCGTAGTCCGTAATAATTCATTGAATGCTTACTGAGATTCTAATGCGGAATTAAAATCCTTGTGCATTGAAGTTTCCGTTTCACTTGCGTAAAGGTACACCTCATCACAGGTAACATGGAAAGCGATTATGACTCCGGACTTCTCTCTACTCAGGGATTGGAAAATTAAAAGCAATTCCATTGCTTTTAGTCCCTCAGTAAAGACAAGCCTGAGAATTAGAGTTATAATCGATTTCCGTGCCATTAGTGGTGAAATCCACCGTAATGCACGTGAAACTGATTAACTTGATGCACAATGACTTAAATTCCACGAGTGAATTTCTCCAGTGCGCTTTGATTGAATAATTGCTGACTACGGCACAGAAACGTGAATGTCACTAAGGGGAGAGATGGCCTTATTTTTGCAATTAATAAAATCAAAACTAACGGCCAGAAAGCCATGATTTTGCATGGAAGAATTAATTTGTTTGTCCAAAAATTGGTAAGATTTATCTAAATTGTAGAGGTTTCCTTTAAGCTTCTCTCTCTCACTCACACACACACACACCAAATTGTCCGTTATGTTGAATGTGCAGCTCCATGACACTGTAAGCGATGACGGTTCCCTCCGGAATCTCCACGGAGATGTTGCTGTCTCTCTGCGCACTGCTGTTCTCCTCTACAGACACCTGCAGCACACACGCAAAGGTCAGTCTCAAGATTAGGGTGATGATTAGATGGTATGAGGTCAGGTGATCAGTATTAGACTACTGACTGGTTGGTGGAAAACCAGGTGATCAGTATTATACTGTAGTTCAAATCATAGACTGAAAAGATGGACGAAGCACTCTGGTCTGAAAACTGAGGTCAATGCGGAAATCTCTAAAATGTGTATTATATTTAATGGCCAACAGATGGCGACATCGGTGGCTACAGAAAGAAGTTCAATGCTATAAAAGCCTATGGGGAAATGACCCTACATTCCCACCTGATTTTTATTACTTCAATAATGATATTCTACATTATGGTGTCTATTGCAAGTTTCAGGTCCCCTTCGATATATCATGATGTTCATTTTTGTACATTATGGTCCCAAATAGAGAAGAATAAAGGATAAAGCCAGAATATGCTTTAGGGGCGTGGCTGTCCACTGGTCCTCGTCTGATATGGTCAGATCCACCCCTCGTCCAATAGGAATCACATCCAGTTTCAAAATGGCGCTGTTCAAATGGCCAAAATGGAGTCTTCCTGAATGGTATGCTGAAACCAATGGGTGACGTCATGGTTGCTTCGTCCTTCTTTTTATTCAGTCTATGGTTCAAAATGGTTGATGTAAAGACAGGTGATCAGATTTAGAGAGTTGATGACGGGTGTGAGGTGAGATGATCAATATTAGAGCTCTGATTGCTTGGTGTAAAACCAGGTGATCAGAGTTTGGGAGTTGATTGGCTACTTTGATATCAGATGATGAGTAGTAGAGTTCTGACTGGTTGGTGTAAAACCGCTCGCTCAGAATTGGGGTGCTGAACGGTTGGCGTGAGATCAGCTGATCAATATTAGAGTTCTGATTGTTTGGTGAAAATCAGGTGATCAATATAAGAGTGAACATTGGCTGGAATGTGGTTCAGGAAACAGCGTTTAAAGTAAGCGCGATTACTGCACCGGCTGGCTATACAGACATCTGCACAAAACTTAACACGGGCATCTGGGTTGAGGTACATCCAGTAGTCAAGACGCTCTAGTAGGGTGGCACGGTGGTGCAGTGGGTAGCACTGCTGCCTCACAACAAGATGGTCAAAGGTTTGAATCTGGCCATTCTGGGTGGAGTTTGGATGTTCTCCCCATTTTCACCTGGGTTTCCTCCGGTTTCCTCCCGCAGTCCAAAGACATGCATTTCGGGCCAAGTGGAGATGCTAAAATTGTGACTTATGTGAGAATAGTGTGTGCACCCTGCGATGGATTGGCGAGCTGCCCAGGGTGAGACCCTGACTTTCACCCATAGTCAGCTGGTAGATGCACCAGCTCAACCGCAACCCTCGTGAGGAAGAAGCGGTGTAGTGGATGGATGGATGGACGGACGGACGGATGGATGCATGTTGCTCTAGTAGTCACATGACACTATGGCTAATTGGTTGCATTCACAGCCTTTGTTGTAATGCAAACTAAACAGATGTAACGCAAAACAGAATACTCCTGAAACTAGTGCATGAGTCATACATATAGAAATGGAGTATATAAAAATCTTACCGATCAGATAAGTATGAGAGTTCTAATTGATAGGTGTACAATCACTTGGATCAGTATTAGGGTGCTGATTGGCTGGTGTGAGGTCAGGTGACCCTGGGCTCTTACCTGCACAGAAAGGGGTGTGATGAGTGACATCATGGCACTGCAGCTGCCGAGGCCCTCCATCTGCTGTGAGATGAGGCACGGCTGAGTGGAGATGATTCGTTCCTTCAGCACGGCAAGTGCCACCTTCCTGCCCCGCCCATGGCCACGCCCACACACCTGCTGCAGCAGCACATGCTCCAGGTTCAGCTTCCTGACGGGAAACGTATGGAGTAACACACCCGAGATGCACAGAAACGACAGGTATTCTACCGGTCAAACGTGTTGCGACCCTCAAAATTATGCAGTTCCAGCCCAACGAATAGCTTGAAATAGTAAGTGGTGAACTGTCAGAAGTTTTAAACAAAAGGTAAGGTTACCCAGGTTTTTTGTACGCTGTCGAGTAGGTGAAAGGATGGTTCCTCAGTGTGTGACGTCAACTGTCAAACATGGAGGAGGAAGTGTGATGGTCTGGGGCTGTTTTGCTGGATCCAGGGTCAGTGACTTACAGAGTGAAAGGCACCTGAACCAAAACGGCTGCCACAGCATTCTGCAGCGCCATGCAGTACCATCTGGTATGTGCCGAGTTTGTGAGGGGTTCATCCTACAGCAAGATAATGACCCTAAACATAAGTCCAAGCTCTGCCAGAACTACCTTAGGAAAAAAGAACCAGATGGTGAGCTTGAAAACATGGGCTGTGTCCGAAATCACTCACTATATAGTGCACTATATAGTGGGTTCGCCATCTTGTAGGGCTGTCCGAATTGTTAGTAAAAATTTCTATCCCCTATATTGCAAACTCAATACATCCCGCAATCCACCGCGAAATGTAGTAAACATCCGATGGTCACTAACCCAGCTATACATCCCATCATGCACTGCACACAAACCGAAAAGCTCCGAAAGGGCTGCGTTTAGTTAACGGAGTTTGAAAACAACCACGAGACATTTAGCCTATTAGCTTCAGGCGCAAAAATGTTTTTTTTTTGGAAACCAAGCAGCGCAGGAGACCCGTTTTTTCTTACACAGGATATAAATGGACATTTAGGTACTATTAAAACGAATAATGATGAGTAAGTGGATAAAAATAGATGACCATATTGAAAATGTATGGCAAATTTTATCATTTCATTGTTAATGGTAACAAACATGGTGGGAAATATACTTCGTTCAGTTATTACAGAAATACACTCAAATCCTTCAACTGAAGTTGAACAGGTACGATTTAATTTTGCGACAGCTATGACGCAATTAACAGCTGCAACAAACCGAGCCAGGTAGTGTCCTAAAGCATTTCATTCCTCTGCCAGTGAGCTCACTATATAGTCACCTGCATAGTGAGTCCCTATATAGTGAGTAGGGAATAGTGAATGAGTGAGTGATTTCGAACACAGCCATGGAGGGGCAGCTCAGTTTCCTGACCGAAATCCCATCGAGATGCTTAAGGATGAACTGGACAGAAGAGTGAAAGCAAAGCAGCCTACAAATGCCGCACATTTCTGGGAACTTCTGCAACAGAGCTGGGAAGAACTTTCTGAATAATATTATATTACCATTGTAGACAGAATGCCAGATGTGTGTTCAGCTGTTATATCTGCCAAAGGTGGCCACTTTGAGTCAAAAGTTTAAAATACATTCTGGTTTATAAATTGATTCCATGATTTTTTTTTTTTTTAACTTCGATTGTTACATTTGTTCTATCATGTCTATGCTTTCACTCCAGAGTACAATGAGACATTAAACTGCACAATTTAAGTAAAGAACTGGAAAAATGGGTGTCCTAAAACTTTTGACCAGTAGTGTACGTCACACACGCTGACCTCCATAATGTGTGTGATGGAGGCAGGTCAGTTCCTTCACAACTACTGATTTTTAATCTAAAATTCCACGTCATCAAAATGAAGCTTCTGAGCTTTCATTCATTAACACGGATTGTTAAATATTTCGTTTCCACCATTTGGTCATTACATAGCTTGTACAAACAGCCCCCTAATTCAATGCCCTGCAATGTGAGGCACATACTGATATTATGTGATTCACTGAAAGAAGTCATACTTAATTTGTAGCGTATTGTAATTATAAATTAACTGCATGAAGTCAGGGACCCACAGTACCATAGACGTCTGCAAGTTCTACAGCAGCAATCTGCTTTCACAGGCCTCCACGGCTTACAATCTTCGATTAAAACTCATGTATTCGGCACATCTGAGATCAGGAAAAACCTAATGAATTTATCAGTGGCAAGGATTCTCGCTACTGAACAAAAACTTTTGGATTCTGGACCTCTCCTACCTGCAAAAAAAAAAAAAAATTGAAACTTGATCTAGACAGTTCAAATGACACTAATAGTTGTTGTTTTAAGATTTTCATACTCTTAATTACTGCAAAAGAGGTTCAAACTCAGTTGCTCCCAAAAATGACATGTACCAGGTTTTTCCAGATCACAGGAGACATGCGAGCCAGGTGTGGTACAGGCTTATACTGGAGATATGGTGCAGGTGTGTAAGTGTCGTGCAAATGAGTATGTAGAGTGCAGGTGTAAAGGTATAGTACTGGTGCATAGGTGTGATAAAGGTGATATCAGGTATGGTGCAGGAGTATAGGTATAGTACTGGTGTATAGGTCTGATAAAGGTGATATCAGGTATGGTGCAGGAGTATAGGTATAGTACTGGTGTATAGGTGTGATAAAGGTGATATCAGGTATGGTGCAGGAGTATAGGTATAGTACTGGTGTATAGGTGTGATAAAGGTGATATCAGGTATGGTGCAGGTGTAAAGGTATAGTCCTGGTGTATAGGTGTGATAAAGGTGATATCAGGTATGGTGCAGGAGTATAGGTATAGTACTGGTGTATAGGTGTGATAAAGGTGATATCAGGTATGGTGCAGGAGTATAGGTATAGTACTGGTGTATAGGTGTGATAAAGGTGATATCAGGTATGGTGCAGGTGTAAAGGTATAGTCCTGGTGCATAGGTGTGATAAAGGTGATATCAGGTATGGTGCAGGAGTATAGGTATAGTACTGGTGCATAGGTGTGATAAAGGTGATATCAGGTATGGTGCAGGAGTATAGGTATAGTACTGGTGCATAGGTGTGATAAAGGTGATATCAGGTATGGTGCAGGAGTATAGGTATAGTCCTGGTGCATAGGTGTGATAAAGGTGATATCAGGTATGGTGCAGGAGTATAGGTATAGTCCTGGTGCATAGGTGTGATAAAGGTGATATCAGGTATGGTGCAGGAGTATAGGTATAGTACTGGTGTATAGGTGTGATAAAGGTGATATCAGGTATGGTGCAGGAGTATAGGTATAGTCCTGGTGCATAGGTGTGATAAAGGTGATATCAGGTATGGTGCAGGAGTATAGGTATAGTCCTGGTGTATAGGTGTGATAAAGGTGATATCAGGTATGGTGCAGGTGTAAAGGTATAGTCCTGGTGCATAGGTGTGATAAAGGTGATATCAGGTATGGTGCAGGAGTATAGGTATAGTACTGGTGCATAGGTGTGATAAAGGTGATATCAGGTTTGGTGCAGGAGTATAGGTATAGTACTGGTGTATAGGTCTGATAAAGGTGATATCAGGTATGGTGCAGGAGTATAGGTATAGTACTGGTGTATAGGTGTGATAAAGGTGATATCAGGTATGGTGCTGGAGTATAGGTATAGTACTGGTGCATAGGTGTGATAAAGGTGATATCAGGTTTGGTGCAGGAGTATAGGTATAGTCCTGGTGTATAGGTGTGATAAAGGTGATATCAGGTATGGTGCAGGAGTATAGGTATAGTCCTGGTGCATAGGTGTGATAAAGGTGATATCAGGTATGGTGCAGGAGTATAGGTATAGTACTGGTGTATAGGTGTGATAAAGGTGATATCAGGTATGGTGCAGGTGTAAAGGTATAGTCCTGGTGTATAGGTGTGATAAAGGTGATATCAGGTATGGTGCAGGAGTATAGGTATAGTACTGGTGTATAGGTGTGATAAAGGTGATATCAGGTTTGGTGCAGGAGTATAGGTATAGTACTGGTGTATAGGTCTGATAAAGGTGATATCAGGTATGGTGCAGGAGTATAGGTATAGTACTGGTGTATAGGTGTGATAAAGGTGATATCAGGTATGGTGCAGGAGTATAGGTATAGTACTGGTGTATAGGTGTGATAAAGGTGATATCAGGTATGGTGCAGGTGTAAAGGTATAGTCCTGGTGTATAGGTGTGATAAAGGTGATATCAGGTATGGTGCTGGTGTAAAGGTATAGTACTGGTGCATAGGCGTGATAAAGGTGATGTCAGGTATGGTGCAGGAGTATAGGTATAGTACTGGTGTATAGGTGTGATAAAGGTGATATCAGGTATGGTGCAGGTGTAAAGGTATAGTCCTGGTGTATAGGTGTGATAAAGGTGATATCAGGTATGGTGCAGGAGTATAGGTATAGTACTAGTGTATAGGTGTGATAAAGGTGATATCAGGTACGGTGCTGGAGTATAGGTATAGTACTGGTGCATAGGTGTGATAAAGGTGATATCAGGTATGGTGCAGGTGTAAAGGTATAGTCCTGGTGTATAGGTGTGATAAAGGTGATATCAGGTATGGTGCAGGAGTATAGGTATAGTACTGGTGTATAGGTGTGATAAAGGTGATATCAGGTATAGTGCAGGTGTAAAGGTATAGTACTGGTGCATAGGCGTGATAAAGCTGATATCAGGCATGGTGCAGGAGTATAGGTATAGTACTGGTGTATAGGTGTGATAAAGGTGATATCAGGTATGGTGCAGGTGTAAAGGTATAGTCCTGGTGTATAGGTGTGATAAAGGTGATATCAGGTATGGTGCAGGAGTATAGGTATAGTACTGGTGTATAGGTGTGATAAAGGTGATATCAGGTACGGTGCTGGAGTATAGGTATAGTACTGGTGCATAGGTGTGATAAAGGTGAGATCAGGTTTGGTACAGGAGTATAGGTATAGTCCTGGTGTATAGGTGTGATAAAGGTGATATCAGGTATGGTGCTGGTGTAAAGGTATAGTACTGGTGCATAGGTGTGATAAAGGTGATATCAGGTATGGTGCAGGAGTATAGGTATAGTACTGGTGTATAGGTGTGATAAAGGTGATATCAGGTATGGTGCAGGTGTAAAGGTATAGTCCTGGTGTATAGGTGTGATAAAGGTGATATCAGGTATGGTGCAGGTGTAAAGGTATAGTCCTGGTGTATAGGTGTGATAAAGGTGATATCAGGTATGGTGCAGGAGTATAGGTATAGTACTGGTGCATAGGTGTGATAAAGGTGATATCAGGTATGGTGCAGGTGTAAAGGTATAGTCCTGGTGTATAGGTGTGATAAAGGTGATATCAGGTATGGTGCAGGAGTATAGGTATAGTACTGGTGTATAGGTGTGATAAAGGTGATATCAGGTATGGTGCAGGTGTAAAGGTATAGTACTGGTGTATAGATCTGCTGTCCAATGGTAGAACCTACTAACTCACTTTTATTTGACTTTGAGAAAAAAACAGAAAATGACCTTTAAGGGTTAAAATTGTCCTTGAGTTAATGATCCCTAGAGAATAATAAAGAACTATAAAACTAACCTTTCCCAAATAACCTGGCTTTCATATCAAATTGTTTCATTTTCTGCTTTTTTCTCAAAATCAAATAAAAGTGAGCTACTAGGTTCTGCCATTGGATGGCAGAGGTGTGATAAAGGTGATATCAGGTATGGTGCAGGTGTATAGGTCTGATAAAGATGATATCAGGTATAGTACTGGTGTATAGGTGTGATAAAGTTGATATTAGGTATGGTACAGGTGTATAGATACATTACTGGTATGTAGGTATGGTATAGGTGTATGAGTATGGTACATTTATATGGATATGGTATAGGTGTATAGGCCTGATACAAGTGCATAGGTATTGTGTGGGTGTATTGGTATGGAGCAGGTGCATAGGTACGGGGCAGGTGATCTCTGACCTATCTTGAGAGGCCAGCAGCAGTTTCTGGACATCCACTTCCTGCTTCCTCAGGTTCCCAAACGAGGAGTGCAGTTTGGCCGTGCCCTTCCCCTCCATAGTCAAGTTCGCCGCCCCCACGACCCCCTCCAGCCGCCCAGACCGACCATCTCCAAATGTCCCATCATACTTCAGGAAGGTCCTCTCCACCAAACCTGCAAGATGGAAAACCATCAGCCATTCACCTTACCTTTTTTTGCAGGACAGACTAAATAAAAATGAGCCAAAAAGCTGAAGAGCAACCGTTTCAGTTCAGTACTGCAATGCCTGTGGGTGTGGTTTGTACATAGGCACGGTCTCTCGAGTGAGCATTACCTGGGGAGATCGGCTCGTCTTCAAGCAGCAAGTGGTTGAGACTGAAGTCGGATGGCCGGTACTTAGGTTTCTGCCAGTACCAGAATCGCGGCCGTTTCAGCACCAATGCCAAGAGGGGCAGTTTGTCCGAGTCGTTCAGGCGCTTCAATGGAATCAGACTCCCGTCCGGATCGATCTCCCGAACGAAATTTCTCGTGGCTTGAGCCAGCATCTCTTGAAGACCAGACCGGTGCAATGCAACACTCGGATAATTTGAACTCTGTAAAGAGTAAATGAGCACGAACTTCCATTTTAGGCGGCCGGTGGCCCTCCACTCAGGAGGATTGCGTAAATATTTAATCTTTCCGCCAGAGATCAGACTCAGGGGCCCGTTTGAGGTTTCCTTTACTCTGAGCTACAACTGGAGACACTCCAGTGAAAGGCAAAGCAAGTAGCCCACTGCGCGTGACAGTCAGGCAAACCGCGTTAAAGAGAGCGGATGCCAGCGGGGGAACTTGCGCGAAAAACAGCAGCACTCTGACTATCGGCCCTCAGCGGGTAAAAAGATAGATCTATTCAGTCTTTTCAATGTCGGAATTTCCCATCAAAATATTCGAAATCTTAGAAGTGGGGGAGGGTGGCTACGACTTTCCTCTAAGCATCTGACGTGGGCGTGATTAAATGTGTACTATATCTTACATAACGTTTGTCCCGCCACGGAGAAAACATTTCGGATAACCCCGATGTCGAGTGTGAAACTGCATAAACCACTTCAATGAAGGAAACCCTCTGAATATTACTGATTCCGACTCTTCCGAGAAGCCGAATATTGTCTCGAAAGATCCCCTCATGAAAGTGAAAACTTGAGGGATGATTATGTCATCTAAGAAATATATATATATATATTCTACATGCCCTACTTTTCCTCTCATATACAATATACATGAGGGAAAAATAGAGAAAAATATTATTGAGATGATGTGAGCATCTGAAGTTTATAAAATATTTTGTGTGTGTGTGTGTGTGTGTGTGTGTGTAACAAAGTGTTTCCCAATCTTCTCTAAGCTCATTTCTGCCTGCCTTCTGACCATTTTAATAGCCAAGTAAATAAAATGCGACTTCCTGGAGTCAAAATTACCCAAACATCACCGATGCTTAAAACAGAACATAAAATTATTTTTTCCAATTAAATTCAAATTCTATCCGTAAAGCTAAAGGAAAAAATCTAGCCGACAAAAGTATGATAACCATGTTTTTAGATTGACCCGACTCAATGTTCAATCTAATTCACCCGGATCATAACAGTAGGGTTAAGGGAAAAAAAACCCGAGAAAACCACAAACGTATTAAAAATGTATCTCACGTACTAACCAAGCAAAAGAGCGTTTTTAAGAGCCTTGGCTTATTTAATTAAACACCGAACGACGGGGGTGTAACTTCATCCTCCATCATCAAGACACGGACTCAACCGTAAAAACACGTGCGCTCGATTTACTCGAGTAAAAGTGGCAAAAAATTTGACTGGAGACCTTTAGACTGCGATTAGTTGCAACACGACTGTAAAGTCTGGCAATAAATAAATGGATACGAACTTTACGCATTTATTTCAGTGCTTACCTCAATCTTGGGTTCGCGATCGCAGACGCTGCGCAGTAGTCGAGCACTGTCAACGGACTCGGTCCGAAATTTTGAGCACTGGGTGGTGAACCAAAAAAAGCTATTCATAGACGTTTTTCGTGATCGATTCTGATAGGGTAAGCCAGATGTCGATCAGAGAATGCAAATGTAATGGAATGAGAGGCGACTTGGGCGGAGACTAACTCCTTCGGGTACCACCGTTTCCACGCGTCGGAGCCAAGCGATCTACGGTAAATCCAAGCCAGATGTTGTAACAAGAACAGACTTGTTGGTTCTCGGAAATCATTTGAGATATTAATATAAATTCCTGATCGGCTATTTGGTCAGATGTTTAGCAAGCTCGCTGAGCTTTAGGACTTTTAATGTGAGCTGATGCTATTAATCATAATCAAACGTTACACTAAAATAAATTCCAAGCTGGTTAAACTTGAGAGGAAAGTTCACCACCGGCTGCCTGGAAAAAGTGTTAACTTACCTCGATGATCAGCTTTGTTTCAGCTCGCAACAATACTCCTGAAAACAATAGCCTACTTGTCATGACAAGTGGAGTGTAAGAGAAGAAATAAGTTGTCATGACTTAACGGGACTATCGCTTTTTAGCGTAAGAGTAGCTAAATGTTAAAATTAACATAGCACCAGCGGCTATAGTGAACTGTTTGACAGGGGTGTGCACATGGGAGTTGTTAATGAACTTTCTGAGTGGAAAGAGGAAACTCACTACACTGTCAAGCTGATGGAGAAATCAGCAACTGCACCTGTAAAATTACACCTTACACACAGGAACACCATTCGCCTGCTGAATTAAAACTGACTGAAATTAACGCTTGCATCTTAAATCGACAGAAAACGTGTATTTTCCTGCTTCAAAACAAACATTCATTTTCCAAAGAGGGCTTTTTATTTATTTACCAAATGCATAAACTTGTGCAGATAGAAACTTGATTTTCACAGTAAACGGTAAATAAACGGATACAAGCTGAAGCTAATAGGAAGCAGTCTGTCTGACCACACACACACACACACACACACGCACACACACACACACACACACACACACACACACACCCTCTCTTTCCCTCTCCCCCTCTCCTTGCATTTTTAATGCATGACATGGACTGTACCAAGGCAAATGTCACGAGGAGATCAAATACCATGCCGAGACTCTAAAACTTGTTAACCAGTCAGCAAATGTATTGTTCTCGCTGTGTTTTAAAAACATGTTCACTGTATATTTGAGTGCGCTGGATAACAGAATCTTTGGCCTTATTTTGAAGTGCCTCCTTGTCGCTGCTTCTTCCTAACCGAGTTAAGAGAATTCGCGTGCTCAACTCAAGTCCTACTGAAGAGTAACGGGCGCTGTCCCAAAAAGCGGACGAAAATATAAAGAGGAAATCGTGAGCACTCACATGGCAAAATATAAATATTTATGCTGTCGTACAGTAATAAAGATATTTTCAATATGAGTGCTCACGATTTCTTTTTAAAAATATTTTTTCCTTCTTGACTGAGTGTCGCTCTTCGTTCTGTCTCCAGCGCTGCGGTGGAGCGGGATGGTGTGAACACGCCGGTGAACTTCAGGCCATCCTCGCTCTCTGTCTGACAGGAGTTGAAAGGAGTCTTCGCCATCACTACCGATTGATGTGTCGTGTGGTAAATTTTACATGTTGCTTCCGTTTTGCTGCTGCTGAGGAGGGAGGGTAAGCTTGTCGCGTCAGCACGGATGTTTTAGGGGCTGAATTGATTGGGACAGACTACACTGTGGTGGTCCTTCAGTGTGAACGTGCAACTTAATGGAGGCAGAACGGACAGGTCAAGGGTGTGTTCACTCCCACTCTCTCCCAGTTTGTCCTCTCTCTCTCTCTCTCTCTCTCTCTCTCGGTGAGAGGTGCTGGGCGGGGTGTTGGGACTCCAGCCTCCCTTTCCCCCCTTTTTTTCTCCTTTTCCCTCTCCTTTAATTATTTCATTTTTTTGGCCTTTCCTCTCCCTCTCTCTTTGCATCACTGGTTGTGTCGCACTGACTGTTGTTTAGCGAGTTTTTGATGGTGAGTTTTGTTGGTGCGTGCATTGAGACGCGCCTGTCGGCGCTGTCCTGGTTTTCCTGAAGCCAGGATGGCGTCGCAGGCGGACGGGAGGTGTAGACACTCCGTCACGGGGTGAGGTGTGTACCGAGGGCGAAATGATGAATGAGGACGTGCTTCTGGCAGTTGGAGTAGAGGTAGGGAACGATCAGATTTATTCAGCTTCGAGAATGAATAAGGCCGTGGTGGTTTTCTTGAGAAAGGAAGCCTTGGTTAATCGTTTGATCGAAAGTGGTAGGCTATCGTAGTGAAAGTTAAATTTCTACAGGTAACACCGCTTTCCGCGCCAGCGACAAAAGTGGTTATTTCTAACGTACCACCTTTTATAAAAAAATGAGGCGCTAGAAAGGGAATTATCTCGGTTTGGTCGTTTTGCCAGTTCCATAAAAATATTCCCTTGGGTTGTAAGAGCGAGGCTCTAAGACACGTTTTCTCCTTTAGGAGGCAAGTGTTTATGTTCTTCAATTCGCCCACGGTTCGCTGCAAGCAGGGTGAGAACTCATTCATCGTTTTTGAGAGTACGGATGGTTAGCGATGTTTCGAGTGTGGTGACATCCGGCACAAAAAGTTTGCGTGTCCGCCTAAGGGAGGGAAGGGGACGCCTGAGTCATGTTCTGCTACTGCGGCGGGGCCGTCAGGTGCAGGCGGGGGAACCCAACTTGAGACACGGGTAGATGTCGCGTCAGCAGCTTCGGCGGCGGAAAGGCCTGATCAGATCGAAACGCCCGGGCCGTCCCTCGCGGAAGTAATGAGCGCATGTGAGGTTTCTGAAGTAGAGCGATCTGAAAAGGAATCACTCGGCGTGTCCGATCATCGTAGTGGGGAAGGAAAAAAACGGTTAAAAGATTTTCACGGGAACAAAAAATGGTTTGGAAAACTGTAAAATCCAAACAGCTGGGGAGGAGGACCAGCAGCGCTAATTCTGGTCATGTTAGGAGTGGTGCGCGTCTCACTGCGGAGGAGCCTGCGGGAGGCGCAGAGCCTCGTGAGGATTCAGCGGCTGAGGGAGAGGAGGTGACAGAGGAGGAACAGGAGCTGGGGGTGTCGCATGTTTCTGCTGTTTCAGAGCTTATTCCTAGTCGGGGTGGTGACAGGTCTGTGTATCCCGTTGAGGACTTGATTAAATTTCTAGTTGCAACAAGGGAGGTGAGGAAGGTTGATATAGAGAATTATGTCCCAGATGGGAAGAGATTTCTCAGATCAGTTAGGGTAGCCAGAGAAATGGGGGTGTTCACCCTAAGGAAGAATATGAGGCTCAAGAAGTGGGCTACGGCTGTGAGAAAATGCATGGGACCTACAGACTAATAATGGATAGAGCGCACACTGGATGGGACCTACAGACTAATAATGGATAGAGCGCACACTGGATGGGACCTACAGAGTAATAATGGATAGAGCGCACACTGGATGGGACCTACAGAGTAATAATGGATAGAGCGCACACTGGATGGGACCTACAGAGTAATAATGGATAGAGCGCACACTGGATGGGACCTACAGAGTAATAATGGATAGAGCGCACACTGGTTCTTTTCTTTTTCTGTTTCCCTGTCTGTTCTTCTCCTGCAGTGTCCTGCGGGGGGGGGGGGGGGGGGGGGGGGGGGGGAAACATGGGCCCCCTGAATATTAATGGTGTTCAAGAAAAAGGGGAAAATAGCAGTTTTTAATGAATTTATAAGACAGAAAATGTTACAGGTTATTTTTCTTAAAGAAACACACAGTGATGTGGATAATGAAGCTGGTTGGGGGGATTTGGTGGAGAGGGGAGTATGTTTTGAGCCATGGGACGAATTTTAGTGCTGGGGTGGAAGTCAGTGTGTTTTCAAAGATGGAACCTGTTCCTGGATGACTCTTGGTGGTGAAGGCTAGCATTAGGAACCAATCCTTTACTTTTATTAATATTTATGGGCCTGATGGGGGCGTGGAAAGGATTGAGATGTTTAATACCTTGAAGGATGAGCTGTTAAAAGTTAGTCAGAACAGTATATTGATGCTAGGTGGGCATTTTAACTGCACAGTGGATTATATGCAAGATAGAAATGGGGTTGAGCCCCATTTACCATCAGCAAAGGTTCTAAGGGGGCTCCTAGGATGTCTTTAATTTTAGATGTGTGGAGAAATACACATCTCACTGAGAGGCAGTATTCCTGGGTCAGGGTCCTGAGAGATGGGATCAGTGCAGCCAGATTAGACCGTTTCTATATGCTTTGGCACACATATAATAGAGTGACAAATGCTAGTATTTCTCCTTGGGGGTTTTCTGATCATCACCTGATAACTGTTAACTTATTAGTTACTCCATTTTCTCAGCTGAAGACCTATTGGAAGTTTAATGTAAAGCTTTTACAAGATAAATCTTTCTGTTCTAAATTTGAAGCTTTCTGTGAGGAGTTGAGGAAAAGAGAACTGGTTTTTGAGTCCCTAAAGCAGCGGTGGGAGATGGGAGAAACCCAAGCAGTAAACTGCTCTCGTAGTCACCTGAATAGTGTGATTGGCAACCTTGAAAGGAAAATTTTAGGTATTGAGAAACAAATGGTTGGGCAGGGCGAAGGGCCCTTAAACCTGGGGCTAATTCGCATGCGGAGGGATCTGGGGTCTCTCCTGCTGGATAGAGCAGGCGGAGCTCTGGTGCGGCCCGCTGCTCCTACTGTAGTAACATGGACGCTCCCACCTCTTTCTTCTTTGATTGGGAGAGGCGGATGGGGGAGAGTAAGCGGATGCACTGCTTGCGGCGTTCGGATGGGAGCCTCCCGTACGATGTGGAGGAAATGAGAGCAGCAGCAGCAGCTTCATACTATGAGGAGCTGTTTGCAGCGGAGCACACTGACCAGCGACAGACAGCTCTATTGCTTCATGACCTCCCTACGCTTGGTGAGGGACAGAGGACTGAGGCCGGTAGCATGGTGACCCTACAGGAACTCACAATGGCGGTACAGCCGATGGCTACTGGTCGGGCCCCGAGGTGGATGGGCTTCCAGCTGATTTTTATAAGCACTTCTGGAGACACTTGGGGCCGGACTTGTTGGAGGTTCTGATGGAGTGTTTAAACAATGGGGAGATACCAACTAGCTGCCATTGGGCTGTGCTGACATTGTTACCGAAGAAGGGTGATTTATGCCTCTTGAAAAACTGGAGGCCAGTTGCCCTACTTTGTACTGATTATAAGATCTTGTCTAAGGCTTTGGCGAATAAGCTGAAGATTTATTTGGCTGGACTGATAGGAACTTATCAGACTTGTGGTATTCCCGGATGCTCCATTAAGGACAACCTGTTTTTAATTCCTGATATGCTAGAGCTATCAAAGCTCTGCAGCCTGGACTTTGGACTGCTGTCTTTAGACCAGGAGAAAGCCTTTGATCGAGTGGATCATGGCTACCTGTTTCATGTGCTTGATGGTTTTAGGTTTTGGCAGGGTTTTGTGGCTTGGGTAAAGTTGTTGTACACTGAGGTGTCATGCCTGGTTAAGGTGGGGGGCTGGGGGGACTTAGTCGTCCTGTCAAGGTTTTTTGGGGGATTACGCAGGGATGCCCCCTATTGGGTCAGCTTTATGCTCTTGCAATTGAGCCATTGCTGAGACATTTGCACAGCACCTTGAAGGGAGTATTGGTGCCAGGGCCTGTGCCAGAGGTAGCAACTATATTCACATATGCTGATGTCACAGTGTTTGTTAATGATCATGAAGATGTAAATGCCCTCAACTTGTTTTGAGGCCTATGAGAGGGAATCCACAGTTAAAGTAAATTGGGGCAACAGCGAGGCTCTGCTCTGTGGTCCATGGCAGGGTTTAGGTCAGCCCCTGCACTCCCTGGGAATATGAAGTGGGGTCAGGAGGGGCTTAAGATTTTAGGGGTGCGCTTGGGCACGGAGGGGTTTGTTAATAAAAACTGGGAGGGTATCCTTTAAAAGGTTTCTAATAAGTTAGCGAGGTGGAAAAGGTTTCAGCCGAATATGTCATACAGGGGCAGGGCGCACGTGATTAACAACTTGATGGCAGCTGCCCTGTGGCATAGGTTGACAAATTTAAATCCCCCAGAGAGCCTGTTGCGAAATGTTCAGAAGGTCCTAGTTGAGTTTTCCTGGTCAGGGCAGCACTGGCTGAAGGCAGCAGTGCTGTACCTGCCACTCCAGGAAGGTGGGCAGGGTCTCATCGACCTTGAGAGCAGAGTGGCTGCCTTCCGCTTGCAGGCAGTGCAGAGACTGCTGTACCACAGGGATGTCTGCTGCAGAGGGCCTGCCTGCTGCCTCCTGAGGTGCTATGGTGGCTTGGGGCTGGATCAGCAGCTATTCCTGCTGCAGCCGCATCATCTCAGTGTTGTCCGCTGCTCTGGGTTTTATGGCTCAGTGTTGAAAGCCTGGAAGCTCTTGCAGGTCTGCGGGACGGGGAAAGGGGTCCTGGGCCGTGGGTCTTAGAAGAACCACTGTTTGGTAACCCATTAATATCGCTGGGCGGAGCCTTTCCCGCTGCCTTACAGAGGCGCTTTATTGAAACAGGCATCTGCAGGCTTGTTCACTTACGGAACCCAGACGGGTTCGGGTGGAAATCAGCTCAGGTAGTGGCTCAGCAGCTGGGCAGTATTCAGTGCGCACACTGAAGAGCCTGATGCTGAACGTGACGGGTGCTTTGCCTGTTTCGGTTCGGGAGGAACTGGATGGCCTGCATACCCACCCCAGTCAGGGGGAGGATCAGATTTTTCCAGAGCTGCGGGGGTCTGCATCAGTGGGGGATTGGCAGGAGTGGGGGGGGGGGGTACCTTCTCTCCTTCACATCCCCACGCATGAACAGTTTCGAAGACGCCAGCAAGAAGGCCTTATATGTAACTTGTATAAAAGTGCGCCATTTACAAGCTTTGAGAGATGTCAAACAAAGTAGGTGGCAGGGGGTGTTTGCTGATGCCGTGGCACCGGCAGCTGGATGGAGGGTGTTTTACAAGCAGCCCTTGCCAAGGCGGTCTGGAGACCTGCAGTGGAGGCTGGTCCACGGGGCCATTGCCTCTGCTGTGCATCTGGCCCATTTTGACCCGGGGAAGAGTCCGGCATGTCCATTCTGCTCTCAGGACGAATCTGTTGCCCACATTTTTATTTTTTGCAGAAGACTGAGCAGTTTGTTTGCTTTCCTGAAGGTTCTGTGCGGGAGGATGGGGTTTAGTTTTACTCACTTGTTGTGCGTTTTTGGGCCAGGGTACAGTTTTGCAAACAGACACAAGTCCTGCTTGGTGAACATCTTGTTTGGCGAGGCCAAGCTGGCGGTTTGGGTGACCAGACGAAACATGATTCGGGGGAGTGGGCCAACGGACCCTCTGTCGGTTTTCAGGGGGTTTGTCGGAGCTCGTCTCAGCGTAGAATATGCTCACACCGCGCTTAAAAATGATATGACCGGGTTTGAGGCAGTTTGGTTTGCGGGGGGAGGTATCTGTGCACATGGTTTGGGGGCCTTACTGTTCATCTGGCGTGAGATGGATGGGAGGGGCTTTCAGGCTGTGAAGGGGGTAAAAAGGTGAGGAAAAAAGTTTGCTCTGTTTAAACTTAAATCTACTTATTTATTTATGTAGGTCCTTTTTCGAGCAGCCGTATGAGAAGTTTTTCTTTTCTTGAAGTTTGATTGTTTTTTTTTCTTTATTTTCTTTGCAATGTTGTCTTGTTGTTCTCCGTAATGTTTTTTTGATGTTCTGCTTGTTACTGTTTTAAAGTGGAATCAAAGGTCTCTCTCTCTCTTGCTATTGCTCTTTCAGTTCCTCTTCTTTCCTCAATAACAGACCGAGGGGACCTGTTGTGTCAGATTGCCCAGCTCTGTCTTTCAGTGCAGTTCCACTTTCATTTCCCTGTTTGAGTGACAGTAAAGAGAAGAGAAATGATCACATTCATGTGGGCCTGTACAACAGGGCTGCTCAATCACAGCAGAGCGAGCGACGCTACAACCACTGTGTGAAGATGACCACTGCAGAGTGTGGAGATGCATAGAGGAAGTGAGTCTACAGATTGGAAGTGGTCAGAGGCTGCATCCAAATGGTCTTTTTTTTTTACCTAAGAGAGTTCCTAACTCCTAAAAAATGATCCGGAAATAATTACATGGCAGTCATGATAATTACCTCCACCAAGGAGGTTATGTTTTTGCCTGGGTTTGTTTTTTTGTTTTTGTTTGTTTGTTTGTTTGTTTTTATTTGTTTGTCTGTTGGTTTCCAAAATAACTCAAAAAGTTATGGACAGATTTTGATGAAATTTTCAGGGATTGTATAGATTGGTATAAGGAATACAGTGTGCTGGTGTGAGCCAATCAGTGACTTTAAAGGAAGTGCAGAAACATGAAACTCCCAGCGGACGGCCCGGCCCGCCACGCATCGGGTGCATCTCAAAGCGTAGGCTGCATCCTTCGAAGGCTGTTTTAGGTCATCATTGACTTCCATCTGTCAAACTGACCTTTAGGGGTAGGTATAAGGTTACATTTAGTGTTAAGGTTAGGCTTGGAGCAAGGTTTAGGGTTAGGCGTTAGGGTTAAGGTTGGGTTTCGGGACACCAGAGACGACTCTCTTAAACCAAAGCTGTTTAACATATCAGTTTGGCAGATGGAATTCAGTGACAACCCAAAATGTGTGTTTGACACACACCTGGACAAGAGTTGAGCTCTACCAAATTCCAAAAGAAATTTTCCAAAAATTGGCCAGTCCCAAACTCTGTGCATTTGCATGAAGGTTTTGTCGTCTTTAAAGGTCAGTAGGCCCATACATTTAACAGCATTAACCCCTTTGCGCAGAAGCCAAATATGGCTCTTTATGGGTTTTCCAGTTTAATGCTTTATAATTCAAGATTTAAGGTTCATAGAGAGACCGTATATGGCTGAACTGAGACAAGACACTTGCAGGATTTAAAATTCCATCATATATCAGTTTATTTTTATGATTTTTGTTAAGAAAAGGGGCTGCAAATATTAAAAATCGAAATGAAAATTCAGCATTAAAATTGTAAAAAATAATACTGAGGATTGAAAAATGGCCGAGGGTTAAAATAATACATTTCTGGGATCGTAAACTCCTAGACCCCAAGTACTCTTCATCTGAGCATGAAATACTAAATTATCCACTCTTTAGAAGCCAAATTAGAAGCTATCCAGGTGGCTCCCCAAACTCTAAGATCCGCAAAATGGCACACTGTCAAATCATAAAATAATCACATTTTTAACGCAAATCAACTTTGGAGTCATGAAATCCAAAATGAATGAATGATTTTCAGGTTGAATTTAGCATGAGTTTATAAATATAGGTACAGCTGGACATCAATGGTCACCAGTAATTTCTCCAAACTCAAAACATGCCTTTTCTCCACGATGAAGTTAAGAGTTTTGTCCAATTTTCAACAAAGTTGCATCAGCAAGCACACATACTCATTAAAGGAACTGCTTAATTTAAGGTCAGAACGTTCACTCAGACGGAAAGCTTGCCATTTGCAATTACGATCATCCAAGCGAGATGAAAGCTTGTAATAATGCTTTTCACACCCTATAAGGAGCAAGTATAACTCACAACAAGGTAAGAGCTGTCTGCATTTTAAATGAGGGAAAATCCATGGCATTTTATTTTTTTGAAGGCAGCATAAATCCTGAAACAGATGGCCACATTAAGCAAAATGCCAGTACATTGCAATATCAACTACTCTTGTTAACCAATGTGACAAACTAGCTCTGTGATCAAGGTGGTAAACCGAAAATAAGAAATAGCTGGCTAGTTAGCTAGCTGGCTGAAAGTAAGTGAGAGCAACACCATGCAGACAGTTTGACTCACACCTCAACTCTCCATCATTGAATTTCTTCTCCAAATACTGTCAGCCCTCCAGTCTGTTCGACTCAGAATAACTGCCATTTTTAATTTCAGAATCACATTTCGATCCCGGAAATATAAGCTCAACACTCCAGGGTCGGTTCGGGAAGGCTTTTTTTCCCACGCAAAGTTGAGAGAATACAACCATACTGATTATGCAAGTGTATAAATATGTTTCAGATGGTCCAATCAATGTCTTTGGAAAGCTGTGGAAAGTTTATACACTCGGGAATTGGAAAAGAAGAGCGTCAGTCAACACATCATTACTACATGCATACATTCATGTGGGTGTGAAATATAATTGTACGTTATGCAGATGAGCCTAAGTAAATAATTGAGTGATAGGCTATCAACATTAGTACTTAGGAGGATATACAGGAGTGCTGAATTCGTTGATGGAGGAATCTAGGGTAAATACACTGTAGGGAACTATGCGTTTTTGATATGTGATGATTATAATTTATGGTAGAATGATATGGTGTCGATACCATGAGGAATTCTTGCTTCAGAAAACTGATTTCTTTTAACTACTAATTGGGATACCATTGGCTCACTATCACTGAGGTGGTTCCTACGAAGGAAAATGATTGTTTATATAGCAAGAGATCATTTTTTTTAAAACTGCTGGATAGATACTATGAGCAATTATATTGAGCAGTTTGCACATCAGGCTTAGCTGAGAAGTTTAATTCATGCAACTCTAGAAAAACGGGGTTGGGACTGAACTCGTCTATATTCTAAATTGTGTTCGTGCGGCTTGCAAGTGAATATTCAATAACTGATCCGGTTTTGCCATCTAGTGATAGAACAGTGTAACTGCGTGCATGAATAGAGCAGCTCCATGTCCACATCTGCACAAAGGGGATAAATGCGTTGAAAACAAACCCCTTCTTTAAAATCTAAATATAAGGCCCTGGCGGCCCGAGAAGCTCCCGCCGTCAAGACAAACAAAATGTTGATGTATTTGTTGACAGACGCACACATGGACGAATGGACGCATGGACAGAGCCAGATGCCATAGCTCCCGTGCCACTCGGACGACGAGAACTAATTAGGAGCCTGTAACTGATATAGTTGATGAGATGAAGCGAAATGTTAAAGTTTTTGGTGATATTTATAGGCCAGTGACTTTGGAAAAATAGGGCAAGGTCACCTTTAGGCACATCATTTTTAGGCCTTTATAAGATGCATGTCCAGTAAAAATTAGGCGCCTGTAACTGAAATCGTTGATGACGCACACACGCATGCTCGGACGAAGCCCGATACCATAGCTCCCGCAGCGTGAGTGGCAGAAGCTGATTAATAAGAGTGAAATAAAGATCAACTTCTTTTCAAACTGATTTTGTATGGCAGGAAAGGTATGTAAAACTTATATTTCCAAGAAATTGAAAATTTTGTTGATCATATTTACTGTAGTCTTTTGGTGAAGTGGAACATGTTTTGGGAATAGGGTGGTGCTGAACTTTTGCTCAGGTGTATATACTTGTATATACTTTTTAAATATAAAGCGTGGATTTAATAAATGTTTCATTACGTAATTATTTGCTGCTGGCTGAAGCTTTTCTTATTTGCTGAATTCTGAAACTTCCAGCGTCATATTTGACAGAGAGCAAAAGGATGCGACAGACTGAGAATTTCCAGTTTATGTTTTAAGTAAGGGAAAGTTCGGGAAGTTTTGGGGAAATTCCTTCTTTGCAAAATAAATCGAGAGTCGTGTATTTATCAGTGCGAAGTGAGTCCTGGCCCCTGCTGTAAAATAAAAAAGAAAGAAAGAAAAAAGTACTTGCGAAAAAAAATCATTGAATGAACCTTCCTCATTCATGTCTGCGACCGAGACCACGCCCCATTGAACAAGCTTAGCCATTCACAGAGGAGAGTGGAGCAAATTTGCTCGGGTATGAGGCTTCTGTTTGGCTCCCAGGATAAATGCTCGGCCAATGAAAATCTCTTGTTCCACGCTCTCCGACAGGGCCACATCCTCGTGTCTGACGGGGAGGTGAAGTTCATGTTGAAAGACCGTCCATGAATTCAGCCAGCTGATTTTGCTCATGGCTCCACCTGCTGGCTGAATGGTATTTCTTCGTGAATCCCGTAGGATGCAACAGAATTCTGGGGAGGACTTCTGATGTGTTAAACCGGATTTTACGCCAGCGATGTCTATATTTTAGCACCGTGGTTCTGAATGTTTTTACTGGGACCCTTTCACACAGACTTGTTTCAGTTCAAACAGCAACTGTAATCATACTTTTAAGCAACTGTTCAGATTTTCGTCACTGGGACCTTTTTCCATGCTAAAAGGAGTTATTTAATTGTTTTGGTCTGATGGTTATAGCTGTATGGTAGGAGGGATAAAAATTCAGCATATCTGCAAGCAAGTCACGACGGTGAATCTAAAAACGCTGCTAAATGTGACTCTTTTTCTCATTTACAAAATTCAGTTTTGGCTCACTGTTATTCGCCTTGTGTTTCAATTTTTCATTCACTACTAAATTAATTTCAATTGACCACGTGCCTTTAATCTGTTTTTTGCAACATTGTCGCGTGATTATGCAATTGAAAGAGCATTTGTATATAAACAAAGAAAAGACTGTAAATAGACCGTTCAGGGTATGCACTGCCAATTTTTACATAATGAGGCTTCAAAGGGTGAAAAAAAAATCCTAAACAACATGAATACACCAATCAGGACAAAATGAATAGCTCATTAAAATTCTGGGTTTGCAATTGTGGTTGGAAGACAAACCAGCAGATGTGCGCGCGAGCGTGTGTGTGTGTGTGTGTGTGTGTGGGGGGGGGCTTTGGCTCACGTTGAGAACTGCAGCTCCCGAAAATGCCCTTACGAAGCGTGTGAGTGTGTTATATTAACAGAAGGGATGCCCCAATGAGGCGTGTGAGTGTGTTATATTAACAGAAGGGATGCCCCAATGAGGCGTGTGAGTGTGTTATATTAACAGAAGGGATGCCCCAATGAGGCGTGTGAGTGTGTTATATTAACAGAAGGGATGCCCCAATGAGGCGTGTGAGTGTGTTATATTAACAGAGCGGACGCCCCAATGAGGCGTGTGAGTGTGTTATATTAACAGAAGGGATGCCCCAATGAGGCGTGTGAGTGTGTTATATTAACAGAAGGGATGCCCCAATGAGGCGTGTGAGTGTGTTATATTAACAGAAGGGATGCCCCAATGAGGCGTGTGAGTGTGTTATATTAACAGAAGGGATGCCCCAATGAGGCGTGTGAGTGTGTTATATTAACAGAAGGGATGCCCCAATGAGGCGTGTGAGTGTGTTATATTAACAGAAGGGATGCCCCAATGAGGCGTGTGAGTGTGTTATATTAACAGAAGGGATGCCCCAATGAGGCGTGTGAGTGTGTTATATTAACAGAAGGGATGCCCCAATGAGGCGTGTGAGTGTGTTATATTAACAGAAGGGATGCCCCAATGAGGCGTGTGAGTGTGTTATATTAACAGAAGGGATGCCCCAATGAGGCGTGTGAGTGTGTTATATTAACAGAGCGGACGCCCCAATGAGGCGTGTGAGTGTGTTATATTAACAGAGCGGACGCCCCAATGAGGCGTGTGAGTGTGTTATATTAACAGAGCGGACGCCCCAATGAGGCGTGTGAGTGTGTTATATTAACAGAAGGGATGCCCCAATGAGGCGTGTGAGTGTGTTATATTAACAGAAGGGATGCCCCAATGAGGCGTGTGAGTGTGTTTTATTAACAGAGCGGACGCCCCAATGAGGCGTGTGAGTGTGTTATATTAACAGAGCGGACGCCCCAATGAGGCGTGTGAGTGTGTTATATTAACAGAAGGGATGCCCCAATGAGGCATGTGAGTGTGTTATATTAACAGAAGGGATGCCCCAATGAGGCGTGTGAGTGTGTTATATTAACAGAAGGGATGCCCCAATGAGGCGTGTGAGTGTGTTATATTAACAGAGCGGACGCCCCAACGAGGCGTGTGAGTGTGTTATATTAACAGAGCGGACGCCCCAACGAGGCGTGTGAGTGTGTTATATTAACAGAGCGGACGCCCCAATGAGCAGTGTGCACGTCTGTAAACAGAAGGGACCCCACGTCAGGCTGTGGGAAGGCCCCATGTGGGCAGCAGGCTGTGGGAAGGCCCCATGTGGGCAGCGTGGGTCTCCTGGGAGATGGAGAGTGAACACAGAGAATAGGAAGTAGCAGTGGAGTTTTTAAAACCCTGGTAAGGAAGTATATTTCCGAAGTTTAAAATTTAAGAGGAAGTCATGGTTAAACCTCCCGATCCACCCCCTTCGGGGGACGTGTATTTTGTGTGTGTGTGTGTGTGTGGGTGGTCAGTATATACCTATACTTGTGAGACAAAATGTCCCTACAAGAGATGCAATACAATATTTTTTTCCTTAATTGAGCAATGTACGGGCTTAATATTAGGGGGAGGTATGTACTGTAGCGTTTATGGGTCAGGGCAGGGAAAAGGGTTATGATATCAATGCAAGTTTATGGAAGGTCCCCACAAAACATCAAAAGACAACAAGTGTGTGTGTGCACACATACGTTTGTGTACACAGTGTTTGTATGAGTGTGTGCATGTGGGCGTGTGCCTGCCTGCAGTATCTGTGTATGTGTGTGTGTGTGTGTGTGTGTGTGTGTGTGCAAGTATTCATGTGCAGTGTTTGTATAAGTGTGTGTGTGAGTGCATTTTGTATGTGTTTGTTTGTGTGTGTGCGAGCCAGACTACAAACAGGTATATGTACAGTGACGTCACAAATTAACAGTGAGGGAACTGGGTGAACAACTACAGGTTTGAGTGCAAGGTGTGGCACAGCCATTGAACCCTGAGGCAAAGCACATTACCTTACACCTGAAATTAAATGGAAATAAAATGTACACACAGAACGTTACCTGTGGCACTCATTCAACTCATTTAAACCTGGTGTCAGGTGACCTGAGGAAAAACTGCAGTCGAACAGAGATGCATCATGGGTACTTAGCCTCGCAGTCTTAAAACATCTCCTCACTGCTGGCACAAACATAAACTCTGATCAGGACACTACAGCAAATAAACACACATGCGAGCTGCACGCACGCACACACACACACACACACACTTCTAACCTTGGGAAGACATTATATTGACTTCCATTCATTTTTTCATGTGACTCAACAGCCTGTCCCTAATCTTAACAATAAGAAAAGTATGCCTAACCCACACTCTTACCCTAACCTTAACCTATCCCTAATTCCAACCTTACCCCAAACCCTTACCCTAACCTTAACCTATCCCTAATTCTGTGGTAATTCTCTTATTATTCTTTTACGTGTCCCTTACAAATAAATTAAAAAATCAAATCAATATCTTATTCTAATCACACCCCAAACCCTTACTCTAACCGTAACCCATCCCTAATTCTAACCTTAACCCAAACCCTTACCCTAACCTTAACTTATCTCTTATTCTAATCACACCCCAAATCCTTACTCTAACCTTAACCTATCCCTAATTCTAACCTTAACCAAACCCTTACCCTAACCTTAACCTATCTCTTATTCTAACCACACCCCAAACTCTTGCCCTAACCTTAACCTATCCCTAATTTTAACCTTAACCAAAACCCTTACCCTAACCTTCAATCCTAGACCTAGGATTTTCTACCTCCTCCCCAAAATACACAAACCACCACAGTCCTGGACCATACCATATGAGGTCCCAGCAGGGAGACCCACCTCAGTCCTGGACCCTACCATATGAGATCCCAGCAGGGAGACCCATTGTTTCAGACTGCAGCAGAGACTCCTACAGGATTGCTGAATATATAGACTATTTCCTCACTCCACTATCCACAAAGCGCAACAGCTACATTAAGGACACATACGATTTTATACTCAAATAAAAAACACCAAAATGGTACAGGAAGCCATCCTGTTCACAATAGGCATAGACAGTCTCTACACAAACATGAACACAGTGGTGGGACTAACTGCTGTAAAAGCCTGGATGGAAAAGTACCAGGATGACAATTGGCCGGACACACCTCTCCTGCAGCTCCTGGAAATCAGCCTCACCAAGAATGATTTCGAATTCAACAAGGAATTCTTCCTACAGATCAGTGGCACGGCTATGGGCAAACAATTTGGACCAGCCTATGCCAACATTTACATGGCACATTGGGAGGAGACCGTCTTTGAAAAATGCCCCAAACTACCAACCAATTACTTTAGATACTTAGATAACATATGGGAACATGGACAGATAGCCTAGATGACTTCAAAAACTTCATTCATATCCTCACACACCACAGAACAATCACAGTTAAATACACCACACATAAAGAACGCATAGATTTCTTGGACACCACCACATATAAAGGACCCTCATTTACCCAGACACACACATCAGACACAAAGGTCTTCTTCAAAGACACAGACACACTCGCACTTTTACACAAAAACAGTCTCCATCCAAAACACACTTTCAAAGTCCTGATCAAATCACAATTGCTCAGGTACCACAGGATTTGTACACAAGCAACAGATTTTGAGGAGGCGACCCAGAGTTACAGTAGATCTTTCCTCGGACGGATCCAGAAAAACTTCTTAACCACGAGACCACAAGATCCGAGGAAAATAATCCCACTCA
Organism: Gymnothorax reevesii; assembly: GCA_029721435.1. Classification (NCBI taxonomy): domain Eukaryota; kingdom Metazoa; phylum Chordata; class Actinopteri; order Anguilliformes; family Muraenidae; genus Gymnothorax; species Gymnothorax reevesii. Next base: position 3,541,873 of record CM056577.1, read on the forward strand.
TCACCACCTAATCAGCATTCAGCCAAGCAGCAAACATTAAAATTAAACAGAATCTAAACAGATCCCTACGGAACACTGACATACTCCAGGACTACAGAATCATCTCGGCATATAAAAGAGGAAAAAACCTCAAGGAACATCTGGGAAACAGCAAATTACCAGAAATCAACACGGTACATCCACAAAACCCAGTGTTTTACAAACAAGCCGCAACAATCAAGAACAACACAACAAACACAACATACTTAATCAAACAAACACTCACACTGGATACAAAAAACTGCATGTATGTCATTAGGTGTAACCACTGCGACGCCAAATATGTAGGAGAGACGGGTAACAAGATCAGGACTAGATTAGCTCAACACATATATAACATTAGAAATCATAAAGACACAGACACACATCTAGTTGCTCACTTCCTTCACCATGGACTTGAGGCACTAGAGATATCCGGGCTTCAGACGAACAGCAACTGGACACCGGAGGACAGACGTAGGACAGAAAAACATTGGGTCACAAAACTAAACACTTTGTTCCCAAGAGGAATCAACAAATGCATTTAATACTTCACCACAAGAGGGACCAAATCATTCCTATATAAAGGCTCCAGTACACTGAATGGACTGTGCAAAATTTTCTTTCCCAAGGGGCCATCATAAGGGTAAACGTGGGAAAGGAAGATTACTCTCCTAACCTTAACCTATCCCTAATTCTAACCTTAACCCAAACCCTTACCCTAACCTTAACCTATCCCTAATTCTAACCTTCCCCAAACCCTTACCCTAACCTTAACCTATCCCTAATTCTAACCTTAACCCGAACCCTTACCCTAACCTTAACCTATCCCTAATTCTAACCTTAACCCGAACCCATACCCTAACCTTAACCTATCTTGGACCTCTGCTGTTCAGCTTGTATATAAATGACATCTCTGAATGCTGCACAGCAATTGGCCAACAAACTTATGCTGTCAACACAGTTCTATTTGTGGCGGCAAAAACACCAGCTATTGCTGCAGCCAAGGTAACAGCCTGCTTAGATAGGTGGCATGCTGGCTTGATACTTCCTGTTTAACATTAAACATCAAAAAAACTTTCTGTATGTGTTTCTCAATCAGGAGTCTTCCCTCCATAGACTCTTTCAAAATAAAAATCAAAGAATTAGAGATGGTTCAGGATTTCAAATATCTTGGAATTGTTTTGGACTCGCAGCTTCGGTTTGACAAACATGCACTGCCCGGCCAAAAAAAAAAGTCACCGTTTGGAAATTATTGAACAAATTTTATAATTGGATCATTATTGCAGTTATTAATATGTTTCAGCAGTCAATAATCATTTTTACCCTGACTGATGAAACGCGTCGCAACTCATTTCTTAAAAAATCATGTTGGAAGACACATCCCCTGATGGTGGAAAAGATGTTTCAGTATTTCAGAACAGGCAGGTTATTGGCCTGTATTTAGCAAAGAAAACCATGAATGACAAAAACAAGTATGAGGAATCATTTTCACAAACAAATTTGCCACCACAAAGTCCTGACATTAAACACATTAAAAGTTATTGGGATGTGCTCAAGAAAGACCCCCGAGTGCTTCAACCATTATGTTGAGAAGACAAGATCTCAGCCAAAAATTATGGCATTTCTGATTGAAAATAAATGTTCTGGCATTAAATACTGTTATGAACCTGGGGGTTCTGTGGGAGTGTCAGCTCCCTGGGCGGTGGGAGTTGGCACCCTCTCCTGGTTGCCAAGTTATTCTCTCCACTGCAGGTCCCTTCTGACACACCTGGGGGTCGTTTGGCCTGAGTGGAGGCAGTCTGGATATAGGGGAGGCTGGTGGCAGCAGTCTCTCTCTCTCCTCGCCCAAGATTGTTTACTGTGCTGTGTGGCAGCACATGTCTACTTTTGTTTATTTTTGCACATTCTCATTGCAACAGTACATATCACACTACCACATAGTCAGCTACCATTTACACTGATATATAAGTTTCTTTGTCCAGGCCTGATTATTTTAAATAAATATTCTAAATATTGTGAGCGCTGTGTGGACTCCCTCTTTGTTTGGCTGCTGTTGAGCCAGGTGGCCATAACAATACGGTTGTCAAAACAATGACAAGAAGAATATGCACTGCAATCAAAGCTACAGGGGTTCCAACTAAATATTTCAGTGTGCGACTTTTTTTTTTTTGGCCGGGCAGTGTATAAAAAAGCGGAGTAGAACTTGTAGGGCTAATCTCCAAACTTTCAGACAAATCCAACACTGTTTACCATTAAACACAGCCCTCACATTTATGCACACAATGATCTTTTCTCATCTTTCATACAGCATCACCTCCTGGTCTCAGGCATTAGTCTCTGCCATTAGACTGTTTACATCCATCTACAATCAAACAATCAAAGTTCTAGATAAAAAACCACTTAGATTTCATCACTGCACTATTCTAAAAAAATACTATTTATTCAGTTTTGAAATTTTTATTAATTAAAACAACCTCAAACCTGCATTTAAATGTCTTCACCATTTAGCTCTGCCAATCTTGAACACTTTGACAACGAGGCTTCATTACAAGCCCCAACGCCCAAGCACAGCTGAGGGAACTGCAGGATCAGACACTTAAGGCCTCCTTTGCACAAACTGCCTTCTCAATTAAAGGTACAACTCTGTGGAATTCCTTAACTGCAAGTCTAAAACAAATCCAGGATATTAAAACATTTTCTCCTGCAGTCAAGTCCTGGTTTAAACTCGAACAGAACTGTAATCATGACTTCAATTAACTTACAAGTGAAGTTTGAATGTGGCAGTATTTTGAATTTGTTTGTTTGTCTATATATTCTTATATTATTCTTTTTAACCATTATACTGTGTAATAATACTGAGCTGATTTTTAGATTGTAATATAATGCAAACTTTATTAATGTTTGGAATATCAATGTCTATCAAGGGACTGGTGTTGGAAATTAGCTTTGGCTATATACACTTGTACATTACATCGGACACTGTGTCTGCAGCTGTCAATGTTTTTTGTACGTGTCCCTTACAAATAAATGAATAAACACTCCAAACCCTTACTCTAACTGTAACTTATCCCTAATTCTAAGCTTAACCTATCTCTTATTCTAACCACACCCCAAATCCTTACTCTAACCGTAACCTATCCCAAACCCTTACCCTAACCTTGACCAATCCCTAATTCTCACCTTAACCCAGTGGTTCTCAAGTTCGGTCCTGGCGCCCCCCTGTGTATGCTGGTTTTTGTTCCAGCCGCAACTGCAATTCTAGGATTTTAACAAGCTGTTGATTTGTTTTAATTATGTGCATTTATGCAAATATCCACAGGTTCCTCATTGGTGAAACTCTTAACACATGGAGGTAAAACCCGACAATTTACTTGGCAAACAATGGAGTCACACCTGTTGTGTTTTCTGTTGATTTTATTTGGTTCAGGCAGGTTATTTGGGAAAAACTCAAAACACCTGCATTCAGAAACCTAATTTGGAGCTTATTGATTTTCTCAGAGTCTAATTTGATCTGTTTAAAAAAGTTTTCACCTGAAAATCCCAGCAATAATGAAAATTGAGCACAAGATGTTCAAGGGTTTTTATTATCCATAGCAGAATGGATGTGTCCATCCAAATGTGACTTAAGATGGTAAATAACTTCTTTAAACATGGAATGCTGCTAATTAAACCAGCATACACAGGGGGGCGCCAGGACCGAATTTGAGAACCACTGCCTTAACCCAAACCCTCAACCTAAACTTACCCTATCCCAAAGTCTCACCTCAACCCTACACCTTGCCCTGACCTTAATCTATCCTAAATTCTGACCTTAAACCAAACCCTTTCCCAAACCATAACTTATCCCCAATTCTAACTTTTACTCAAACCCTTGCTCTACCCTTAACCGCAACTTATCCCTAATTCAAACCTTTACTCAAACCCCTCCCCTAACCTTAACCTATCCCTAATTCTAACCAAGCAATATGTCACTGTTTGCCTTTGTAATTGCGAGGACACATGAAAATGTCTTCACTTCCCAAAAATGTCCCCACTCCATAGACAATAAGCAGTTTTTGGTTTTCTCCTCAGGGCAAGTACAAGACCACACACACACACACACACACACACACACACACACACACACACACACACACACACACACAGGCCAATCAGATCAGACCTGATGCATCCCGCATAAACCAAAGAAATACATATTTAAATGATCACCTCTTTAAATTTATATTTATTACACGAGTAAGACTAACCTAGCAAGATATTTACACTTACTGTGAGTCAAGCATTTCATAGATTTTAATTATAAACACAGAGGATATTGATTTTACCTGCAGACACTAGGGGGCGCTCTAAAGCACTCCCCGATTCCTGCTCTGTGTTGCACCCACCACAGCCTGTAAGATTCCAGTCCCTTACGCATTCCTGGGTGAAAAGACCAAGAATGCCAAACCCGTTACTATGGCGACATTGAGACGATCCGCTCAGACAACAGGTGATATTCTGCCCTAAGGCTGCAAAGCTCCTCCCAGAGACGGAAATAGCAAGAGGGAAGGAAAACGCCCATGAAAAACACGTCAGGGCGACGTCTGAACTGAGTCTAACCGGTGAAATAACCAGCTGGGACTATTCTCCAGCCAGTCAGCAACACACCTGCCAAATCATTCAAAGGACTATGATTCCCATCAACACCCCTGTCATGCCAGTCCTGATTGTCATTGTTAATAGTGTGGGGTGGATCCTCAGTTTTACAATTTACAATTCCGAATAATTAATTTCAGTTTGCATTACTCAAATTATACATCTCAAATTACAAAAAAACGTCCGAAAATGGAAACTCTCGGCATACCTTGCTTTAAGGTTTTTCAAGAAGTTTTTTTAAGAAGGATTTTCATTAAAAAAAGTATCAATTCATACAAAAATACTTCCTCTCAACCACCATTTATGACTGACTACAGACATGTGGTGGTGTTTGTTTCTCCAGAGAACCTGCTCTCTGCCTGCATTTTGCCATTTTACTTTGAACAGAATATTCCAGGGGGTCGAACTTTGTGCAGTGGGTATGTAGCCCCCAGACACTAGCAGCGTGCAGGCGACCCAAGTTCCCATGAGGAGGCTTTGAAGATGACAAACACTGTGCAGGAAAAAAGTATATAGCAAGGCAAAATGGCAACCAGAAAAGCTCCATTCCAAAAGTAGATTAAATCTGGGGATTAAGAGCGATGTGGAATTAGCCTTTTCTCTGGTGGACAGGAAAGTGCTGGCAGTTAGCTTGCTAAAGTGTCTGCTTTTCCTCTGAAGTAGGTGTTACATTCCAAAAATAGTAGCTAGCTAGCCAACTTAGAAAGTTTGCATACATGCATTGTGTGCATACACAAAGTCCTGGACGCAAATAACTTCATGTGTTTAGAAAATAATCCTTGAGGTATGTCGTCCTACATCTGAATTAAATTTTTTTTTCTGTTTTACACATGCCATGCACAGCTATTACAAACCAACGTAGCTTGTAAATAGCTACAAATAGATTGATGAGTGAGTAACGTATATAGGCTAGATGGCAATAGCCAGCATTTGTAATGTTGCAGAACTGATGTACAAGCATACATGCCAACCCTACCGCTTTGGGGGCGTTTCATTCGGAAAAAAAAAAATGCCCCAAAAGCAGTAGTTTACCGCCAAAAGCGGTAGAGTTGGCATGTATGTACAATCGTAGTCCTGTGCAACATTGGTCTTGAGCCACAATACTGAGTCATTTTGAGCTAACCATAAGGCATACGCTGGATGTGGTTCATATAGGATGATTGTGTACATCTAAGTGAGAGCACAGCTCAATAACCATTAGGGGGTGTGCGTGGGTCAGAGGCGCGCTTCCCAAAAACGCACTGACGTAGTTCGTCCATTCATTGTCAATGGGACCAACTATGTAAGTTAGCGTCTGTGGTTTTGGGAAATGCTTCCCTGGTGTGGTTGAGCCGCCGTGGAGGGGCTAACTTTGAATGTTGTATTTACAAACAGCGATGGGCAAATGCTTCTCAGGACACGTTTCAGGTGTCTTTGGAAATTTCTACAACATTTTCTGACCTAATTATTGATGTTGGACCTTGATCAGTTTCTGAGTCATGTGTAACATGAGGCCGTCTGTCAGGTCAAACCTGCATATCTCACCTCAGGGTTTTTTTCTCTAAGTGCAGGGTCCTGAATAGAGCTGTTTTAAAGAGAAAAGTATTTAACTTCGCTGCTTTTGCAATGACGACAGAGCGAAGGAAACGCACACTCATTCACTCAGATAAACCTGGATGATCTTCCGTAAAGTCATGCCATACACTGAGTCTGCAAGCCAGGTTCAGAAAGTAATCCTCCTGCCCAGATTTTTTCCCCAGTTATCTAGATTGGCTAATTAGCACCATTTTTTAATCCAGCTCCCAGAATGAAAAGGCGTAAACAAGTGGCAATCTTTGTAGAGAAGACGCATTGCAGAAATGTCACTGTCTACGCCCTGGTCTTCTCTGATTCAAGGGTTAACATTCAAACTTCACTATGCAATCTATTGCAAGTTATCAGCAGAAAAATTTGAGGTAAATTTAATTTGTAAAATGGAAAATATAACGTTTACAACAAAGCAGTGTAAAATTAAATCTCAACTCACACCTCCTTTCTTTTGTCATTAAGCACAGTCACTGAACAGTTTGACAATCACCAGATTCAAACAGGCACAGCTGATTTAATGATCAAAACATCGACAAACGGCAAACAAATTCAGCCACAAAATGAATGACAAAATGCACAATCAGCTTCAAGAGATTATTTTTCTACTCTCTGTAAACATGGCTGCTTATGAAAGTCATGGCATCCAAGCAGTGACTATGCCTCATAAACACACACACACACACACACACACTACATGGAATGTTCAAATGTTGAAAACAGTAACAAAAACATATACACACATTTCTTGGAGTGGTAAACAAAAAGGTAAATTGGAACAAAATATAATTTTGTCTCCAGGAAGAAATTTCTGAAAACATTAAAATAAATAATGTACATTTTGATGTTGAAAATCAGTCTCCTCAGGTGCGTGTCCAGGTAAGGGGAGGAGCCAGGTCTTGTTTCTCAGGTGAGAGCTCAGGTAAGGGGAGGAGCCAGGTCTTGTCTCTCAGGTGAGTGCTCAGGTAAGGGGAGAAGTCAGGTCTTGTCTCTCAGGTGAGTGTTCAGGTAAGGGGAGGAGCCAGGTCTTGTCTCTCAGGTGAGTGCTCAGGTAAGGGGAGGAGCCAGGTCTTGTCTCTCAGGTGAGTGCTCAGGTAGGGGGAGGAGCCAGGTCTTGTTTCTCAGGTGAGTGCTCAGGTAAGGGGAGGAGCCAGGTCTTGTTTCTCAGGTGAGTGTTCAGGTAAGGGGAGGAGCCAGGTCTTGTTTCTCAGGTGAGTGCTCAGGTAAGGGGAGGAGCCAGGTCTTGTGTCTCAGGTGAGTGCTCAGGTAAGGGGAGGAGCCAGGTCTTGTGTCTCAGGTGAGTGCTCAGGTAAGGGGAGGAGCCAGGTCTTGTGTCTCAGGTGAGTGCTCAGGTAAGGGGAGGAGCCAGGTCTTGTTTCTCAGGTGAGAGCTCAGGGAAGGGGAGCAGCCAGGTCTTGTTTCTCAGGTGAGTGCTCAGGTAAGGGGAGGAGCCAGGTCTTGTCTCTCAGGTGAGTGCTCAGGTAAGGGGAGGAGCCAGGTATTATCTCTCAGGTGAGTGCTCAGGTAAGGGGAGGAGCCAGGTCTTGTCTCTCAGGTGAGTGCTCAGGTAAGGGGAGGAGCCAGGTCTTGTCTCTCAGGTGAGTGCTCAGGTAAGGGGAGGAGCCAGGTCTTGTTTCTCAGGTGAGTGCTCAGGTAAGGGGAGGAGCCAGGTCTTGTTTCTCAGGTGAGTGCTCAGGTAAGGGGAGGAGCCAGGTCTTGTGTCTCAGGTGAGTGCTCAGGTAAGGGGAGGAGCCAGGTCTTGTGTCTCAGGTGAGTGCTCAGGTAAGGGGAGGAGCCAGGTCTTGTTTCTCAGGTGAGTGCTCAGGTAAGGGGAGGAGCCAGGTCTTGTCTCTCAGGTGAGTGCTCAGGTAAGGGGAGGAGCCAGGTCTTGTCTCTCAGGTGAGTGCTCAGGTAAGGGGAGGAGCCAGGTCTTGTCTCTCAGGTGAGTGCTCAGGTAAGGGGAGGAGCCAGGTCTTGTCTCTCAGGTGAGTGTTCAGGTAAGGGGAGGAGCCAGGTCTTGTCTCTCAGGTGAGTGCTCAGGTAAGGAGTGGGGCTAGGAGGAGGTGGCTTCCTTCAGATAAGCCACTAGCTTCTCTCGCTCTGATTTCTTCTTGATTCCGGCGAAGATCATCTTGGTTCCAGGGATGAACTTCTTAGGGTTCTTCAGGTACTCCATCAGGGTCTCTTCGTTCCAAGTTATACCTGTCAGACAGTGGGCAGGTAAGAACAGGGTTCCAGTGAGGTCAGGCCACAGGGGAGAACAGGCCACAGGTGTAATTTGGGCACAGGTAAGATCAGGGCATACATGAGAACACCTGAGGTAACATGAGCACATACTATACACACACACACACACACACACACACCTTTGCTGATGTAGGCCTAGGTGTTTGGAGTATCACCCACACACACACACACACACACACACACACACCTTTGTCGATGTTGGCCTGGGTATAGGAGAACCCGGGCGCTTGGCCAGTCTTACGGCCAAACAGCCCATGTAGGTTGGGTCCTGTTTTGTGCCTCCCTCCTTCCTCCACTGTGTGGCACTGTGCACACTTCTGCATAAACACCTTCTTCCCCTTCGCTATGTCAGCCATCCTCCAGCTACTGAGGAGAGAGATATGCACTGGTGTTAGCTAACCACCACCACCACCACCGCCACCACCGTCGTCGTCGTCGTCGTCATCAAAATCACATCATCATCATCATCATCATCAACCATCATCACCACCACCACCACCATCATCACCACCACCACCACCATCATCATTACCACCATCATCATCATCAACATCACCACAACCACCATCAATCATCACCACCACCACCACCACCACCACCACCAAAATTACATCTTCATTATCATCACCACCACCACCGTCATCATCAGCATCACCACCATCATCAAAATCACATCATTATTATCATCATCACCACCACCATTATCACCACCACCATCACCATCATCGTTATCATCATCAACATCACCACCATCATCATCATCATCATCATCATCATCATCATCATCAAAAATACATCTTCATTATCATCACTACCACCATCATCATCAAAATCACATCATTATTATCATCATCATCATCACCACGACCACCACCACCACCATCACCATCACCACCATCATCAACACCGTCATCATCATCACCATCACCAACATCACCAGCACCATCATCATCACCATCACCACCACCAACACCATTATCATCACCACCACCACCATCATCAACATCATCATCATCATCATCATCATCATCCCCACCACCACCACCACCACCACCACCATCATCATCAACCTAATCACTGCCATCACCACAACCATAACCTTTATTATCATTGGCGTCACCACAACAGTCAGAACCAACATAAACATCATCTCTATGTTCGAATTAAAATGACCATCATCACCATCAGTGTCGCAACCACCATAATCACAATCATCACCAGAAAAATTACTTAATTTTCAACCTTAGCATCACAGTTAACGCGTCACATGAAATATTATCACTTCAACAAGTCTTCATCAGAGCATCGCTTTTCGCTTCAGAAACTAACAGAGGCATTACAGATACGGGAAGCCGTATCATTCTACCAGGACGCGGAAAAAGTTTGCAGACCTCTGGATAGGTGCAAAGCTGCTTACAAGATTATGAGCCGTGGGACCCAACAGTCGCCACTGTCATCAACATAATTCGCATTTGTTTTTTCGCAGTAGCACATTCAGCCTCCGTGATTGTATGTATTGCAACAGATCTGAACGCAAACTGTAAGTAGAAGTGTGAGACATTATGTTGTTTATGCGAAGTAAGATCATGTTTCCGAAATAGATTCCAGATTTCTCTCTCACACAAGCACCGAGAAAAATGCAAATTATGAACGGCCGTAAACAACTTGGCTTCTAATCAAAAAAGTAAGTTTTCCCGACATATTTTGGCAAAAGAAAACCGATCGTCACATCTTTAGGCAACATATAGGCTAGCTTTCTATTTGAGACTTTTTATATAGCCTACTTTATACAGGAAGTTTAAATTAGCCGATGTCTCCATAGTCGTTAAGGGCCACCGCCCGATGGGCTAATACAGCTATTACACAGTCCGAACAGTAAAGTAACTCTGGAATTCTTACCTGATAAAAAGTTATGAAAGATGTCGAATTCTCAGGTGAGGATCACACCTTGGTTGAGATTCTCAAAATAGGAGACTCTCAGTCACGCCTCAGATGTACGTCACATGGGATTTCTCGCAGATTGCTCAAAGTTGCTGTCAGTCAGCAGACGTCCCGAAAAGTTCTCACATTTCGGTGATTTTTGAATGCATGATGCGCCGCTGTGCTTGACGTCGCTTCTGTCGTCAAACATGTTTAAACTTGTGTACAATAATGTTGCGCGACCGCAGATTATGAAGTCGCCCAATTGTCTGACTCAAAAATGTCGAGAATGGACGGGCCAGCTCATTTTAAAACCAGTCTAATGTTTCTCCGTGTGCCATGTCATTCTGAATCCCATGTAGGGCAACGCCCGTGCGTTGTTAACAAGGAATAGGGGGAAACTATGATGTTTTAAACCCCTCAATTTCAATCCATTCAATCAGATACTGTTTTGACATTAATAATGTTATTGTATACTTGGTCATCGACCACAAAATAATGCCGTAGAAATTAAATAATTCCGAAGTGTCAACGTTCTGCTTCAATCCGAGGGTATGAACCTTGAAATTGAACGGACGGAATTCCGTGCTGTCTGGTTTCCAGACTTCAGGCAGCTAAGGGTTTGCGATTGAGCATTAAATATGACTTCAATTGATGTTTGTTTGACCACTTTTGAGTCCATAAAACTGAGGGGTTGTGTATAAAATAGGCCTAGGTGTAATTCCAGTGGCGTGCCGTCAGATGTCGGGAAGGCCTTCGGTAACAACGCCCTTTCCTGTTTAATTTCTCTTAAACGGTTTGCGATCAGGTTTGCCTGATTAACAGTCAGTTTATTAACTGATCAGCCACCGCCAATGCATGACACGTATAATTAACGAATGACAAAGCGATTACCTGTTGGCTATGTTGATATAATTGATGTGACTCCGCAAGGATGACAATCTGCATAAAATCCGGAACTTTCACTGACTTCGCGGCAATGACTGTCGTTATTATCACTCAGCTGCGCGTCTAACACCGCACTTGAGCTGTCACTACCTTTAGACGAGAGAACGGATTCTCTTGGCTTGTTGCTCAATGAACCTCGCGAACTAATTTACGCAAATCCAGAAATTATAAAGACGTAGGCGATTGATATTTTCCATCGTCATTGATGTGGGGATGTAAACGCCGTATATCTTCGTAGTGCAATGTATATCAAAGCTTTCAAAAATAACTTAGAATCTCGTCGGTTCCACCAATCAGTCTGAGCAACTGTTTCTAATCGGGGAGGTAGCCTAAACTGCGAGAGGTGTCTGTCATTAAGAAGTGAAAGGTGAGGTTATTGCAGGCCCTGTGTGTCTGCCGACAGACCGTCACTGTAATTCTTATTCTTATATCTTTCAGGCTTTGCAACACCAATGATTCCAAGTCCTACTCCTGAAGTACATCTGTGCTCCACATTTTACTCAGAGCCGCCTTGAATGTAATATGTCACAGTTGTAACGTGCACGTTTTCTCATGATTGGTCAATGAGGTCCTGATGTCATCACGTCAGCATGTGACGAGTACCGTATTACACGTGCCCGGGAAGTTTTTTCATCGATGCTGCAGGAAGATATCGGCAGAGAAGTTGATTTTCCAGAAAGTAAGTATAAATTCACTCCCACAGTATTTTGACTAGTTTTTTTTTTCTTTAATGTTACAGAGCTAAAATCCGGCTGGGTGTCTCTATGTATATGTTCATTACTAGTTTGCATCATTTTAATACACTATGATTGCTAGGTCCGTTCTGTAAACAACGCCAAATGAACGGCGCGCCGAGCGGCGCAGTTGTAACACATGTTACATTTGAGACAACGGCAGACATTTGGAAGCACAGCTTGAATAATTTTGCTCTGTTTGCTTTTTTGATTCTGTTGTGTAATTTTTTTTTTTTTTTTTTTTTTAGGCTGATTTTTACATTGTTCTGTGCCTAATAGCCGAGCAAATGTTTTAATGTGAACACATTTTAATATTTCTAGATGCTGTGTTTATGCTCTTTATTCTGTGTGGCATGTTCTTTTTGCCACTGAGGTCAGTTTTACCTTTTAAATTAGTAGCCTATTGTTGGAGTTTTACCTTTTAAAAAATGCCCTAGATGCTGAACAGCACAGATTATAAATGTTCATTGCACTGAGATGTGGGCTTAGTCCAGAGGTGGGCAGCGAGGGCCGTATCTGTCCCTGGTTTTCACACCAACATCTGGTCTTTAATTAGTTGATTGTCTCAATTAGCCAAACCATTTATGAAATCTGACGTTTCATGCGCATTTCTTTAAATTATCATGAAACTACAAAGACTAGTCTTGTCTCCCTTCATAAAACATTTTCCTTTGATCGAATCATTGCGAAAATCTATATTTGTGCATGCAATCAATTAACTCAATTAGTCAGGGAAATTGATAGGAATAAAAACCTGCATACACACCGGCCCTCCAGGACCAGGATTGCCCACCCCTGGCTTAGTCCTACTTTGAAATTTAAAAAGCTAATCTATTTGGTTCTGTTGCCTATTTTGGATTTTTGCAATAAAATTTTAAAATACAAATAGACTATTTTTCGACAGCATAGATCAGGGATGGCCAACCCTGGTCCTGGAGAGCCGCAGTGTCTGCTGTGTGTGTTTTTTTTTTTTTTTTTTTTTTTTGGTGTTACTCAGCACTCGATTGATGGATTAAAGTAGCTGATTACTCACTTAACTGATCTCACCTGGTACCTCAGGTTTAATTTGGTAATAATGAGCCAATCAAGAAATTGGCAGGAACATCCCGACAGACTCCTAGAGCCAACTAAGTAGACTTGCAGGTTGTGGCAGCAATCTGTGTTAACCAAGATTTGTCAATGTGGTTGGATATTTAGTGTTGTAATGCAGACAAAGTAGAAGCACAGAGTACAGATAAGTTTCTAGAGCAGGGGTGGATAACGCTGGTCCTGGAGAGCCACAGGGTGTGCTGAGTTTGGTTTTCTCCACCCGATTTAAACCGCGGACATCAGGTGAGATAAGTGAAGTGTGTAATCAACTGCTTTAATTCATCAATCAAGGGCTGAGTAACAGTAAAAACCAGCAGACACTGCGGCTCTCCAGGACCAGGGTTGGTCACCCCTGGCATAGACTGTAAAAAACATAAGTGATTTGGGGTGTTGCTACATATTTTACCCTGCAGGGGTACTAGTGCAGGTATGAATGGGACTTTCACAAAACTCATGTGTCATATTTGCTTATTTTGTTTAGTCAGCTGTCATTCAATTATATTCTAAATCAAATTATAGTTGTATAACAGTTTTACAACTCCATCAGTCAAAGTCGCTAACTTTTTAGGCACAATCAACACATTTTTCTATAAAGGAACTCCCACAACCGCTCCAACGGGTACATCTGGTAAGTTTTAATAAACAAAAATTATATATATATATTATATATAATCTTTTTATTGGGGTTTTCACAGGGTTACAACACAAACACAGTCAATCGTACAGTCAGATGTGTACCGTTATATACACTGAAACAGATTACATTAGGGGAAAACAGGCACAAGGCCAATTGTATGGAACATATATAAAACATAGATGAATACAGGCCTATAAAGATTATATATATATATATATATATATATATATATATATATATATATATATATATATATAGAATAATTCATAGATAAGAGAATATGAAAGTTTTTGAAAAGAGATATAAAAATTCAGACTCCAATCCTGGCATTTTCCAAATACAGACACAGGAGACCAAATTCTGTGAAAATGGTCAGACCTGTTGTGCAGATCAGATGTCATTTTCTCAAATGGTAGAAAAATGGAGGCCTGAGTGAGCCACATTCTAACTGAAGGTATTTCTGAGTTAGACCATAATAACAAAATACATTTTCTGGCTAGATATATGAGAGTGTTCATCAGACGGGCAGTGTCCTCCTCAAATGTAACATTATGATGAAAATACAAAAGATATAGGCTTGGGGACATTTCAAGCTCTTTACCAATAATATTTTCGATAATAAAATGAACTTCCCTCCAGAAAGTATAAACTCTGCTACAACTCCAGAATACATGAATAAAGGTACCCACATCCAATTTACATTTGAAACACAGTTGAGAGACATTAGGAAACATCTTTCTAAGGCGGACTGGGGTTAAATAAGTTCCATGAAAAAGTTGAAAGTTCTGCTCATGTATATTAATAGAAGTGTTTTTGGGGAAAATTCCCTTGCAAATGATATGCCAATCATCCTCGCTAAATATCACTCCCAAATCCTGTTCCCAAATCGGCATCAGAGCCTCATAAGCTGGTAGGCCTGTGTTTGACAAAATGGAATACAGATCCGAAATTTTACCCTTTCTGGTATTATAAGACGTTTCTCAAGCTCCGTTGCCTCCGAGCGGAGTTTAACTACCCTTCTCAAGGACTCTACAAAATGTCTAAGCTGTAAAAACTTGAAAAAATCACAGCGAGGTATGTCAGTCCCAGCCTTTATCTGATCAAAATTTTATTTGTGTTCTGCATAAATAAACATGACAGATCTATCAATCCTTTTGACATCCAGTTTAAAAGGCCAATGCTTCTAATTTCTGGGGGAAGGTTTGGATTAGCAGCGATCGGGGACCACAGTGATATGCCAATAGGGATATTCAAAAACTTCCGAACATCCGTCCAGGCCAAAAGTGTATTATATATCACATAATTGTTAGTTAGAGATTCTATCTTTTGAATGTTATGAATAAAAGGAAGACTCCTGAGTAGTCTTGGATGACATGCGAAGGATTCAATGTTAACCCACCGAGAGTTATGTCTATCCAAGAACCAGCTGATCATATGTTTTATCTGAGCGGACCAATAGTAAAGGCAAAAGTTTGGTAGAGAGGCCCCGCCCATCTCCTTTGGTTTAGTGAGCCTGGCGAACTTAATGCGCGGCTTTCTATTATTGCAAATATATTGAGAAATGGATACATTTAATTTTTTGAAAAAAGAATATCCAAGGTAGCATGGGAGAGACTGAAACAGATAACTCAGCCGAGGCAAAATATTCATCCTGATTACATTAAACCTGCCAAAAAAAGATGTTGGAAGGGACGACCAACGAGCCAAATCCTCCTTGATTTTTATCTATGAGAGGTGGATAATTCATCTTGAATAAATCTTTAAGATCAGGGGTGACAAAGATTCCTAAATATTTAAAACCTGCATTTGTCAACTGAAATGGGCACATCTTCTGCAAAGATAAATCAGGGGGTACATTAAAAGGTAAAGCCATTGACTTACCCAGGTTAATCTTATAGCCTGAAAATCGACTGTACTGAGCTAACACATCTAATACAGCAGGGACTGAGACAACCGGGTTTGCCAGATACAGGAGGACATCATCAGCATACAATGATATGCGATGATCCTCTTCTCCAATCCTGACACCATAAATATCTCTGCTTGTTCTGATGAATTCTGCCAAGGGTTCAACAACTTATGAAAATAGAAGGGGTGATGGGGGCAGCCTTGACGGCAACCCCTACCTATAAAAAATCTCTGCTGCCAATGGGTTAGAATATAATAATCTGACAAATTTAATAAAATTATGACCCAAGTTCACCTTTTCTAAAACTGCAATCAAAAACTCCCACTCCACCCTGTCAAAAGCCTTTTCAGCATCTAAGGAAACAATCAAAGCAGTGTCTTTGTGAACTTGAAGATGGTTTACAATATTTAAGACTCTACGCAAATTGTCGGAGCCATATCTTGACCTTACAAACCCTGTTTGGTCCGGTTTCACAATTTTTGGGAGTACTACTTCCAGTCTGCGGGTCAGAAGTTTAGCGACTATCTTAAAATCTACATTAAGTAGACTGATCGGATGATATGAAGAGCAAGCTTCTGGATCTTTATCCTTCTTTAGAAGTAGACTAATTGATGCCAATTTCCAGGTTTCTGGTATTATTCCCTCAGACGTACTGTATAAAGCGGGAAGAAATATGAGCTGTATTTCGGCCCAGAATTTATAAAATTCCAAAGGGTAGCCATCAAGGCCAGGTGCTTTCCCAGAGGGCATAGATTGAATGACTACCCAAACCTCCTCCGCAGTGAAAGGCGCATCTAAAGCAGTACGATCAGCCTCCGACAGAGAGGGTAGTGTAATTCCACCCAAGTAATAAACAATATTTTTGATAAGACAATCTTATCGCATTATTGGTGTTAGAGAAACGTTAAACAGTTGCCTGAATGAAATATAATTAATTTGACCTGAAAACCATGAGTTTAATGCTACTTTTTAGCAGTGTAACAATTGTAACTCCTGCTGTAACAATTAAGACTCAAACGCGCTTCAGTTTTAACATTGGACATAGTTTGCTTTCAGTTATATTACTCAACACCTGTTTTATCAATTGAAAAACTTTAAGTGGTTTATGATAGCAGACGTGTTGGTGCTTTGCATGAAAATATTACGTATGAAGGAAAAACAATCTCTTGGTAATAGAGTGAAAAGTGAAAAATGTTACAATTGTGGCAGCTCTCCCCTCACCCAGTTCAGCTCAAGGTCTTTACTAATGCACTATTAGCTCTGTTAAATTAAGGGAGAGGTTGTTCTACTCTATACAGGACAAATGAGATGATTATACTTGGAATATGACATTGTAAGTAATTTAACAGACAGATACATTTACAATAGGTGCAAGCATGTGTAAAACAGAGCTCTCTTTCCTTCCGCTTAGCTCGGTGTCTGCTTGGTGGAATCATTGTGTAAAAACGACAGGGTAGGCTAATCTTGCGAAAAAAGGGCCGGATAAAGTAGGATTGTCTCAGGCTGTAGGATTCGGCCTCGGGGGTGGGGCTCGTTTTAAACTTGCGTCAAGCAAGGACACCGAAAGTAGCCTTTTTCGTTATATATCTACGCTTTGTTAGGCAGCGTCACCATGAGCCCAGCATCATCCTGTTTCGTCATAGAGTGACGCTACCACACCAAGCGTCAGTATTACACTTTGAGTCCCCTGTGGAAACTCCGGCGGACTGTAGGCTGCGGCTTATTCCAACCATAGTCGCAATACCAAAGGTGTACATTTTTCCCAACTAATCGCTTTCCATCTTTAGGGACTTGTTTATCAGAGCAATGTATCCCTTTTGTGAAACGCTGGTGAATAGAACATTTTTTCAGACTTGAATTGACCATTTAATCGCTGCTCCATTGCACTACAAAGCAAGCTGAGTATTTCCTGCCAGTGGATTATTCAACTAATGGGAAAACTTGCTCATCAAGAAAAATGTTTGAAAACTATTAGGCTATTCATTTGAAATGACATTCGGTGGCCTTCTGTAACTTCAGCGGGGCAGACTCCACTGTTCAAGTGGTGAAGCAAAAAGCTGCTACTTAACTACACCTGTGTTCAGAAACTTATCAGTTCTTTCAAAAAGTTTACCGTAGAACTTGAAAAACAAATTAACAAAACAGGTTACTTTGTTCTTGAATTATACCCTACGAAATCTATGGTTACTTGGAATGATCGGGAGTCCACAGTTTCACCTATTAGGAGCCAACTGATTCCATAATTTGAATGGTTGCAAATTTTACCTATTTTCGTGCAGTGAGAAGTAATTAGCAATAAACCTATACTAACAGAGGCGGAAATTACAGGGGTTAGAAAGTAGAAGTCCCGTCATGTTTTAATCCCACTCTTTAACTCAGCACTCTGATTTCACAAATTACTTCTACAGCCCGGCTGAAATTAATATGGGTGGAACAAAGTACTGGAGCTGATTTATTCTTTCTGACTTTGTATATGAATGAAGAAATCCTGATGGCATACAAAGCTATTTTTTACAATGTAGCATAAAAGAGTAAATCATCCCTCTTAACTGCGCAAGAAGAAAAAGTAAGAAAAAATAATAACTTACAAAAATTCTTTGAGACGGCTTATGGTGGAGAAATGAACATTCAATGCCCGAGCAACAGATCTGGTTGACATTCCTGCTGTCAGCATGCCAATTGTACGCTCCCTCAATGCTTGTGGCATTTTGCTGTGAGACAAAACTGCACATTTCAGAGTGGCCTTTTATTGTGGGCAGTATAAGGTACACCTGTGCACTAATCATGGTGTCTGATGAGCATCTTGATGTGGCACACCTGTGAGGTGGAATGGATTGTCTCAGCAAAGCAAAAGTGCTCACTATCACACATTTAGACAGATTTGTGAACAATGTTTGAGAGAAATGGTAATATTGTGTACCTGGAATGAATTTTAGATCTTTGAGTCCATCTCATGACAAATGGGAGCAAAAACAAAAGTGTTGCGTTTTTATTTTTGTTGAGTGTAATTACTTGCCTAGAACGGATAACCAGTCTTAACAACGGTTGCAGTCATCCGTCAAAAATGTGATCGGAGAAAATTTTTTTTTCTCGATAAGCGACCCTTGTGGCAAATTTTGTTCGCCAAAATGTAATAATTTCCTTCTCCATTAAATATCTAGTCACCTGCGAAGAATGAAACACTAAAACCTTTTCAGCTATAGCGCCAACGTCTAATCACCACGGCGAGGGGTCAGGGCGAAATGCTTTAAATTTCTACGCGCAGACTCTCAGTGCAGTGGTTTCCTAGCTCCGTCCTGGCGCATCCACGAGTATGATGGTTTTTGTTTCTGGCAGCAGCGGTCGTTGGGTTCTTACAAGCTGACAGTTTGTCTTAAATAGATACAGTAATGTATAGCGAAGTTATTTATCCTGTTAAGCCACTTTTTAACAGATATCTATACATGCCATGATGAAGAAAAAATCCATATCCACATCGTGATATACTCGCAAGAACTGCATAAAAACATTAAAAAGAAAAAAAACAAAACAAAACAATTAGTCCGTCCCTAACCGGTGAAATCATGGACACGTGGTTGCAAAAAACAGCAATATATTTGGCTATAGTGATCGTTAAACCTGTTCTGTATCATCTTTATCATAATTTGGCAAAATATTTAGAAAGAACTCCAGACACCTGCGTTCAGCATTCTCATTAGGATTTTATAGATTTTCTCAGGATCTAATTTGTTTTGTTTTAAAATGTTTTTAACCAGAATTTGCTTGGAATATAAAAAATAAACGAATTATGTTTAAATGTCTTTGATTCTTCAGGGTGCACATAGATCTTTCTGACAAAAAGTGGTTGAGGACACTAATAACTACTTTTAAAAATTGCTCCGATTTAGGGCAAATTAATTTTTTTATAATCCTACGATTGCGGCTGAGGTTGGTCCAAAATCCATCATACACGGCGGACACCAGGATCGAATTGGAGAACCACTGCGTTATTGTGAGTAAGTGCTGCCATCTAGTGGTAAAACTGCATAACAACAATTTGGACGAAACGATTCGAGAAGATAAAAGGTGATCAAATCCACGGGTTACTTCAGCACATAATAAAAATTTCACTTTTATTTCCCTTGCTTCCAAAATGATACATAATTTTGGTCCTTTGGTATAATGGAGCAGTACGAGTATTAACAATATGAGTTAATACAACTTACAGCTGCAGTTCCAAAATGACTTGTCGTTGTATTATACACTGCCCGGCCAAAAAAAAAATCACTAATATTTCGTTGGACCGCCTTTAGCTTTGATTACGGCCTGCATCTGCCATTGCGTCGTTTCGACAAGCTTATGTAATGGCTGAACATTCATTCCTGTCCAGAGATGCAATAATTTTTCGCCAAGACCTTGTATTGATGACGGGAGAATTGGGCCGCTGCGTAAAGTCTTGTCCAGCACATCACAAACATTCTCAATTGGTTGAGGTTTGGACTCTGTGGTGACCTATCCATCTGTGAAAATTATGTTTTGTGCTCCCTGAACAATCCATCCGTTTTCTACACCCGCTTATTCCTCACTAGGGTCGCGGGGGGAGCTGGAGCCTATCCCAGCTGACTATGGGCGAAGGCAGGAACCCACGCTGGACAGCTCGCCAATCCATCGCAGGGCGCACACGCCATTCGCTCTCACATCCATACCCATGGGCAATTTTAGTGTCCCAATTAGCCTGATAAGCATGTCTTTGGACTGTGGGAGGAAACCGAGAAAACCCACGCGAACACGAGGAGAACATACAAACTCCACACAAAGACCCCAGGACAGATTCGAACCCGTGACCTTGCTGTAAGGCGACAATGCTAACCACTATTTGAGCCCTTAAAAATTCTGACATTGGCGTCTTAGAAGGACCACACTTGTGCTGTTAAAAAGCAAAACGATAGAATATCTGCTTAGTCAGTGCCGTCACGAATAAGATATCTGGCTCAATACCTAATCACATATTACTGCAGACATTTCAGATTAGCACTACCCCTTCAGGCTTACACGGCAAGCGCTTGTAGCGAGCAATGTATTCGCATGTTCTTACACTGATGCGTCCATCTGGATCAGGGAAAGTCTTCTCAGACCACATCACCTGTTTCTATTGATCCAGTGGCCGGCGTTAACGCTCACAAACGGGTTTTACTAGCCATATTTTTCCCGATTAGCCTCACTAAAGACAAAACTATTGTCAGTTAAAAACTGAAATTTGGCTTGCATCTCCAGGATGCTCCATTCAAAAAATAAATAAATAAATAAAAATTACACAAAACCTAAATGAAAAACAAATAAAACACACGCACAAAATTACACAAAATCTAACAATTGCAAACTAAAAACAAGTGAATCTTACCAGTGACACGCATGACACCTCCGCTACCAACACAAAACACATCAAACAGAATAAGCAAAAATACATACTCCACAAAATATATCCTTTGGATTCAGATCTCAGCAGCGCATTAATGTTGGTTAACAATCGGAAGGACTGATGTATGAAAAGTAGTTTCCTTAAAGCTGCACTACTGTATAGGCCTAGTTTGAATTCTCGTCGCATCTTTGTGTGCGTGTGGAGATGCTCTTACGTCCACTATTAAACATTGCTGTGAGGTGTACTGTTGATTTTTTACGATCTGGTTTCTCCAAACGTTTAAGTGATCTCCGACCACGATCATTCAAGATGTTTTCCTTAAGATGATGGTTCACCACTATCCCTTACTGAATGCAGGCCAATAATTTGACACTTCTGAAACAGAGTAACATGTTTTCCGCAACCGTTTTTCGACTCGGTTGTTTAATAAATGAGAAGCAACTCACTGCTTCAGTTTGGGTTAAATAACTTGTTAACAGCTGAAACATTGGCTATTAATCACAGCAGTAATTATCCAGTGGAAGACGCTTACCTATTAGCTAGTTAAATCAAGATGGTGACTTTTTTTGGCTTTGCAGTGCATAATTTCCAGTCCAAAGAACCAAAGTTCGCATTAAAAATTGCATTGCAATAATTTAACAATAGTGTTTTTTTTCGAGGAGCCTCTTTTTTTGGTGAAGTTAGTCACGGGAATGCCACTTCAGATCAAATCAGGAGAATATAACAATTTATTGACTTAATATTACACATTGAAAAGTGTTGTTTGAAACGGGACAAGATCCACGAGTTATTATTTATTATCAAGGGTCAAGGGACACATGCACGTGAGCTATCGCAATAGCCCATAAAAAAAAAAAATATTCATTTGCTGCTCGTGCCGGAACGGTCAGAAGCCGGACTGCTGGGCGCTTCCCCATCCGTCGGGTTACCAAAAATATTTCCTCCTTTGACTTCATTAGAAGTCAAACCACGGTTCTGGGATTTGGGGAAAAGAACATGTCAAAACACAGGTGAAAATTACCTATACCGTGGAAAATATCACCAGTATAGCGGTAATTACAGTAATAAGGAAGAAAACACTTGTTTCTATATTACCCCCTTTGCGGCCGGGCAGCAATCCCGGGCGTTAATTTATACATGTTTCGCGGGACTGGAGTAAAATTGGCTGGTCCTGCCGAACCTTTGCGGGAGCGTGGCTGATGGCGTGGCCACGCCGCCGTCGCGGGCACACTGGTGACACGGGAGCGTGACGGGTGAGTCTGTCCCCGTGGATCTTCCGAGACGCCGGGACAGATTAGGCGGGATTCGGATCAACCACGCTGCCCCGTGAGGAGAGGAGCGGCCGAATCGCAGTGGGAGGTTCGCGTGGAGGAGCTCCGGCCTCTGGACAGGGGGGTACAGTCGGAGTACAGTGGGACCGGGGCTCTTTCTGCTGTCGGGAATTTCCTCTACTTTAAAATCTTCCATCTCGAGACCTCTCACGCGCGGAGAGTCTGGTCTTTCCTTTAAGGGCAGAAAAAAAACTGTCATGTGAAATGGAGCTAAAAACTTGTGCGCATGAACTGTCCTGCCTGGATGAAATTTTTATCGATTTTACAGGTGGCTTCAAACAAATCAGGGGTGCGTTCAAAGTCGGCAACACGTAGCGAAACGCGCATTTAAACGGCAACAGTACTGCGCTGAACGCCCCGTTGTGTCACGCAAGCGTGGTAACTAAAGCAGCTGAGAAGGCCATACTGCGCGTTCGCTTGGAAGAATTCTCGGAGCCTGATGAAATGGGTTCAAATTCGTGTTGGTTTAAACTTCTACTTCCCACAAACATGTCGTTTGGTGTCATCAACCGTGATGAATACTAAACTGCACGAGACGCAGTTTAATACTACCCTCGCTAAATTCATTGTGCCGCTACCATTTTAAGATGGCGCGGTTTAAGTCGCAGCTGATTGGATAACACTCCTGGTACACCCACTGAACAGGAGAAAACATGTATCAGACGCAGTTGTGCACCGCTGCACACCGACTGGAGGGAACAGGTCGTTCAACCCGGAAAACGTAACAAAACGATGTGCTACGGCAGTGGCCAACCCTGGTCCTGGAGAGCCACAGTGTCTGCTGGTTTTTAGTGTTACTTGATTGATAAATTAAAGCAGTGGATTACACCCTTCACTTATATCACCTGGTGTCTTTGGTTTTCTCGACCCGATTAAAACCTAACTCAGCACACACTCTGGCTCTACAGGACCAGCGTTATCCACCCCTGCTCTATAAACTTTTATCTGTACTCTGTGCTTCTACTTTGCCTGCATTACAACTACACTAAATGTCCAACCACATTGACTAATCTTTCACAACCTGCAAATCTGCTTAATTGGCTCTAGGAGTCTTGTGGGTTGTTCCTGCTAATTACTTGATTGGCTCAAGTACCAAATTAATTGCTTGATTGCCAAATTAAGCCTGAGACACCAGGTGAGATCAGTTAAGTGAGTAATTAACTAATTTAATCCATCAGTCGAGTGCAAAGTAACACCAAAAATCAGCAGACACTGCGGCTCTCCAGGACCAGGGTTGGCCACCCCTGTGCTACGGTGTGACTTTGAACGCTCTCCTGGTCTATCCATCTAACGCCTACGTTAAGTTTGGGTAAAATTGGTTTCACGCAACGGTCACCCTGCCCTATATATATAATATATATATATGTATGTGTAACAGTTCGTGAATTAGGCCTATTAAAATAATTCTAGAAACACTCACAACAGTTGGGTCACATGAAAAAACGCCAAACCATTGGCCTATTTTTGAGACACGTCTAATTCAAATGAACACGTTTGATTAAGGGCAACACCAATTAACTGTAAAGCAAAATATGGTTTCTGCGTGTGTATGACGGTCAAACTATATACGCTATCAAAAATATATCGTATGAAAACCTCTTCATTTCCATTACTGATGAACCTGACTTGTGCCCCGGTGCCGTCATTGGGGCGTAGCACACAAGATTTACAGAGTCTGAATTGCATTTCTCCGTAAGTTTGTTTACCTCTGGGAGGAGCAGGTGGCGTCCCGCGTGCTGGGCGAATGCATCTGTAGACCAGTGGTCCCCCGCTCTCGCGCAGGTAACAGCTTTGGACGCGAAGCGGCCGATAATGCCGAGCGCGAGCAGCAGAGCAGCAACGAAGCGACTCATCACGAAATAAGAAGCAGCACTTATGACCGTCCGACCCGACCCGAAGTTCTTAAAGACCAAAACAGGTTTGGACCCCGGCCACACACACACACACACCCTCAGGTCTTATTCTCTGTTTCTGACGTGTGAGCACCATTCAATTTACACACAAGAAATGGAGTGAAATGTAAAGAATTTCCACCAATCTGATAATAAAAGATGTATACACAGTAACACTTTGATTGGGGTATTTGCTAATTGCCAACAGTGGCATTAATTAGGGAAAACTAGGGACCATGGTGACTGGGAATCATGAAAGCTGAAATCAAAGGCCAAAAATCTCACTCATTCATAAACTTTCCAGGAAACGGCAGTGTCTCCCACCGTTTAGCAGATCAGTGGCCTCTACGCCCATTCATGACGGCAAGCATCCGCTCCAACCTGAAATTGATTGATTTAGGATTTTGAGTAGAAGAAATAGACTAAACATGTAACAGACTAACATGCAATAATTCTCTCTGCGCTGTATGCAGTTGAATGTATTTAATTTTCACATTCTTTAGAATCAAATGGAACTGTATTCAAAAAATATATATAAATGTCACGCAACAATATCTTTGAGTGCTGTAAACATTTTTGATGCAATTCATCTTCATACTGGCCCCTATTATTCAAGAAATATATTTTAACTTGAAAAAGAATTATTTTACAAATTATTATTCAGAGGAAATCATGAAAAATTAAATAATTAGAATAAAAACATTTCATATTTCAGATGGAATTTCCTTAACAAAAGAACCATTGCTTATTGAAACGTATGGACTCTGAGCAAAAACATAAACGCGACACTTCTTATCGTGAGAAATAAGACCATGTTCAGAAACTGGCTGCACTTTTTCAGTGAGTGTTGACAGATTGAATGACCATATTGCAATGCATTTCGATTGATGATTGAAATCGACAAACAAGAATCTCACAATGGCGTGATGATAAAGGGCATGGGGTCAATTGCCGAAATTTCACAAATTAATATTGGGTCTGTCTGCCTTTGGCCTGCTGCACTGCAGCACATCTCTGCTGCGTGGACTGTTACACACCGTCAGTGGTGAGTTGGGGGACATGTTCCCACTGCTCTTCAAGAGCTGTGCTGAGTCAGCGTCATCGTATATTGGCTGGAAAGTGAACCAATTACGAACGTGTTGCCTATGGACATCCAAAAGATGCTGGATGGGGGACAAATCTTAGGATTAAGCTGCCCATTCAAGCACACAAATGTTTTCAGGCTGAAGGAACTCTGTGCGTACAGGGGTGATGTGAGTGTGGCATGGTCAAGCTGGATGGTCATTGTTTTGATGGACGAATGGTAGGATGATAGGCTGCAGTATCTCATCATGATGTCACACTGCATTCAAGTTGTTGTTAATGAAATGCAGTTGGGTGCAGTGTCCTTGGGATATTCCTACCCAAACCAGCACTCCACCCCCATGTGCCACTGTGCGCACCACAGTGATGTCATCATAATGATCCCCTGTCCATCTGCTCTGTGAAGTTGGAAACATGACTTGTCAGGTAAGAAAACCATTGCGCCATTGCCATCAAACGTGTCTTTTCACTCAGTGAAACCAATTTTTTTTTATCAATCTGAGCTGAGGTCCAATCCAGGAAGAGCAAAATGCGCAGTGATGTGGACTTCCTGGAGATGATTTTTCACAGTTTGGGCAAAAATGCGGCGATTGTGGGGACCAACTGTCGTCTCTGCAGTGGCAGTCGCTGGTCTCAGACAGTCACGGAGATGGAGAGTCTGGATGTGGTGATCTTCGGCGGGGGCTGTCACCCACGGTCGTCATGCATGCTGTCTAATGTCCGGCCTAATTCCTCAAAAAGATGTCTTACGCAAATTATTGTGGAAACACGGACATTAAGAACCCTTGCGACAGCCCTGAGAAACATTCCTGCATTGAGCAGGCCAATGGCAGCTCCCTGATGGCTAGAGTCATCTATGGCATTTTGAACAATGGCAGATCTGGGACTTTTGGGATGGCCTTTTATTGACCAGAGTACGGGATGTGCCTGGGCTGACTGCACCTGATTTCAGCAGCTCTGGATCAGGCCCCACCTGTCTGACTGGCCAGTTTTGATGAAGGGCAGGAACTTGACAAAGATATGGAGAAGATGACTGAAATGCTCACAGACCAGTGGCACACAGCCTTGGTCACATAAATACACCCTCCTGTGCCAACCTCAGAAATAAGTATACGGGATATTGAACGCACTAAACTGTTATGTTTATATTTTTGTTCTGTGTATTTTACAGTTGCTGCACCACATTTTTGAAAATTCCCACCTGCTCACGGGCGTATTGTAGCTGTGCTGTCAGAGTCCTGAGTGACAGGTCCTCTTAGTTTGGGTAACGTTAGTGGAACGTAACACGACTAAGAGGCTGAGGAATAACGGCGCAGGAGGGTTTCCTTCAGACTCACTTAAATTGTTCTGACTTCATGGTCTAACCAGTCACATTTTCTCTCCCAAATTTGCACCACGGGATTCTCCAAACTACAGAACAAAAAGCGTCCTGTGTCGGTTCAAAGCAGAACAAGTCTGTCAGTTTTCAATCACGTATTTCACATGACAGTTGGCTGCCCGGCACTGGATTCATTGCTTCCCTCTTGTATTAGCTAAGGATCAGTCACTAGACACGGTCTAAAAATACAACACATTTGTAACAGAAGATCAGTGTTGCCCTCTGCATGAGGAAACCAGTGATCACAGCCCAGATTATCCACAGAGGTCCAATCAAGGGCCTTTTTATGAAAATATAGGTTAAACCATCCAAATATAGATTTAGATAAATCTTCCACATTTGGAATTTCACAAATTAAAAGCAAAAGAATTTTGTTTTCAGGATGTCGTGTGGCCTGTAGGGTGTAAAATAGCCACAAACTCTCCCGCAGTATTGTGTGTGGCCTGTACAATGGTGAATAGTCACTGGCTCTTCTGATGTGGGCTACTGTGTGGCCTGCAGGGGGTAAAATAGTCACTGACTCTCTTGTAGAACTGCGTGTGGCCTGCAGGGGGTTAAATTATGTCTGGTTCTCCTGCACTAGTGTGTGTGTGTGTGTGTGTGTGTGTGTGTGCGAGACCGTCCTGTAGTACTGTGTGTTACCTGTTAAGTGTCATATGGTTACTCTCTCTCTCTTACGCGATTTTGTGTGTGTGTGTGTGTGTGTGTGTGTGGACTTCACAGGAAAAAAAAAAAATCACAAACTCTCCTGCAGTGCTGCGTTTGGCCTCAAGAATGTAAATTTGTATCAGCCTCAAGCGTAAGGACAAAATACTTCCCACGCGTGACATCATAGGTGTAACGAGGGAGATAATTCTGAATTCTAATTAGTGTTAATTATGATGCACTCTGATGCATAATAGCCTACATGTCAGAATGCAGTGAAAAATGTTTTTGTGGCGATGCTGCGCGTAACCGAAAGAGATAACAAGCACGAGGGACGCGGAAAATTCCGAGCATCACACCGTGCTCATTAGTGCAATAAAATAAAGCGCCAACGAGCTAATTCAGGACTGAATTGAAAGAAAACCGCAGTTGCACAAGGAGCAAATTTAGTGCCGGAAATTTTCCTCCAATCAGCCGCGTTTCATATGATGATTATTCCCGGCAACGGCGGTGGGCAAAGAAAAAAGAAAATCCTGTGCTACCGCTTTTTCCCGCTAGGTGGCAAAATTGTGTCAGTCCAGAGATGTGCCGGCTCATGAGGATGATAATCTCCGGCGTACTTGTAGCGAATGTACGAACCCTTAGACGGCAAAGGAAGGTTCCGCCTTGACTATGGCCCGAACGAATTTCATTGGTTGTCTGAAGACCTTCTTCTTGTGTGGCATTGTATGTGCTCCAACCCAAACCCTAATCTAACCCTGACCACCAATGAAATTCGTTCGGGGGCGTGGCCAAGCCGGAATCTTCTTTCGCCGTCTTATGGTTTGCAAATCTAGAAATGGTTTGAATGGCAAAGAAATTTTGCAACCATTCCTTATAACCCATGAACTGCGTGATCCAAGAAGCACTGATACGATTTATCCCTGTTGGTAAATGTAAAATCAACTTGTTTTTGTAAGTTCCAGAAACATCACTTCGACATTAAAGCTGCCCCTGGTTTAGCTTTCCAGTATATTATTGTCCCCTTTCTGGACCACGTGCTGTCATGTGAGCAATATCAGTTCTTGAGAGAGAGAGAGAATAATATATACAATATATATACATATATATATATATGGCAATATATACAATATGTATGTCATGCCAATAAAGCACAAATTGAAATTGAGAGAGAGAGAGAGAGTGGGGGACTGAGTTGAGGAGGAGAGAGAGAGAGAGGGAGAGAGTGAGATAGAGGGAGGGAGAGAGAGAGAAGAGGGAGAGAGGGAAAGAGGGAGGGGTGAGAGAGGGAGAGAGGGAGAGAGAGAGAGGGAGGGGTGAGAGAGGGAGAGATAGAGGGAGAGAGAGAGAGGGAGGGGTGAGAGAGGGAGAGATGGAGGGAGAGAGGGAGAGATTTCCAGGCCCAGGGGAATGTGCTGATCATAGAGATCTGAACTCCAGCACCGGAGAAGAACCAGACTCTGTTAACATCCATGGTGACAAACACATTCTTGGCCATAACCACCTAAACTTTCCCATTTTCTCCCACAGAAACAATTTTGATAAATCAGTGAACAGAAATGGGAAAGAACTCCTGCAGCTCTGCCGAGGACTGGGTCTGTACATCGTCAATGGTAGGTTCAGAGGGGACTCTTATGGGAGATACACCTACAGCTCACCTCTTGGCAACAGCACTGTTGACTACGCAGTTACGGATATAGACCCATTCTCTTTCAGAGCCTTCACAGTCCGGCCACTAACCCCTCTGTCAGATCACAGCCAAATTACTGTGTATCTTAAACGGGCAGAAACTAACCACACAGCCACACAGCCCAGTAAGCTGTACAACATTCACAAACCCTACAGATGGGCCCAAAACAGCGGAGAACTATACCAGAAGGCAATTAAACACCAAGAAATACAGTCACTCTTAGATACCTTTCTGGTTACCACATACCCTCACAATAAATACGGAACAGACCTGGCAGTCAACAATATCAATGACATTTTTAAAAAATTGACCATCATCTCAAATCTGACACCATCAAAAAGTAAATCAAAAATGAAAAACTTCAATCAAGAAAAATGGTTTGACATTGACTGCAAAACCATGAGAAAAAAACTCAGATCGCTATCCAATCAGAAGCACAGACAACCAGATGACCAGGATCTGCGCCGTCGTTATTTTGAGACCTTAAAAGAATACAAGTACACACTCAGAACCAAAAAAGAACAGCATATCACCCACCAACTCGGTGTAATTGAGGAGTCCCTAAAATGTAATAAATTCTGGGATCATTGGAAGTCCCTCACCAAACCCCAACATGAAGAATTGGCCATTCAAAACGGAGATACCTGGAAAAATCATTACGAGAAACTTTATGGAAAAATTACTGAAAATAAAGAACAAAAATTAATCTGCAAAAAATTGACAAAACTCGAATTAGTAATTAAAAACAACCAAAACCCACTGGACTCCCCCATTACAGAACAAGAGCTGACAGAGCACCTGCAGAAACTGCAGCCCAAAAAAGCCTGTGGGCCAGACGGGATCTTAAATGAGATGCTCACACACACGGATGATAAATTTAAGATGGCAATTATGAAACTGTTCAATCTGGTTCTGAGGGTCGGCTACTTTCCTGAAATCTGGAATCAAGGACTCGTTACCCCCATTTTCAAAAGTGGAGACAAATTTGACCCCAACACCTACCGAGGCATTTGTGTGAACAGTAATCTGGGGAAGGTTTTATGCAGTATAATAAATACAAGAATTTTGAACTTCCTTAACAAGCACAATGTCTTGAGTAAAAGTCAAATTGGATTTTTTCCAAAACACCGCACAACCGATCATATCTACACCCTACACACCCTAATAAATAAACATGTCCACCAAAACAACAAGAAAATATTTGCCTGCTTTATTGACTTCCATAAAGCTTTCGATTCAATCTGGCATGATGGATTATTATATAAACTCCTAGAAAGTGGTGTAGGGGGTAAAATATATGATATTATTAAATCAATGTATACAGGAAATAAATGTGCGATTAAAATTGGAAACAAACAAACAAAATTCTTCAACCAGGGGCGAGGAGTGAGACAGGGCTGCAGTCTGAGCCCAACACTGTTTAACATTTATATTCATGGATTGGCCAAATCTCTGGAACAATCAGCTGCCCCTGGCCTCACTCTACAGGACAGGGAATCACATCTCTGTTATACGCAGATGACCTGGTCCTGCTGTCCCCACCACACAGGGGCTGCAGCAGCACCTAGACGTGCTGGATCAGTTCTGCAAGACCTGGGCCCTTGCAGTAAATCTGAAAAAGACAAAAATCATGATTTTCCAGAAAAGATCCAGATCTCAGGAAACCAGATACAACTTCACACTAGGGAACACAAACATTGAAAACACAAAAAACTACACATACCTCGGATTAAAGCTAAGCTCAACAGGGAGCTTCAACCTGGCTGTGAATGAACTGAAAGAGAAAGCACGTCGGGCTTTCTACGCCATCAAGAAACAAATTAAACTAGATATACCAATCAGGATCTGGCTCAAAATATTCAAATCCATAATTGAACCTATTGCACTGTATGGCAGTGAAGTGTGGGGTCCGCTTACAAAGCAAGATTTTGCTCATTGGGACAAACATCCAACTGAAACCCTGCATGCAGAGTTCTGCAGAAACATCCTCCGTGTGCAGAGGAAAACACCGAACAATGCATGCAGGGCAGAATTAGGCCAATATCCTCTCCTCCTCAATATAAAAAAAAGAGCCATCAAATTCTGGAAACACCTAAAAAACAGCGACCCCCACTCCTATCATTATGAAGCCCTGAGATGCCATGAGCTGAGCCCAGAGAGGAGTCCCGTCACACAGCCGGTCCTGAGGCTCAGTTCACCAACACTAACCCCCACTAAGCCCATCCAGCCTCAGGACAGCATCAACACCAGAGTCCCCTCACACAGCTGGTCCTGAGGCTCAGTTCACCAACACTAACCCCACTAACCCCATCCAGCCTCAGGACAGCATCAACACCAGAGTCCCCTCACACAGTTGGTCCTGAGGCTCAGCTCACCAACACTAACCCCCACTAACCCCATCCAGCCTCAGGACAGCATCAACACCAGAGTCCCCTCACACAGTTGGTCCTGAGGCTCAGCTCACCAACACCAACCCCCACTAACCCCATCCAGCCTCAGGACAGCATCAACACCAACTCAATTCAGCCCAACCAAATTATAACACAACATAAACAAAATTATATCACCTATTGGGAAAATCAAACAAAACTTCAAAGCAAATTAACGTGTTATTTGGCCCTAAAAAGAGACTATACTGTGGCAGACTACCTGACCACAGTGAAAAATTACAAATACAGGAAAATACTGACGATGTACAGACTCAGTGACCACAGCCTGGCGATAGAGACGGGTCGACGCAGGCAGGCTTGGCTGCCCAGGGAGGAGAGGCTGTGCTCTCACTGCGACCGAGAGCAAGTAGAGACAGAGCTGCACTTCCTCCTCAAATGCGATAAATACGTACAAATTAGAAAAAGTTTCTTCCCAAAATTCACGGGACTGATACCAAATTTCCCCAACCTACCTGACTCCCACAAAATGAAAATCCTTCTGGCAGAAGAACGATGCTGCCAAACCCTGGCAGCATAATATGTAGCCACCTGCCACAGCCGGAGGGACAGCACCAGCCCATTATAACCATTATAACACTCCTGAAAGTTGTTCCTGTAAATTCTCTCCATTTTTATCTTTATTTAGATCATTCAAAATACTGTAAATAGTATATGTATATAGTTATTTGTTGCTATAGTACAATTGTAACTGCTGTTTCTAAAGTTACCATGTTTTATCTATGTGTGTACTGTGTCTTTAATGCTTTGGCAATACATGCCTATATGTCATGCCAATAAAGCATCTGAAATTGAATTGAAATTGAGAGAGGGAGGGGTGAGAGAGGGAGAGAGGGAGGGAGAGAGGGAGGGGTGAGAGAGGGACACAAGCCTGTAATGTGCGGCACTTCGCAGGTTATGACACCCCTGTTACAAAGCGAGAGCTGACCAGTGAGTCCTTGCTCCTTGCATTGTCAGGACTTTTATGCTGATTAATATCCCTAGCGTGTGTTGATTGGTCCTCAGACTGGTTGTCAGTGGGTTCCATTACCTATCCATGTTAGCTTATATTTTGGGCTTTATAATGTCCTTTGTGTCTATGTGAATCGCTTCACTGCTATTGTGAATATGCTGCAAAGTCTGATAAACACTGAAGTGAATTCAAAACTAGGACTGAGGGACTGAAGGACTGATGGAGTGATGGAGTGATGGAGTGATGGAGTGAGTGTCAGAGAGAACACAGATGGAGGAGAAAATGGAGAGAATAGAAAAGCAGCAGTTTTCCCTGTTTGCCTATGACCTTTAACCTCTGGAATTCTGATACGCTCCCCAGATCCCTGCCCCAGATTCCAATGCTGTGTGCGCTGGTCTGGGGTCAGCAGGGGTCACACTGCATCGACACAGCCCCGCCAAAGGCCCAGCGACTGAACCTGCGACCTCTGACCTCTGACCTGCCACACAGAGAGCTGACTGACCCACACCTCTCTGTGCCAGTAAATCCGTTGCTGACATTGCGTGGAGCGTGCAAAGCAGCGGCTGCATTCGAACAGTCAAAAATTAGGTATCATTCCAATCGACTTTTCTTTAACCTTGACTGAAAACATTGTTGAGGTGAAAGAAAGGTGTAAAACGGAATTCGTAATGGCGTAGAGAGACAACCGCGCCACTGAGAGAATCTAAAGGTACTTACATTTATCGATGTGATCATGTGTCTATCGCCTGTCATGTTCATTTGTCTTCGTGATTGGCTGGATAAATGGTTGCCAATTGAAATATTGCCGATGCCCAGAATTATGGAAAAGTATTATCTTTCTTTTTGGAGAAGTTGTTTCTGTGATCCCTTCACCTTTCCTTTACATTTAGAGAATTCAAACACTCATCATGGCTGCCATGTAAATACTTCTGGGTCATTTTCAAGGATGTAGGAAGTATCCTCAACAAAAAAGAGTATTTAACGGAGTCCTAAACTACATATCTGCTCACTCTTATATAAACTAAGTACACGAGCTGATGAACTTATTTGAGGACGTTAACTTGAAACATTTCCGAGATATCTTTGAGTGCGGACATGCCCAGCAGTGAATTGTCCTCAAAATATCCACCATCGTGTAAACCTACAGTGTTTCCTTTCAACGCTGTCCTCCGTACTTCAGCGCAGTGATTTTAGAATGGCTCCTGCTCCGCCATTTTCTGGGGACCCCTAAGAAGTATAGTCTACTTCCAGGAAATATTTTTTCCCGGACACACTGCCAGAAGACTGGACAACTAGTTTGCAAATAAAACGTAATTCTAGAGATTTCAAATAACCTACAGTACATGTATGGAAAACTTACATACTTCATGAACTATTCATCCAGTGTTCTCAGCTCGTAGTCCTGAGAGTCGGCCAGCGGTTCTGCGGGTGGTGTGTCGAGGACGGAGCGTATTTTGAAGGTACAGCAGTGAGAAGGCCAGATCTAGATCGGCTACAGGATGTCACACAGGAAATAACATCACAGTTTGCCGAGCCCAGCACTGCAGGACGTTATAACCGCTGGTGTTCAGAGACCACTGACCCTAAGAGGAAACCAGTGGTGACCTGCCCAGTGCCCTGCACAGGAAGTGACACGGGGTACACTGTGAGGTCATGGCATTTTCGAACGGAGACGGCACGGACATGTACGCACACGTACACTGACGCACACTCAGACGCGAACACACTCACACGCAAACACTCACCTGCTCAGGTAAGGAAATGCTGGAGTTTCACCTGCATAAGAGCAGTCTCTTCATGTAGAAAAACACAAACAAACAAGGCTTTGTGTTTCCCTGAAGCGAACACCTGCCAAATTATGAGCTGTGATATTATCCTGCGGGAATAAGCTCCATTTTGGCATGAAGAGAAATAAGCATGGAAATACTGTGTTTATGCTGGTTTGATATCGGCATGTTAGCAAGGTAATAGCATCCCAATGCCGAGGTTGTATGGCATGTGTGTGTGTTTGTGTGTGTGTCTGTACCTGTATATGAGCACGTATGTGTTTGTGTGTTTGAGTCTGTGCGACAAAAAGTGAACATGTGTATATGTATGTGCGTGCGTGCGTTTGTGTGTGTGTGTGTGTGTGTGTTCTTGGTTTCCATTGCTGAGAGATGTTCTTGGGCAGTGAACTTCTCCACACTGACCTTTGACCTCAAATCCACATGGACTCAGCAGGTCACAGAAAATGGTGTCCTGCTCATCCCGAGGAGTGTCCGCTGGTGCCGCTGAGGATGGCCGATGTCACCAACACACAGGTGTGGGAGGGGCTACAGCTGGCCTGAGGAGAGCCATTTAAATTCTGTTCCTCCTTAACAACTCCATGTCTAATGAGTCAAGCCTAATGGTGTGCATTGCTGTGGCAACATTTCTAAAATACACTTACGCTAATATGCTAATTCTGCTTAAATGAATTGAGCTGAGAGAGAGGTGGAGACAAATTGAGACTGTATGTATCTCTCATGCATGTCTGAAAATCCTTAGTTCAAAATTCTTTTGTTTTTCCAGAATTGTCATTATCATAAAAATATTCATTAAGTCTCAGTGTTGTGGGCAGCGATGTGCTGCTAAAGACATTTATCTGGCCTGTAAACTTGGCCCTCACCGTCCGTCACATACTTCACTGTCCGTCAAATACTTCACTGCCCATTACATACTTCGCTGCCTGTCATAAACTTCACTGTCCGAATACTTCACTGTCTGTTACATACTTCACTGTCTGAATACTTTGCTGTTCGTTACATACTTCACTGTCCATCACATACTTCACTGTCCCTTTTATACTTCACTATCCGTCATATACTTCACTGTCCGAATACTTCACCGTCCATTACATACTTCACAGTCCGTCATACACTTCACTGTCCGAAAACGTCACTGTCCTTTACATACTTCACTGTCCGAGTACTTCGCTGTTCGTTACATACTTCACTGTCCATCACATACTTCACTGTCCCTTTTATACTTCACTGTCCGTCATATACTTCACTGTCCGAATACTTCACCGTCCATTACATACTTCACAGTCCGTCATACACTTCACTGTCCGAAAACGTCACTGTCCTTTACATACTTCACTGTCCGAGTACTTCGCTGTTCGTTACATACTTCACTGTCCATCACATACTTCACCGTCCCTTACATACTTCACTGCCCATCATACACTTCACTGTCCTTTACATACTTCCATGTCCGACCATCAAATACTTCACTGTCCGTCAAATACTTCACCATCTGTTACATACTGCACCATCCGTCATATACTTCACTGTCCATTGCGTACTTCACTCCATGACCTGCTGTAAAAGGCCTGACTGCTCATGCCCTTATGCAAAATAACACATACATGTCACATGCGCACACATAACCACAAATACACTCTCATGCACAAAAACACACACATGCAAACACATAACCAAAAATACACTCTCATGCACAAAAACACACACATGCACATATACTGACCAAAAAAATAAATATAATTTTCTATTTCTTGATTTTGTAGAGTGTAACTGTTATTAATCAATACTTCATTTGCATCAAATGAAAGAAACAAAAGACAATAGATATTGAGAACAAATGAAAACGCACCACTTGAAAAAAGTCAATATCTAAGTTCAAATGAACTTCAATATAATTTTTATACAACAACAACACTACTGTGACGTCACCCGACATGCCAGGGGCAAGAAATGCGAGAATTTCAAGTTAACTGTAACGCTAGGCAATTTTTTGCAAAAACGCAACATCCTGCACGCACACCATGGTAAAAATGAATTTCACTCTGAATTTGTGCACACATTGCCTTTAAAAGCATGTGAATCCGAATAAAATTTCACTTCTTCACTGAAACGTCGACACTATGCCGCGACTTACAGCCCCTGAACAGGAACGTGCCATAGGCATGCTTCAAATTGGCGCCAGCACCAGGAAAATTGCCAGACGACTACACTGCGCACACACAACGATCGCAAGACTCCATCAAAGGTTTCTGCAAACGGGGAGCACTCGGGACTGTCCTCGACTGGGTCAACAACGTGTGACAACGGCACGTCAGGACTGTCAGATCGTACGGGATCATGTCCGAGACCGAACACTACCAGCGACAAGAATGGCTGCTCAAGTCCAAGGATGACGTGGATTCATTCACCCCAACACCGTACGGAACCGTCTGCGAGCTGCAGGCCTGCGTGCACGACGTCCTTATTTCGGCCCCATATTGACGGATCGTCACCGAAACCAGCGTCTACATTGGGCAAACAGGCACCAGAATTGGCGACTACTACAATGGCACGGTGTCATCTTTTCTGACGAGTCACGATTTCAATTAAGGAACGCAGATGGCCGTATAGGTGTTTGGTGGAAACGTGGTGAACGTTATAACGCCGATTGTGTCGTTCAAACGGACCGTTGGGGTGGTGGCAGCGTTATGGTGTGGGGTGGAATAAGCTACCGTCACAGAACGCCTCTCCATATCTGCAGAGGAAGGGTGAACGGCGTCTACTACTGGGACCAGGTGCTGCAGAACCATGTTGTGCCGTTCTTCAACCAACACCACAATGTCCACACGTTCCAACAGGACAACGCTAGGGCACACACTGCAAGGGTGTCCATGCAGTACCTTGCACAGCAGAACATCCCCGTGCTTCAGTGGCCAGCTCTGTCACCCGACCTCTACCCCATCGAGCACTTATGGGATGAAATTGGACAACGTCTTTCACGTCGACGCCAGATGGACAACATCTGAGAATTTGAGGTTGCCCTTGTTCAGGAGTGGAATGCTATCCCTCAGAACACTATCCAGAGACTGATCAACTCCATGCGACGACGATGCACCACATGTGTCAATGCAAATGGCGGTCACACCCGTTATTGACTTTCCTGTTTGACCCCTACAGCAGTTAAACCTCTCTCGCGCATTAACATTATCGTGAATGAAATTGAATGATGTTTACATGTCTTCTTAAATCATTCATTATCTCAAATGCATCATACGTATATACTTCACATATCAATCCGTGGAGCTATTCCAGATTTTGTGAGTGGTGCGTTTTCATTTGTACTCAGTATATAACAGAAAATCAGGTTGATACATCGCCATATTGGCTTTTATTTAACAAGCTGAAGTTTGACATGACGAAAAATAAATGACACTATCAGTCTCTCGTACGTCCCCCGTTAGAGTCGCGCACGGCGGTACACCTGCGTCTCATAGACATCACCAGACGTCTGATTGTTGCTTGTGGAACGCTGTTCCACTCTTCGGTCAGTACTTAGCTGACATACTGTGGTGGTGGTCGACGTCTCTGGATCGCTCTATCCAGAATGGCCCACAAGTGTTCCATAGGTGGAAGATCTGGAGAAAACGCTGGCCGGGAAGGATTTGTACGTTTTTGGCCCAAAGGAACTCCATACAGATATATGCTTCATGTGGACCCGCATTGTCCTGTTGTAAAGTTATTCAGTGACTCGGACAATCGGAAGGATGACTGAACGGAGAATTTCATCGCGGTAATGGATGGCGTTGAGGTTTCCTTCGACAAAATTAAGGTTTCTTCGGTGTGTAGCAGACGGTCGGTCGTGATACGACGGTCAGACGCTGGAGTCGTAACACATGGTCTACCGGATCTGGGGCGATCGGCCGTGTGTCTAGTGGCATTAAACCTGGTTCTGAGGCGATTAATTGTCACAGAATACACGCCAAATTGACGGGCAACTCTATCTACCCGACTTCCGGCCTGTAGCATCCCAATCGCGCTTTCTTGTTGAACTTCCGTTAGTCGTGGCATTACAGCCTGTCTGATTTGTACTCATTTTTGATTGGACTTTTATGGGCCGCGGTGTCTACGAGGAACACAAAACAAAAGTGGGAGTGTTAGGACAATGGCAGCACTGGAACCCAAGCACTGCCGATGTTTGGTTCTGGACAAATGGAGGCTCCAGAATATGAGCTGTGACCACAAAAATTTGTATGGTAGAAGTATTCACCTCCAAAAATAATTCAGAGCAACATCATCTTTCTCAACAAGTTTATTGGAATTTGGCACCGCATACGTTATTGCCTTTCTTTTTTGGTCAGTATCCATAACCGCAAAGACACTCTCATGTACAAAAACACACAAATGCATATAATGCATTTACATAAAAAGAAACTTCACGCTCATAAATTTGTAAATATTTTCTTGAAACTTTTAATAAAAGAGTTTTTATCATCACTAGGGGTAAATGCGTTGTCAAAGACATCATGACACACATCAACTCCGACGTGCACAGGTATGTAGCACGTGAGAGCGTACTTTAAGCTAAAACCGTGTTTTCTCGTGTTCCTAGTCACGTGACCATATGAGAGATGTGCAACTGAGCTCACGTTAGCACGTTAGAGTGAAATCTCGGAAAAACAAGTTTTTACAGTTAATTATTCGTTGATTTTCAATGCCATGGCTGTCAAACATTCAGCATGAATGTGCCATTGGCATGCTGAATACAGAAACGTCCGTCACTGACGTTGCAAGGGTTATGGGATGCAGTGGACGGACTATCCATGATCTTCGGACACGTCTCCAAGAAACTGGCACCACAGCTGACCGACCTCGTTCTGGTAGCCCACGTGTGACGTCAAAAGCAGAAGACCGACAAATTGTGTTACATCATTTGCATAATCGATTTGTCACTGCAACGTCCACTAGGAATGAATTGTTTAGAGGTCATGTGACTGCCCAAACCATATGTAATCGCCTGCGCACTGCTCTTATTCAAGGTGAAACTTACCATTTTTACTCTTTGACATTTTCGTACCATTTTCGGTGGAACTGGTTACATTATGGACATTATTTTTATGATGCACCATCTTTAATGAGCACAGAATTAAATAAAATCATTATTTAAAACCTCATTTCTTGTATGTTCAAATTATCAACCTCCAAATGAGTGTGAAGTTTTTATTTTGGCTGAGAATACGTACCCACAAATACACTCTTATGCACAAGCACACACAGGTACATATGCACAAATACAAACCCCACTTTTCACTAAAACACACACGTACATGTGCTGAACACGAGCTCTTTCATGCACAGACACACCACATGTATACACTCTGTCCAAAGACAAACACACAGGCATGAACACACAGCTAGCGCTAGCACGCTCTTCTCCGCTGCAGCTGCGTGATGATGCCCACTCTGCTTCCTTTGGCAGTTTCTTCATTATTATTGCTATTATTATTATTACAGTGATTTTATGGTTGTATCAAAAGCAGCTAACAGTTGAGTCTGACACTTAAGCTGCAGAAACCTTTCAGCCACAGCCAATCACCTTTGCCACCGAGCTGCAGGCCACGCCTTTCTAGGAACAGGAGGACTATCAAAATAAGCTGCAGGTTGATTGGTGGAAAATGTAGTGGCTCCTCCCCCGCCCACAGGCGGACTGCAGTATACGGTGGGGGGGGGGCACTAGCTTCTGCACTGAATGGCCTCCTGCTCAGCCACACACACACACACCCTCACTCCCCCGACTGCTCTGTCAGGATTCCTCTGTTCCTGTGAAATATGGCTGTCAGGGTCGTCACGGTTACAGCCGGGCCAGCCACAGCCCCCCTCCCCCGAGGAAAACAACCCTTCAGTGGCAGAGCCTCTGACCCTTCTCTCTCCGGATCCTTCTCTGGACTGAGAGAATGTTTTCAGCGTGATTCACTCTCTGAAAACTCCACAAAATTCATTCGGTAAAAACGTACACATTTTACACAGCCTTTTTTTTTCCTACAATGGGAGAATATCCCAAATATGAAAGAAATTGTGTCGGAACTACAGTGTAAAAATGGGTGTAATTCTGGCCGTGTTCCAAGAATGTTTTACGTCAACCAAAAACAATAGTTTCCTCAACAAAACTGAGGACTTGATATTGTTGATTTGACTTGTCAGACATGTTGAAATAACAAAGAGCAAAGCCATTTTCTTGTTCCAGTGTTGGTAGATGCTGAACAGAGGTCTATTAACAAGTGCAATGTTTTGTTGAAGTTGAATGAAAGCCTGGAAGTCTTGTATTTGGATACTGAGTGTTTTGCAGTACAGCCGTGACATGGGGGAACAGACATTATGGAGACAAAAATCTGGTCACCTCACGCACAAACAAACACACACACACACACACACACACACACACACACACACACCTCAAGAATTTGTCTCATGTAACTGGATATTTGGCTTGGGAAACAAATTCCATCTCGATGATCTGTAAATAAATAACATCAGCGCAAAGATTGAATATCAGCATTCTTGTGGAAATATAATGTAAGTGTTACAGTTTTTTTATGTTTGTGAAAATTTTCACACAATTACCAGTTTTTTCCAATTGCTAAAACACAATTTTGCAAACTAGGCTGGTTTTTTCAAAATACTTAACACAATTCACAAAACCATACACCCAAACTGCAAAATACCTCATATCCTGCAAAATGAAGCACTGCAACCAAAGCTACATATAGCATTATCGAAATCAAACTTTTGTACCAAATGGCACACACGTCATTCATATTACCAGATTTTTTTCTAACCAACTACACACTGTTGGGCATAATGAAAAGCACTCTCATCTTTAGTATGCTTTGCCATAATACTAAAATAGTTCAAATTGTAGAACATTCTTCAGATTGTTGACATGCACAGAAATATTTGAAGATACACACATGCTGTTGAAACATTTACTTTTTTTATTTTTCACCAAACAAGTGCAACATATGCACAGCAGATATATTTACACTGGAGTGAACAAAAATATGCTCACAAGAAACAGTAAACAGAAAGAAAAAAATTGCAGAATAAATGTGCAGGAAAAAATATATAGAAAAAAAAAGGCAAGAAAAATTAGGCAGCATCTTGCTGCACAGCTGGGTCTGGCCACAACGCCTCGTCCACATCACAGGCAATATCTTCCCTTGCCAGGCATCGAGGGAAGAAGCGCCTTGAGTGCCTTATCCATCCCTGAATCGCACCCACATCAATTTCATCACATGCCTCTTCCATAGCCTGCACAAGAGGCATGCGCACAAAGGGCTGCTGGTCGTATACCTTTCACCGCCATGCCGAAAAGAACTCTTCTATGGGGTTCAGAAATGGTGAGTATGGCGGGAGGTATTGCACGAGAAACGGTGGGTGGTCAGCAAACCAATTTTGGACTGGGCCTGCACGATGAAAGCTCACGTTGTCCCATACTACAACGTACCGGTGTCTTTGATGGTCTGCATCATTCATACGCTCTGGTGGTATGAGGATGTTGTGGAGTCTGTCCAGAAATGTGAGAATATGGACTGTGTTGTATGGTCCAAGGATGGCATGACGGTGGAGGACACCATGCGTATTGGAGATGGCAGCGCACATTGTGATGTTCCCACCACGTTGGCCAGGAACATCTACAATGCCACTGTGGCCAATGACATTTCTTACCCTTCTTCTGGTCCTTGCTAGGTTGAACCCAGCCTCATCTATGAAGATGAACTCATGTGGGATTGCATGAGCATCCATTTCCAGCACTCCCTGAAAACAAAGAACAAAAATCAGTCAATGTGGTGTTATCCAGTCCACTGGGAAACAGTGTTGCGTGTAGTGTACTGCAGTCAATATTGTACTTACATCCACATATGCTCGTCTGAGCTCTTTGTTTCTTTGAGAGTTTCTCTCAAAAGGCACCTTATAAAGTTGTTTCATTCTGATTTGGTTTCGCTTGAGAATGCGAGCCAATGTGGACAGACTGACTCGTTGAATGTTGTTGAATATGGTGTTGTCTTGGATGATGTGGCTATGAATTTCTCGTAATCTGATTTTATTATTTTCCAAAACCAAGTTTACAATGGCAGCTTCCTGTACCCCGGTGAACATTTGGCCCCTTCCTCCACCATGGTTGCGTCTCTCAGTCCTTTAGAAAAACAAAAATACAAAAATATAGGGCTTGGACAATGCTAATGTTAATGGTTAACGCCCTGTGTCCGCTAGGTGGCTTTGACGATCGCTCCCATCAGGGCGTTAAAGGAAAGCTACCTCACGGCGCTTCGCCTGAAATTTTTTGGCTGGACCAATCATATTACATTATATTACAGGTACTTAGCAGACGCTCTTATCCAGAGCCATCAGCAGGCAGCTTTGGTGTTGGCGTCATTTCCTTCTTCAAAAGCCAATGCATTGCGTCTACATTCGGCTCGCAGATTAGACGAATCG
The DNA here is from genome assembly GCA_029721435.1 of Gymnothorax reevesii. Classification (NCBI taxonomy): domain Eukaryota; kingdom Metazoa; phylum Chordata; class Actinopteri; order Anguilliformes; family Muraenidae; genus Gymnothorax; species Gymnothorax reevesii. Next base: position 3,584,645 of record CM056577.1, read on the forward strand.
AAAGTGTAATCACACTGAACACATGCAGAGTGCAAACGCATTGTTAGACAGTGCACCGTTCGCTCTGGCGAGGCTTTGGTGGGAATTCGATATAAGAGGAATAGGGAAATTTATGTTGAATGAATCCAGTAGCGAGCGGTAATACACCAACAGGTCTGTAAACACCATAAAACCAAAAATAAGAAGAACTCATAACGAGGCCGCGCGAAGCACTTATAGTCCCGTACAGGCGTTAGTATAGCGACAGTCAGTCAATGAGGAGCACAACATAACGACTATCATCGAGGTTAGGACAATGCCGCCTAAAGATATTTCCCCCACAGTAAAATTGTACAGGAAACTTGTACAGTTAGTGTTTGACATCAGCCATTCATGAAGTAAACAGGGGTCACCCAACTGATACTATGACATGGGGTGTACCACATACTGTGAAAAAAATTTCTACTAAGTTGTTGAGCCGAAGTCTAAATATCTGAATGGCAAAGGTGACACTAAAATAGCTATTGTTTGGTTACACTCTCTGTCCAGCCTCTCACATTGTCAGCCCATAATTGATGTCATGATCACCTAAGATTGCTCTTATTTTGAAAGTTGTTGTCTTCTTTGGCCATGAACTCCTCTACCAGCTCCACCCCTACCTCTCACTCTTCCTCCACCTCTCATTCATGAATCCACAATTTGTAGATGCAGTTTTTGCAGATTGGTGAATCTCTGTCCATCTTTACTTCTGAGTGGCCCTGACACTCTAAAAGGCTTTTTATACCCAGTTATGTTACTGACCTGTTGCCAGTTGACCTATTTTGTTGCAAAATGCTCCTCCGGTAGTTTTTAATTCGTGCCACTTACTTTTCCAGCTTTCTGTTGGCCGTGTCCCAACTTATATGAGATGTGTTGCTGCCACTAAATTCAAAATGAGCTAATATTTTTTATGAAATGGTAACATGCCTCTCACTTTCAACATCTGATATGTTGTCTATGTTGTATTGTGAATAAAATGTGGGTGTAAGGCATCGTTCAGGAACCAGTCGCGAGAACAGGATTGTAGGCGAGGTGGTTTTATTGAGCGAGGGGGGTAACCCCCGCAGGGCAGAGGGCAAAAGTGCAGAGTCTACAATCCAAAAGTCAAAATCTAGGAGGGCAGAACCAGGGTCGAAAACCAGGGCAGCAAATACAGAACTCGTAGTCAGGCAAAAACAGAATCGGTACAAGGCAAACGTTTGTCAGAGAAGCAAAAATCAAAAACCAGTGGGCGTATCCAAATCGTTACCAGGACAGCAATCACAAAAATCATAGTCGTGCAAAAAGGGTTCGTAAACACAGATGCAACGGTAATACAAGAAATGCAGAGCCAAAATTGAAAGCCGGACGGTCCAGTCAAAGGAGTGACACAATGAGTACAAGGCAGAATACAACAGCAGTACAGGTAAACACGAGAGACGTTCTGGCAAGGAAGTTCTGTGAAGAGACACCTAATATACACTCCAGGGAGATCACATGCTACATAGAACACAGATGCAGGAAATGAGACTAATTACAAAGGGTGGAACAAAAGGGAGAACCTAATCACAAAAAATAGGCAAAAGCCAAAACATGTACAGGGATCACGAGACAATCCTATTGACCAACATACGGCTCCAGTCAAGGAGTTCTAAGGTGCACAGATAATGAGAGAAAGGACAGCGCGAAACCGGTATGGAAGATCCACAGAAACGCAGCAGAGAAGATTACGGAGAGACAAGAGGCGGAGACTAGAACCGGGCGAGTGCTGAGAGCTCGTTAATTAATTAGTAAGTGCAGCTATACAATCCCTAGTGCTTGTTAGTAAGTAAGTATTATATACAATGTTAGTTGGATTAGTAATCTTGGCGAAAACAACAAACTGTTAGTATTGGTTAGTAAAATAGAAAAGTAAGGTGAAGTAAGCAAATGAAATTGGAAGGAATGGTTGAAATCCAGAAACCATTAAATCACCCGAAGAGTGGGACACAATACTGGGGCTGTGAACAAGAACAAGACAAGAGACCAGACGGGGGAGACAAAGTGCAATGCATGGCAGAAACAAAAACATGGACCGGAATGAAACTATGGTCAAAAGTAAAACATGGAGAAACTGAAATAAGACATGAACAAATCTAGGTCACCAAATCACAATACAAATATCAAAGAATAGTCAGACAATGCAAGGATTCAAATACGAATAAGGCAGAATATAATAAAAAATATGGCAAACAGATCAGGCATATGGCAAAGCAGAACATAAACATGGCAATATATCAGAATCATAACGTAGATTTATCAGATTTGCAAATCATTGCATTCTGTTTAGAGTTGCTCGTAATATGACCTCCCCAGTTTTTATGACTGGAATACAGACATCAACTGTACTTGCTATATCCCTGTATGACTTGCTGATGTGTTTGTGCAAATTCACAACCTTCCTGCGGTTTCTCAGGGGCACGTCTGTCACAGACAACATCTGAAGAAACACGCGGCACAGTACTGATCGATGTAATAACTTCAAATGCACAATTTTTACATCACTCACCCCACAAATATTATGAGATTTCTCCTGCAGTGTCATTTCATTTTGTCCTGCTGAAAAAAAGAAGCTTAATCACAGACAAAAATGCAGGTTTTTGCGTGAGATCATGAATTGGGAATAAAGGCTGAAAACATTTTCAGCTTGTTTCAATCAATTTGCACGAGGGTGTGTGTGTCCATCTCCGTCTTCAGGGGTTTTGACGGAAAGAGGATGGACGAAGAATAAGGTGAGAGATTTTTCGGATAAGGAGTTTCGTAAGGAAACAAGATGTCAATCAATCAACCAATCACTTCCCACGATTCTGACTGTATTTAAGTTTAAGTTTTACTCTTGAAACCTTCGGCGAGACAAACGTCGTAAATCACTGTGTGCAACAGCTGAATTCTGGCATCACCCATAGCTAAGAGCAGCGTCATTTGACACAAGGAATGTCTGATTTACACAAAGGAATCTCATTGTGAACAGGAATGTTGAACGATGGACCTTCATCATGACCTGCAGTGTGAATCCTGCCTCACTATCATCACAGGCGTTTACTGGCTGGTAATAACCCCTCGTTAGCACCAGATAATCAACAGAACTTAGCAGGAGTACCGCAAATCTCAGGTACACAAGTGCAGGATAGTAAAACATGGAGATTCTGTCTCCTATTTAGGGATCCTCAAATCTCTCAATCCCTAAAACAACAATGGGCGACAAAATGTCTGAAGTGTACTGAGCTGAGGAGGGAGGGAGGGAGGGAGGAAGGGAGAGAGGGAGAGAGGGAGAGAGAGAGAGAGAGAGAGAGAGAGAGAGAGAGAGAGAGACAGAGAGAGAGAGAGAGGGAGAGAGAGAGAAAGAGAGAGAGAGAGAGAGAGAGAGAGAGAGAGAGAGAGGATACAAGCCGTTGCACATCACACCCTTAGACGCATACGCACTCACACGCACTCACACGCACTCACACGCAATCACACACACACACACAGACACACACACACACACACACTGAAATCCAAATGCTTTATTGGGCTGACATATTAAAAAAAGAAAAAAACATTGTCGAAGCATAACTGAGCAACAATAACCGTAGCAACAATATAACAGCATGTGCCAACAACACCAATATTTATAATACTAATAATAATTACATTAGCATTAAAATTGATAAAACTATTATTAAATAATCATTAATATAATGAAAAAAAGTATGTGATTTCACATACACTCAAACACTCAGACACACACACACACACACACACACACACACACAGTAATACACTCAATTACTCACACACAAACTCATTCACACACGAACACACACACATTCACACACGCGCAGATACAGACTCATACACACACTCGCATGCTCTCACAAACACACACACATTGGTAGACCGGTGCTCATGAAGCAGCAGTTAGCCTGGCGTCAGCGGAGCGTAGCGCCATCTCGGCGAGCCGCAGCAGATCCTGAAGTGCGTGTGAATCAGCGCTAGCAAGCAAATCGATGTCTGAAAACTCAAACCCCCAACCAGAGGGGCGTGGCCTAGACTTCAGGGGGACTGGTTGGCATGGCGATGAGGGCTGAGCTTTACTTGTCTGTAGGGGTCAGGCAGGTTGGAGGGGAGGGGGGGTTGGGGGGTATTGATTTCCGATGCTGAAAACCTTGCTGGGTCAGAGAGGAGCAGAGCGAAACAGGATGTGGGACAGGAAGTGCTTTATTTGTGCGAGACGCCTGCCCCCCCTCGTACCACAGTTCCCCCGCGGCTGGAAAGCTCGGCTGCGACCTGGAGGGTCCTCACCATGATATCAGTGCATCTGGGGAACTCCTGAGCGAGAACATCATTCACCGCAGGAGAACTGGCCCTGCTACGTGCAATCAACTGAACACTTATTAACAGTGTCAGAAAAACCAAGTCAAAATAAATTCCTGATGATTACTGTAATGCCGACACTAAAGGAAACTGCAACTATGCCCCGTCAGCCAGACTTTAGCCTGTGCTTTTAGCATGCAGAATAACAGCAATGTATATGTGGCGTATGTCGGTAACACACAGATCTGCAGTCTGACAGAACTGACAGAACTGTAGCACAGTGTCTGAAGGATATGTCAGTAAGAAACAGATATAATTGCAGCAGTTTATCTGTAGGATATGTCTGTTACCAGTGGCGGTTTTTCGCGAAGGCCAAGGGAAGCCTGGCTTCCCCAAAAATTATTGCAAGAAAGAAAAAATATAAATAAGCTTCACCACAATGTATTTTATATTGTTGTCATTTCCTTGTCAAAACACTACATCAGCGCACTTCTGCTTTGGCTGAGCGTGAGGAGCAAAACAGCGCCCCCTCCTGTCAAGCTCTCATTGTGTCTTACACTCCGTGTCTCATGCCCTCCGCCCTGTCTGTCAGTTCGGAGTTCAGCTTCACTTGGCCTCCCTTGGGAAAAAAACAGCCCGTATTAGCCAATCAGATTGAAGCAAGGCTCATCGCTTAATGGTCGATGCATCATAAAAAAAAGAGGGAGGCCAGATCAAATCTGGCTTCCAACCAATCACAAACTGTTACAGAAAATACACGCGCTGATTCAATTGTCCCGCCAGGCACCAGCCAGCCCACACAGAAAGTACAGCCAGTAAGTCAGAGAATGGATGGTGACGGGGACCCTGAGTTTCTTGTAAAAAATGACTTCACAAAACTTCCTTTTGAGGTTCAACTAAATGTCAAGCGGGACGGTCGACCGACTCCAAAGCTCAATTTAACATAGGGCAGAGCTGATGGAAAAGTTCGCTCTTTTTGTGAAGCTAACTATGCTAGAAACGAGTGGCTAACAGGAAGTGCCGAGCTGAACCGGCTTTTCTGCTGGCCATGTCTCCTATGGCCCGCCGTGGCCTTTCTGATCACCGGGTTGTTGTCACATTTTTCTTATGTGATGCATAAAATGTGGTGTTTTGTTCTTTATTATTCTTGTCGTGTCAAGTGGATTTCAGAGCATGATGGCTAAGCTATACTGTTTTTTTATTCTCTCAATCCTTACCGAGACTGCATTTAAGTCCGCTGACATCAGCTGCACTATCGGCTGACAGCTGTAAGGTTTACAGTTGATAGCGCTGCAGCACGTCTGATATCAGTTTTTATATAAACCTTTGTAACTATGTGTTTTATATTTAGTTTATGTAATTTGGACGTTGCGCACGGGTTGTGCATTAATGTTGAGTATGTTTTTGGATGTATGAATACTGGGCATCCTTGAGAAAATGTTAATTTCAGTTGCGAGGCTGCCACATATGACATTGTTACTTCTAATGTTGGTGGAAGGGGTTTGCCTGTGTTTCTGTACAATAGTCCACGGCTGTCTTGCAAATGCTTTTGTTGCCAATTAATTAAATATGAGTCAGAGATAAGCATTGTCCACAAAACGGAACTTCATTAATACTGTCTGTGAAACAGTGACGTGCAGTCGCAGGTTAGTTTGGTGAGGCAGAAACCTTCCCTTTGCTTGATTCGCAATCAGACGATTAACTAATTTAGAAAGACTATTCGGCAGAATGACGGGCCATTTTAAGTTTCCGCGGCGTTATTTATCAGTAGGCTACATGGAACTTGAAATGCTCACAAAACTGCAGATTTGCGAGTACTTGCTTACAGGAAGCCAGAAACGTGCGGTGACATGAGGCAGTGACCCAAACTTTTATCACAGGATTTTATGAACCTGTTCCCACGTACTATTCATGATTGACAATGAAAACAATTAAGACCAAGCCTTATGGAAGCCTGATGCTGATAGACTTAATTCACGTATACGCTGCAGTTCGAGACTGCAAGGATGGAAATCTGAATAATCAATTAGGAAAAATTCTCGGCTCGGTAATTCTGTTTTTAAACATTTTGTTAACCGGATCACGGAAGACGTCTGAAAATAAACGCCCGCTTTTTGTTTGTGTGTAAAACCGAGTATTTAAAGGAAAAAAAGAAAAAAAAATTTAACGTGGAACATTCAGAGTAGTTTACCTTTTTTTGTGAGGCACGGCCTTCTGAGGTCAGTTAATTAATCGTGTTTTTTTCTTGAATGCATGATTTAGTCATCTTATCATTTCCTTTAAAAGGAAGTGGCAAGTTTTACTACCAATTTCATATCATCAGAAAATGTATTGATTAAAGGAAATAACTGAAAACAGGTCAGTAATCATCATTTTAAACGTGAGGATATGTCATGCCCCCCGGTGGTGAGCGCTGGTGAAAACGGGCTGCTTTGACCTTGCTGTAGTAGCACGCTTTTCTTCTCAGAAGCTGATTGGTAGTCCGTGTGCGTTCAGGGCTCGCAGTATGTCGGCTGATTAGCATATTTAACACCCAGTGGTGCTATAGAGCATCTGTTGTCGCTATATCGGGGACGTCAGCTACATGAGGCTATCGGCCGAAGACGCTCAGGTCAGGACATGAAATCTTATTCTGCAGAACGTACATTACATCCGTTATCCCTTCAGTACTGCAGCTGGAGGTCCAGAGAATTGAACATTCCTCGCCTTTTTTGGGAGGTTGAGTGGGGGAATCAGCGCATCCTGGGGTTTCGAGTTTTAATAAAATAATCTTTATTATAATCAGTGACTGGAGTCTTTATTTTAGTCTTTGATTTCAGTCTTTAATTAAATCAGTGGTTTTATTCCCTATTTCCATCATTGATTTTGGTCTTTATTACAGTCAGTGACAGTGTTTATTTCGGTCAGTGATTTCAGTTTTTATTACAGTGACTGATTTGTCTTTTTTGAGTCAGTTAATTTATGATTTATTACAGTCAGTGATTTTAGTCTTAATTTTTGTCAGTTATCTAAGACTTTGTCAGTCACTTATTTTGCCCTCGAGCTTTGAATGACATACAATGCAATAGAAACACAAAGGTGTTTGTAAAAAAAGGTGAGAGAGGGAGATATAGAGGAGGGGTGCTGAGGAGAGCGTGGGACAGAAGAAAAGGTGGTGTGCAGAACAGATAGAGAGAAGGAGATGGAGAGAGAGGAGAGAGAGATGTTAAGTGCGAGGGAGATGGTGTGCAGCGCAGTCTCGGTGAAGCCCCAGGAGATCGTAATCAGGGCTGCTCTCGATTCTGCGAACGGAACGCTGATCTAGACCGTTTCTGTTTAATCAGACCCGACCAGAGGAGCATTACTGCTGATGGGGACCACATGTTTGACACAGGGGTCAGTGAGTGCGTGGCTTTCTGTCTCAGCTCCACCTGAACAGCATTTTTTCACACATATGCACTCATACACACACACGCGCACGCATAGCCACACACGCACACACACACACACACTCTCACTGGCCTGGTCAGAGCTGACTGCATGCTCTGATTTGACTGTGCTGTTCTCACACTTAAAAGCAGATTATGCCTCCACTCTGGACAAACTTACCTTAGAACTCACAATGAAAGCAAAGCTCCCTCCAGCTGTGGCGTCAGTGTGACGTTAAATTAACCGCTGGTATACGGTATACACACACACACACACACACCCAACCGGTCTGACCCCAGTGTGACCTCACAGCGATGCTATCGGCACTAAACCTCCAAAGCCTGTGTATCGGACAGTGAGACTCTGCGGCTAATTCAACGCCTGTCTGAACTGTAATAACCCCGCCTGCCATTATGACATCACTCAGTATTACAGCCCAGTATAATCCTGAAATCAGTTGAGTCGATACCGCACTTAAAGCCCTTTGTGACATCAGTCTAGAATCACTGCAGTAGGTACAATGGACCATTAAGGCCAGGTTAAATGCACACCTCACAGGTGTTGAGAAGGTTTTCAGAATCGAATCAGCATCTCTCTGCTGCAGGAGGTCAATTAGAGTCCGCCAGCCTTCTTAAGTGGGAACAAAGCTGTGGACAACTCTCCTTCGTGATGGTTGCAGTCCCAGCTATAGTACAAGGTCTATAAGGATCTATCCACCTGTGGTAATCTTAACCCAGAAGTAACCAACCCTGTTCCTGTAGATCTACCACCCTGTGGGCTTCACTCCAACCCTAACAAATCTCACCTCATTCAACAGCTAGAGCAGGGCTGTCCAACCCTGTTCCTGGAGATCTACCATCCTGTAGGTTTTCACTCCAACCCTAACAAAGCTCACCTCATTCAACAGCGAGAGCAGGGCTGTCCAACCCTGTTCCTGGAGATCTACCATCCTGTAGGTTTTCACTCCAACCCTAACAAAGCACATCTCATTCAACAGCTGGAGCAGGGCAGTCCAACTCTGTTCCTGGAGATCTACCATCCTGTAGATTTTCACTCCAACCCTAACAAATCACATCTCATTCAACAGCTGGAGCAGGGCTGTCCAACCCTGTCCCTGGAGATCTACCATCCTGTAGGTTTTCACTCCAACCCTAACAAATCACACCTCATTCAACAGCTGGAGCACGGCTGCCCAACCCTGTTCCTGGAGACCTACCATCCTGTAGGTTTTCACTCCAACCCTAACAAAGCACATCTCATTCAACAGCTGGAGCAGGGCTGTCCAACCCTGTCCCTGGAGATCTACCATCCTGTAGGTTTTCACTCCAACCCTAACAAAGCACACCTCATTCAACAGCTAGAGCACGGCTGCCCAACCCTGTTCCTGGAGATCTACCATCCTGTAGGTTTTCACTCCAACCCTAACAAATCACACCTCATTCAACAGCTCGAGCAGGGCTGTCCAACCCTGTTCCTGGAGATCTACCATCCTGTAGGTTTTCACTCCAACCCTAACAAAGCACACCTCATTCAACAGCTAGAGCACGGCTGCCCAACCCTGTTCCTGGAGATCTACCATCCTGTAGGTTTTCACTCCAACCCTAACAAATCACACCTCATTCAACAGCTGGAGCAGGGCTGTCCAACCCTGTTCCTGGAGATCTACCATCCTGTAGGTTTTCACTCCAACCCTAACAAATCACACCTCATTCAACAGCTGGAGCAGGGCTGTCCAACCCTGTTCCTGGAGATCTACCATCCTGTAGGTTTTCACTCCAACCCTAACAAAGCACATCTCATTCAACAGCTGGAGCAGGGCTGCCCAACCCTGTTCCTGGAGATCTACCATCCTGTAGGTTTTCGCTCCAACCCTAACAAAGCACACCTCATTCAACAGCTAGAGCAGGGCTGCTCAACCCTGTTCCTGGAGATCTACCATCCTGTAGGTTTTCACTCCAACCCTAACAAAGCACATCTCATTCAACAGCTGGAGCAGGGCTGCCCAACCCTGTCCCTGGAGATCTACCATCCTATTAGTTTGAGCTCCAACCCTAAAAAACGAGGCTCATTCAACAGCTAGAGTGAGACACTGATTTAGAGAATTTATGAGTGCTAATTTTGGGTTGATATGAAAACCGCAGTGCAGCTCCTCATTAATCAGTTAAGCAGTTAAATTAATTATATGTACATGGCCTTACGCTGGTATTCAGGTAAGCTGTGCGCCTGCGCAGAACTGTGTCAGAGTAATACAGAACACACATCTTAGACAGTTCTGCATTACTCTCTGCGGCTGCGCTGTAGCTGGTCCTGTGTGGACTCTGTCATGTTCTGAAGGCCTGCACACTCTACACATTCAGTAGCGACCGAAGACAGGAGATTATTAGAGCGCTGACAAACGAAAACACGCAAACGGAGCCCCTGACATCTCGTCAAAACTTTAAAAAATAAAAACAGCACCGCAGCTGCGTTTGTCTTTCCGGATAGTTCTGCGGCGACGCCACTAATGGGACATGGCGGCTGCCAAAATGTCGTTTTCAGGTTTGAGTCTTGGAGCGAGCGGACCACCGTGCGGAGTGGGGCCCCACGTGAGTGATTGTGGGCAGACAGGAGGCCCCGAGGGTCCCTGAGGGGACCCCAAGAAACACAGGCCTGCAGAAAAAAGACAGAATGAGCCGTCACATGTGCTCAATCCCCCTGAAATACTAAGCCGAGAGCGCTGACAGGAACGAGGCGACCCCGAGTCTCGGTATGTAATCAGCACCAGCTGAGGATGGATGGGGGGGGACCTGCACTTTTGGGGGGAATGGAGTGAATAACGGGTCATTCCCCCGCTGCACTACAAAATGAGTCCTAACGCCCGTCCTGCGGATCCTTAACATGGCTGCCCACCCTTCCTCCCTGGACCCGAAAGCCGAACCCGCAGCTGTGAGCCATCAGGGCTGGGGAGAGCAGGCGGTAATGCTGTGATGCTGTGATGGCGTAATGCTCTCCAGATGGATCCTGTGGAGCCTCTAATCGGGACGGCAGAGCAGAGCCGCGGCTGGGGAGAGAGAGAGAGAGAGAGAGAGAGAGAGAGAGAGAGAGAGAGAGAGAGAGAGAGAGAGAGTGAGAGAGAAAGAGAGAGAGAGTGAGTGAGTGAGTGAGTGAGTGAGTGAGTGAGTGAGTGAGTGAGTCAGTGTCTGGCGGTGAGATTTGTAGCAGCCTGCCATGAGCTCCACAGCTCCGTGAGCCCCCTGTCCCACACAGCAAAATAATTAATGTTTAAATCGAATTTTACCTGCCTCCCATAGTGCTTCATGTTTTACATGCTCTTTTAAATTATTATTGTATATAGTGTATTCATATGTTTTAGTATTGTATAGTTTGTGTTAATATTTTTTGGCAACATTGTATTGTATGCAGTCATGCCAATAAAGCCTCATGAATTGAGTGAGTGAGAGAGAGAGAGAGAGAGAGAGAGAGAGAGAGAGAGAGAGAGAGAGTGAGAGAGAAAGAGAGAGAGAGGCTCTGAAAATCCAGCGTGTGTTGGGGCTCCATGCAGGCTGAACACAGCGGTTATTTTGGGCGAGACGCTGAGCAGAGACAGGCTGGAGTTCCACTGCTGAAGGACTGCAGACACTGGTTGTGCCAAACAGAGAATCACTCGAACCTTTAGCCCCATGCTGGGAAAAAACCTCCCATTTCTCAACAGATTACAATTAAAATAAGAAGAGGGACAGAAACTAACTTTACTCACTATATTTTGAGGTTTTTTTTTGCCTCGAATGAGCTGCGCAGTCAGAATTATACCACATCTGCATTTTCCCACTGGATCCATGGTAGCAGTTTACAATAAGTCCTGCATGAATCACCATTAATCATTGCAGTTTTTAACAGCTAACTATCAAAGTCATCCAGCATATCTGCAAATCAAGGTAAGAAATACATAAGATAAAAAAAATCAGCTGTTGGCGTAGCTTATCTTATGACAAGTTTACCCCTCCATTCTCTCCATTCTCTATCGCCGTGGATCTCAAACTCGGTCCTGGGGGACCCCTGTGTGCGGGTTTTCATTCAACCGGTTAATAAATGGTATATATGCAGTGATGAGCTATTTTTTTCCATATACTTCAATGCTAAACAGTTGGGCCTCACTGTCCTTTGTGTTGCTGTTGAATTCTTCAATATGGTTCTGATCACTGCAGTTGGTGGTCAGGTGTACATACCAATTAAGAGATTGCTGATTGACATCAGTCTAATTTCATTAGTTATAGATAGTTTACCTTTCTACATGCATAATGAAATAAACTGCTTGCAAATTAATCCAATACACACTCCATGGCCACAGAAGATACTTGCATAGCCAGCAGCCATACCACTATTCGATCAGCTTCAGCTGCGTGGCTGAAGCTAAGCAGGTGTGGGCTTGGCCAGTACTTGGATGGGAGACCACTGAGGAAAACCAGGTTGCTGCTGGAAGAGGTGTTGGTGGGCCAGTAGGTGGCGATCTTCCCTCTGGTGGGATAATCCCCAATGCCCCAGTGCAGTGACGGGGACACTGTACTGAAGGAGACGCCGTCTTTCGGATGAGACGTTAAACCGAGGTCCTGACTCACAGTGGTCATTAAAGATCCTATGACACTCTTCGATAAGAGTAGGGGGTTCCCCGGTGTCATGGCTAAAGTCCCAACCTGGCTCTTTCGATCTGCCGCCTAATCATCCCCTGATCTAATTGGCTGTGCAATTCCTCTGTCCCTCTTCCCCCAGGGCTCCCTTGAAAAAGAGATTTCAATCTCAATGGGACTTCCCTGGTTAAATAAGGGTAAAATAAAAAAAATAGACTTGCAAAGACAGAATATGATTGAAGAGTATAAGCACTCCCACAGTATGAGCTCCTAGTTTGGAAAATTAATAGCTTGTCAAAATACTGGGATTGCTGTTGTGGTTGGAACAAAAACGAGCATAAACAGGGTTCCCCCAGGGCTGAGTGCGAGAGCCGCTGCTTCCTGACTGTAGGGTCGCAGCGGAGCTGGAGCCTGTCCCAGCTGACTCTGGGCGAAAGGCAGGGACCCACCCTGGGCATCTCATCGATCCAGCGCAGGGCGCACACACCACTCACACCTACAGGCTCTTTACAGTCTGCGATGAGCCTGACATCATGCATGTCTGTGGGCTGAAGGAGGAAACCGAGGCGAACGCACAAACTCCACAGAACAGTCCCAGGCCGAATTCGAAACCTCGACCTTCTTGCTGTAAAGCAGTAATACACCACCTCGCCACCCCCACGTTTATTATTTTTTTATCAATAAATAATCATTAATCGGTGGTTAACAAATGTGTTTACTAATGGTGCAATTTATAAGGTATACATTATTGGCTCATGGTATCAGCTCATAATGTAATATCAGCCAATGCCCTGATTGTAAAGTTTCTTAAGAGTAATGCTGTTGGGCGGCAGTTGTGGATAATTTAGATTCAGCACCTCTCTAAAAGATTCAATTGCAGATTCTTACAGGGAGTCAAACTAACAGCCTTTGGGTACAAAGCCAGGTCTGGCCATCACGGTCTGGCTGCTGGCGTATGTGGGGGGATTTCAACCCTTAACACATCAGTCACCCCAACAGGCTCAAAATTTTCCATATGTCTGGCAAAACCCCCTTAAAATACCCAATTTCCCCCCCACCCCACCCCACCCAGCTAAATGTGCGGAGTGACCGAAAGCCAGGAGCAATTAGGAAATTCAGCTGCGATGAGGTCATGAAGGAAAACAGACCTTAGCAGGTGGAGGGGGGGGGGGGGTCGTCACGGTAACCTGCTCTCAATCATTCCAACCTACCCAATTTAAAATAATGACCACTATTAAGATTAACTATTAATCCAGATGGGTCAGGGCACTAATGCCAGTGTTTGGCACGCAGAAATCAGTACACTGTGTAAATGTCTGTGAAAGAGTGTGTACGTGTGTGTGTTTGAATCTGTGTGAGAGAGTGTACATTTGAGACTGTGTGTGAGTGTGTGTGAGAGAGTTTGTCAGTGTATCCATGAGACTGTGTATGTGTGTGTGTGTAAGAGAGTGGGCGTTAGGGTGCGCAAGTGAATGTGTCAGTGTGTTTGTGAGACAGTGACCATAGAAGTCTTCCTGTGAGTGTATGTGTAAGTGTGTGAGAGACCTGCATGTGTAAGTGTGTGAGAGACGTGCATGTGTAAGTGTGTGAGAGACCTGCATGTGTAAGTGTGTGAGAGACGTGCATGTGTAAGTTTGTGAGAGACCTGCATGTGTAAGTGTGTGAGAGACCTGCATGTGTAAGTGTGTGAGAGACCTGCATGTGTAAGTGTGTGAGAGACCTGCATGTGTAAGTGTGTGAGAGACGTGCATGTGTAAGTTTGTGAGAGAGACGTGCATGTGTAAGTGTGTGAGAGAGATGTGCATGTGTAAGTGTGTGAGACAGTCGTGCATGTGTAAGTGGGCGAGAGAGATGTGCATGTGTAAATGTGTGAGAGAGATGTGCGTGTGTAAGTGTGAGAGAGACATGCTTGTGTAAGTGTGTGAGAGAGATGTGGATGTGTAAGAGTGTGAGAGAGACGTGCATGTGTAAGAGTGTGAGAGACGTGCATGTGTAAGTGTGTGTGAGAGACGTGCATGTGTAAGCGTCTGAGAGACGTGCATGTGTAAGTGTGTGTGAGAGACGTGCATGTGTAAGTGTGTGAGAGACGTGCATGTGTAAGTGTGTGTGAGAGACGTGCATGTGTAAGTGTGTGAGAGACGTGCATGTGTAAGTGTGTGTGAGAGACGTGCATGTGTAAGTGTGTGTGAGAGACGTGCATGTGTGAGAGAGATGTGCATGTGGAAGTGTGTGAGAGACGTGCATGTGTAAGCGTGTGTGAGAGATGAGCATGTGTAAGTGTGTGTCAGCCGTGCATGTGTAAGTGTGTGTGAGAGACGTGCATGTGTAAGTGCGTGAGCGACGTGCATGTGTAAGTGTGTGTGAGAGACGTGCATGTGTAAGTGTGAGAGAGACGTGCATGTGTAAGTGTGTGAGAGAGATGTGCATGTGTAAGTGTGTGAGACAGTCGTGCATGTGTAAGTGGGCGAGAGAGATGTGCATGTGTAAATGTGAGAGAGAGATGTGCATGTGTAAGTGTGAGAGAGACATGCTTGTGTAAGTGTGTGAGAGAGATGTGCATGTGTAAGAGTGTGAGAGAGACGTGCATGTGTAAGAGTGTGAGAGACGTGCATGTGTAAGTGTGTGTGAGAGACGTGCATGTGTAAGCGTCTGAGAGACGTGCATGTGTAAGTGTGTGTGAGAGACGTGCATGTGTAAGTGTGTGAGAGACGTGCATGTGTAAGTGTGTGTGAGAGACGTGCATGTGTAAGTGTGTGAGAGACGTGCATGGGTAAGTGTGTGTGAGAGACGGGCATGTGTAAGTGTGTGTGAGAGACGTGCATGTGTGAGAGAGATGTGCATGTGGAAGTGTGTGAGAGACGTGCATGTGTAAGTGTGTGTGAGAGATGAGCATGTGTAAGTGTGTGTCAGACGTGCATGTGTAAGTGTGTGTGAGAGACGTGCATGTGTAAGTGCGTGAGCGACGTGCATGTGTAAGTGTGTGTGAGAGACGTGCATGTGTAAGTGTGAGAGAGACGTGCATGTGTAAGTGTGTGTGAGAGACGGGCATGTGTAAGTGTGAGAGAGACATGCATGTGTAGATGTGTGTGAGAGACGTGCATGTGTAAGTGTGTGAGAGAGACGTGCATGTGTAAGTGTGTGTGAGAGACGTGCATGTGTAAGTGTGTGAGAGAGACGTGCATGTGTAAGTGTGTGAGAGACGTGCATGTGTAAGTGTGTGAGAGACCTGCATGTGTAAGTGTGTGAGAGACGTGCATGTGTAAGTATGAGAGAGAAGTGCATGTGTAAGTGTGTGTGAGAGACGTGCATGTGTAAGTGTGTGAGAGACGCGCATGTGTAAGTGTGTGAGAGACGTACATGTGTTAGCGTGTGAGAGAGACCTGCATGTGCAAGTGTGTGAGAGACGTGCATGTGTAAGTGTGTGAGAGACGTGCATGTGTAAGTGTGTGTGAGAGACGTGCATGTGTAAGTGTGTGAGAGACGTGCATGTGTAAGTATGTGCGAGAGACGTGCATGTGTAAGTGTGTGAGAGACGTGCATGTGTAAGTGTGTGAGAGACGTGCATGTGTAAGTGTGCGAGAGAGACGTGCATGTGTAAGTGTGTGAGAGAGACGTGCATGTGTAAGTGTGTGAGAGAGACGTGCATGTGTAAGTGTGTGAGAGACGTGCATGTGTAAGTTTGTGAGAGAGACGTGCATGTGTGAGTGAAAGATACGTTCATGTGTAAGTGTGTGAGAGAGACGTGCGTGTGTAAGTGTGTGAGAGACGTGCATGTGTAAGTGTGTGAGAGAGACGTGCATGTGTAAGTGTGTGAGAGACATGCATGTGTAAGTGTGTGAGAGACGTGCATGTGTAAGTGTGTGTGAGACGTGCATGTGTAAGTGTGTGAGAGAGACGTGCATGTGTAAGTGTTTGAGATACGTGCATGTGTAAGAGTGTGAGAGAGACGTGCATGTGTAAGTGTGAGAGAGACGTCCATGTGTAAGAGTGTGAGAGAGACGTGCATGTGCACGTGTAAGTGTGTGAGAGACGTGCATTTGTAAGTGTGCGAAAGAGACGTGCATGTGTAAGTGTGTGAGAGACGTGCATGTGTAAGTGTATGTGAGAGACGTGCATGTGTAAGTGTGTGAGAGAGACGTGCATGTGTAAGTATGAGAGAGACGTGCATGTGTAAGTGTGTGAGAGAGATGTGCATGTGTAAGTGTGTGAGAGACGCGCATGTGTAAGTGTGTGAGAGACGTGCATGTGTAAGCGTGTGAGAGAGACCTGCATGTGCAAGTGTGTGAGAGACGTGCATGTGTAAGTGTGTGAGAAACGTGCATGTGTAAGTGTGTGCGAGAAACGTGCATGTGTAAGTGTGTGAGAGACGTGCATGTGTAAGTGTGTGTGAGAGACATGCATGTGTAAATGTGTGCGAGAGACGTGCATGTGTAAGTGTGTGAGAGAGACGTGCATGTGTAAGTGTGTGAGAGAGACGTGCATGTGTAAGTGTGAGAGACGTGCTAGTGTAAGTGTGTGAGAGAGACGTGCATGTGTAAGTGTGTGAGAGACGTGCTAGTGTAAGTGTGTGAGAGAGACGTGCATGTGTGAGTGAAAGATACGTTCATGTGTAAGTGAGAGTGAGAGACATGCATGTGTAAGTGTGTGAGAGAGACGTGCATGTGTAATTGTGAGAGAGACGTGCATGTGTAAGTGTGTGAGAGACGTGCATGTGTAAGTGTGTGAGAGACGTGCATGTGTAAGTGTGTGTGAGACGTGCATGTGTAAGTGTGTGAGAGAGACGTGCATGTGTAAGTGTTTGAGATACGTGCATGTGTAAGAGTGTGAGAGAGACGTGCATGTGTAAGTGTGAGAGAGACGTCCATGTGTAAGAGTGTGAGAGAGACGTGCATGTGCATGTGTAAGTGTGTGAGAGACGTGCATGTGTAAGTGTGCGAAAGAGACGTGCATGTATAAGTGTGCGAGAGAGACGTGCATGTGTGTGTGAGAGACGTGCATGTGTAAGTGTGCGAGAGAGACATACATGTTTAAGTGTGCGAGCGAGATGTGCATGTGTAAGTATGTGAGAGACGTGCATGTGTAAGTGTGCGAGAGAGACGTGCATGTGTAAGTGTGTGAGAGACGTGCATGTGTAAGTGTGTGAGAGAGACATACATGTGTAAGTGTGCGAGAGAGACGTGCATGTGTAAGTGTGTGAGAGACGTGCATGTGTAAGTGTGTGAGAGACGTGCATGTGTATGTGTATCAGTGTGGCTGTGAGATAGTATGTCTGAGAGAAAGAGTTTGTGAGAGTGTGACAACACACCATTGTGAGATTGAAGCTCTTGCTAGGTCATGTTGCTCCATGACTCTCCAACCCCAAGTGTAATATTGAGTCATGATCGGTGATTTGTCATGATAAACAGTAATGTCATGACATGACTGCAGTCAAAATGCCGTTAGCACACATAGAAGAGGACTGCAAATGGCTTTGGATATAAGCTCAGTTAAATACCTGTAATGTATAATAATAATGAAGGCCAGGGGGTGAGGGGTGAGGTGGTGGAGGGGGGCAAAGTTTGAGGGAGGGGGTTTGGAGGTGGATTTGTAGCCCCAGCTGGGGGAGGTTATTCACTTCATTTGGCGTCCTGATGGGTCTGGCACCAGATGGCTTATGGGTAACTGCAGGGAAAGGGGAGCTGTCAGAGCTAAGTGGCTGTGGGTGGGGTGGGAAATGGGGGATTGGTTTAGGGGAGGGGAGGTTTGCTTTGGGGGGGTTGGGACTGTGGGAGTATTGTGCATTGTGTAGACCAAAGGGACACACTAACTATTCATACACACTAAACCGGAGCGAATGTGCATTAGTGTGCTACACTACACCCGCCTTCTGTTTACTCCTGTCTGAGTGTACTCAGGTTTGCACCAAATAAACCTATAAAACAGCAGGGGGAGAGAGAGAGAGAGAGGGAGGGAGAGAAAGAGAGAGTCATGAAAGCAGAGAGAGAGAGAGAGAGAGACGAGGAGAACCACCGATGAGTGATGCGGATGAGAGGGATGGAGAGAAATGGGGAGAGAAGGAATGATGGGGTGAGGGAGTAGACGAAAGAAGCAGCGATGGAGGGAGAGAGCGATCAAAAGAAGAGCACGAGAGGTAGGAAGATAAGGGGCTGAGGGAGAGAGAGAAGTGAGAGGGGTGGAGAGAGGAAGGTATCAGCTGGTGCTCGGTGCTCTCGTTAGCGGCACAGTGCTCTGGGCGTAAATCACACGGCTTTTGTTTCCCTCGCTCATTTCAGGGGGACATGTTGGGGGCCGGCACTGCCATCAGTTGCCCGGGTAACAGAGCCCAGACAGATGCATGCGCTCAGAGACTAATCTGTTCCTTTGGCTCAAACGCTTCACAGGACCAGATCACTATGGAATTAAAAAAAAACCTCTCCTGTTCTCTCCTGTTCTCCTTCATTCTGTCATCTGTCTCTCCCGTTCCCTCCATTTCTACCTCCTCCTCTGTCTCTCTCTCTCTCTCTCTCTCCATTTTCCTTACACTCAGTCGCAGAACTGAATAAAAAGAGGACACACAGTCAGATAGTTTGCCAGGTCCGTCACTCGCTTTTGAAATAGTGGGTTGACCAAAAGGCCCCTGGGATATTCTACAATCCCAAACTAGCCGCCTGGCCAGAAGACACAGTGATGAAGAAGGGTGGAGCCAGTTGCTGACGGACACATCGCGAGGGATGGGGGGGGGGGGGGGGGCACTGCTGACTCACATCTCTTGATACCCAAAGATAGCCAAAGGGGCACAGCTGATTGGCTGATATTTGGCAGGAATTGGTGATACTTCGCCATGATTGGCTGGTTTAAGGTGTGATAGCTCTTCTATACAGGACTAAAAGACAAAATCATAAGCAGAGCCAAAGCTACAAGTTAAACACAGCACAAACACAAGAGCTAAATCTGCTCTTTAGACCTACAGATTCATGAAAACACAAAAAAAAACATGAAAATTGAGCCCTTATTCAGTGACTGACGACCAAAAACAGGCTTTGAATCCTGGTCAGTAAGATGTGGGCTTTCCAAAGAGTCTCTTGGTGCGCTGTCCCTCAGCCTGGAGCTTCTGATACCCGGAGTAAAACAAAAAGGAGGAAAGAGAAAGATTGAAGCTGAGAGGAAAAATTTATGACGCTGCATTATCTTAACAGAGCCACACAAGAGAACCTGCTGGCGCAGCGACTCTACAGTAACTCTCATTAATGCACCATTTTGACACAAATTAAAGCTGCTCAGTGGAGTGTTTAGGAGTCTTTCACTGTTCAAAGATCAGTTTTTAGAGTACTGAACCTCCACCCCCTGCCCCCGTGCACTTTTTCCAACTGATCTGGATTCAGTGTTTAGGGTGCCCCTCAGTTGGGTTGAAGACCCCGTGAGTATAACTGCATAGTGACTGTTGGCTTGGTGCTGGACTTACATGTTTTCATTTTACACCCACCCTTTTTCCTCAAGACTGCACCAGTTTTTACTCCTCCTGAAGACAGCGTTTGTGATGATGATGATGATGATGATGATGATGATGATGTTTTTTCATACGCAAGCTGAGGCCTGAAGATTTCTGACAGCTTTCTCCAGCCTTCCCCACCCACCCAAAACACCAGGTGGCGCATCTCTCTCGACTCTAATTTCTCAGTCTCGTCTCCAGTTTAACCAAAACACAGACCGGCTTCAGCAGTGGGTCTGGCCGCGGTCGCCAGGGCGACTCCAGCTCCTCGCAGTGTGCTTAACATCTGCTCTCCCTGCTCAGGCCTGTCGATAGCTCCTGACGCTCGACCCGGCGACAGCCTGGGGTCCACACTCAACAACTGCAGAGGGAAGAGACGTCTCAGGGAAACAGCCGCAAGCCTATTTTGCTTTACGGGAAAATGGCAGCCTCAGTGTCACCAAAATAAGAAAAGTGCTGACTTTGGGCCCTTGAGCAAGACCCTTAATACCACATTGCTCTATAGGGCATTGGCCCCTACTCAGTCCAATCAGCTGCACAATGTTTTTGATAAATGCTTTGCCTAAAATAACTGCAATGTTGTCTGAAGCTAAGAGGGAGGTACAGAACTGTTTTTACGAGACAACTTTCTCAAATTTAGCCTTTTCTGAAATGTACTGTGGTTTCCTCTCGCAGTCCAAGGACAAGCATGTCAGGCTAATTGGAGACTTCAAATTACCCAACTGCTTTTTGAAGTATGTTTGAAAAATCGCTCAGCTGCACCGTTGGTAAAAAACTGTTATCAGCATTGAGGCAACAGGCACAGAGAGATTCATTACCAGAATGAGGAGGGTTGAAAAGAAGAAAGGAGTGGAGAATTAGAGGAGAGGAGGATGAGAGAGGGAGTTCAGACGGTAGCTGAGCATTAGAGGAGTGCAGCATTCCTGGTCTCCCAGCACAGCCAGTCAGGCTTGTGGGAACAGCATTCAGCTCTGGGAATGTTGAGGGGCCGGGCAGAGCGACACGTGTTTGGCCTTGTGAGCTGGCGGGACGTCTCCGGGTCTGTTATTCCGGGATAATCGCTCCCATCTGGAACACGGGCCAGAACACCGAACCTCACCTCCAATACAAGCACATTCCCTCTCCCCCTGCCTGCTTTGGCACTACACAAATATTCGGGGAAAACTCAGTCTAACAAATGGCCTGAAAATATCCACGCTAACAGCTGTCAAATATTCCCGCTCACAATGAGCATAAAAATGTTGACCCTGAAAAAAAGCTGGCGAAAATTTACTCAAATATACAGCTTGTAAACATTCACGCCAGTGAGCAGACAGCAAGTATTCAGTCTTAACAAAGAGCTGGCAAATATTTGCTTTAAAAAAAAGCCGGTAAATGTTCAGTCAAATTATCAGCTGAAAAATATTCACTCTAAAAAATAGCTGCCGAATATTCTCCCTAATAATCAACCCGCAAATATTTGCTCAAACAGCCTACAAATACTCACTTCGAAAAACTGACTGCAAATATGCTGTGAAGCATCGTCTACGACAAAATCCAGCCAAATACATAATACCATAGTTTCAATGACACAGATGATGTCTTGTTTTTGACCAAATTTAATTCTGAATTTAGATTCTTCATACAAAACTGAGTTTATCTAAAGGCTAAGTTTAATCAGTGTCCTTGAAACAAGCCCTCCACTACACATTTAGAATGGAAGAAGCTTGTTTTTATTCCGACAGCATATTAGGGCATAATCTCAATTTGCTGTGGCATTTCTCAGAATACCTTGCCAATGCCAATTCATGAGCAACATCACAGAGATTCTTCAGAACTACGAAAGCCCACACATTTGATTAATATCACAAGAAATCACACGTTGTCATTTTATTATATCTATAATCAGTTGCAGAATTGTAGAAGCCATGATATTTAAGGAAACATAAATCACATTTTCCCTCTGAGCAAAGTTAATAAAATGCTGGTATTCTCTTTTACTATCAAAGCAACTACTGCCAATGACAATTTTACGTCCTACAGGCCTCAATTCCACCAAGCAGACTGGTACAGATCAGTTCGTCAGATATATTAGAAGTGGCGAGTTTTCTTTGTCAAAAAGTTAAGGATGTCACCAAAAGAACTGTTCCTATCAGCTCTGTTTTTCCATTTGCCCTCATACGCTTACATAGCGTACTGATCCAATGCTAAAGGGTGGAGCTTTGAACACTGCAGTCTGTTTATTGGTCAAGAGAGAATCATCAGTCTTGCAAGGCGACTTGCCTAACTGATGTAGCCGTTACCATCCGGTAACAAACCCTTCTACGTTCACGAGTGCCGCATGCAGCAGAAATGCAAACCAGAGCCAGAGTTTGGGTACCAGTCTGTGCAGGTTTCATACTGGTTCTAAGGACACCCTACCGAAAACGTTTGGTGAAACTGCCGTGATACGGTTCTCCAGGAGTTACTGTTGAGCCAGTGCTTCATTTAAGCCATTGTCCAGTCAGGAGGGTTGCTGCTGTAGAAAATAATGAGTGGGGAGGCTATAGGGCAGGCTGTGGTCGGTGTGTAGTTCTCTCTCTCTTTCTCTCTCTCTCTCTCTCTCTCTCTCTCTCTCACACACTGTAGACAGCACCCCCACAAACCCCACCCGCCCTTTCCTTTTGCTCTCAGGCAGGGAGATCTGTTTAATTACACTGGCACTGGTTTATTTTAACAAGACTCCCTCTGCCCTCCATCTGTAAACATGATCAGCGTCCCCCGCCCCACCTCCCGGCCAGAGCAATCTGTGATCGGGGGGGGGGGGGGGAGAGAAAGGGAGAGAGGAGGAGAGAGAGGGGGGAGAGAGAGGGGGGAGGGAGGGGGGAGGGAGAGGGGGGAGAGAGGCAAGGTTAGTAACCTGAGGATGTACTGAGCACAGACTCGCTAAAACTGTGCAGCTGAAGATTTGAAAAATGTCCCCTGGTCGGCTCAAACACGCTCAGTCCTGCACCCGGCCCGAAGCGCGGCAGCCGGAACAGAAGTGTTGAGAACCATCAAGGGAAGAGACATTTCAAACACCAGCGATGCCGCGACACCGACAGGACTCGGTGGGTTGAGTACCTGAGTTGAGGATGCATCAATAAAAACTATAGGACATTTAGCCAGCAAAACACAAAGGCAGCCCCATTCAGTTATGCTTTACATCTGTAGAGACAGTTCTGTAGGGCAGTAAGGAACCGCCTGAATCGATGAGTCTTCAGATCATTTTGGAAGGGGGTCAGTGCCTCTGCTGCTCCGACCTGTGGGAGGGTCACTCCACCATAAAGAAAGCAGAACACACCTGAGAGGTGACAGGGCAGTGCAGGTGCAGATATGGGGGCGCTGGGCAGTGTAATGGGACCAGCAGTGACAGAGCAGAGGGGTCTGAAGCCAGGACAGTCATCAGAGCAGCATGGGGCGTCAGCACTAATGCTGACACTCGCTGCAGACTCAGCAGGAAAGCATCGCCTGCAGTGAGAAGGGGAGTGAGGTGCGAGTGTCTGGGGAGGCTGCAGAACGGAGGAGCTGCAGCATTCAGGATCAGCTGTGGGGGTCTGAGGGCGAATGTTGTGAGGCCTGCTGAAAGTGAGCTGTATTAGTGCAGGCGGAACGAGACCAATGCGAACCAATGTGGACGAGAAGTCGAGATGAATAGGTGGTGAGAAAGAGATGGATTCTCATGACCGGAGCTCAGATGCTCTCAAAGAGGGAGAGAGCGCCTATTATCCATCCTCGCAGAACATGAGAACATCATAACGGCCTAGAGGGAGACAGTGAGGTCCAGGATTGGAGAAGACAGAGGAGAGATGAGCACCACCTGTTTTACCAGGACTGAGAAAAAAAAACTGTGAAAAAAAAATCCAGATCTGGTCAACAATCATGATTTCAGCAGTTATGAGCAGACAGTAAGGGCAAAACATGGCATCAGCAGTAGAAAATATCAAAATACCTAATGCGCCTTTTATCAAACTCTCTGGATGGAGATGGTGGTGTAATGGTGGGGGAATCTCTCTGGATGGAGATGGTGGTGTAATGGTGGGGGAATCTCTCTGGCTGGAGATGGTGGTGTAATGGTTGGAGAATCTCTCTGGCTGAAGATGGAGGTGTAATGGTGGGGGAACCTCTCTGGCTGGAGATGGTGATGTAATGGTGGGGGAATCTCTCTGGCTGGAGATAGTGGTGTAATGGTGGGGGAATCTCTCTGGCTGGAGATGGAGGTGTAATGTTTGGGGAATCTCCCTGGCTGGAGATGGCGGTGTAATGGTGGGGGGAATCTCTCTGGATGCATATGGTGGTGTAATGGTGTGGGTATCTCTCTGGCTGGAGATGGCGGTGTAATGGTGGGGGGAATCTGTCTGGCTGGAGATGGTGGTGTAATGGTGGGGGAATCTTTCTGGCTGGAGATGGAGGTGTAATGGTGGGGGAATCTCCCTGGCTGGAGATGGTGGTGTAATGGTGGGGGGAATCTCTCTGGCTGGAGATGGTGGTGTAATGGTGGGGGAATCTCCCTGGCTGGAGATGGTGGTGTAGTGGTGGGGGAATCTCTCTGGCTGGAGATGGCGGTGTAATGGTGGGGGGAATCTCTCTGGCTGGAGATGGTGGTGTAATGGTGTGGGAATCTCTCTGGCTGGAGATGGAGGTGTAATGGTGGGGGAATCTCTCTGGCAGCAGATGGTGGTGTAATGGTGGGGGAATCTCTTTGGCTGGAGATGGTGGTGTAATGGTGGGGGGAATCTCTCTGGCTGCAGATGGTGGTGTAATGGTTGGAGAATCTATCTGGCTGTTGATGGTTGTGTAATGGTAGGGGAATCTCTCTGGATGGATATGGTGGTGTAATGGTGGGGGAATCTCTCTGGCTGGGGATGGTGGTGTAATGGTGGGTGAATCTCTCTGGCTGTTGATGGTTGTGTAATGGTAGGGGAATCTCTCTGGATGGATATGATGGTGTAATGGTGGGGGAATCTCTCTGGCTGGAGATGGTGGTGTAATGGTGGGGGAATCTCTCTGGCTGGAGATGGTGGTGTAATGGTTGGAGAATCTCTCTGGCTGGAGATGGTGGTGTAATGGTGGGGGGAATCTCTCTGGCTGCAGATGGTGGTGTAATGGTTGGAGAATCTCTCTGGCTGGAGATGGTGGTGTAATGGTTGGAGAATCTCTCTGCCTGGAGATGGTGGTGTAATGGTTGGAGAATTTTTCTGGCTGGAGATGGTGGTGTAATGGTGGGGGAATCTCTCTGGATGTATATGGTGGTGTAATGGTTGGAGAATCTCTCTGGCTGGATATGGCGGTGTAAAGATGTGGGGAATCTCTCTGGCTGGATAAAGTGGTGTAATGATGTGGGGAATCTCTCTGGCTGGAGATGGTGGTGTAAAGATGTGGGGAATCTCTCTGGCTGGAGATGGTGGTGTAATGATGGGGGAATCTCTCTGGCTGGAGATGGTGGTGTAAAGATGTGGGGAATCTCTCTGGCTGGAGATGGTGGTGTAATGATGGGGGAATCTCTCTGGCTGGAGATGGAGGAATAATTTTGCACTGAATATTTTCTTTGCAACTCTTAGATTCTTTAATTGCAATCAACCATTGTTTGATGGCCTCAGCATCTCGGAGTCCTGTTGCTGACCATGTGCTTCACGACCACAATTTACTCACCTTCAAATGACTACATGTAACAAATGCTGAACGGTGACAAAGTTGCGGTCACTTCACACTTGTTTCATGAACATGACAGTGAGTCTATTGGGGAGTGTATTGGGGGGTGTGAGTGTGTGTCATTTGGTTTATTAGGGAGTGTGAGCATGCGCATGACTGTGTGTCTGTGGGGGGAGTGTGTGTGTTTGGGTGTGCATGTGTGCAAGAGAGTGTGAAAGTGTCTAAGTGCAAGGGGGTGCTTGTGACAGTTGGTATGTTTACATGGGCAAAATTTCTCCAATCCCATCCTAACCTTGGTTTATCGGAAATTCCAAATCCAAATTCACATGGACATAAATGAAATGATCGTGACTTGCATATACATCACCATGCGTTTAATCAGAATGAATCATTTGTGCATGCACAGAGTTGTCTAATTTTCTAGAAATATTAGAAGATGAAAAAGCTGTACTTCCGCCTCTGTTGAAAACAAACGCCACCTTGTCTGCTCGACCTCGTTTGCTCTTTGTAGCACACATGCGCAGTGAAGACAATTTTACCCCAACCGCGAAGACAGGATCCAAATGGATGTGTACATAAATGTTGTTCGGAATGATTATCGGCATAAACCACCTCTCTTATTCGGAATTAAATTTCTTTCTGAATGGACCAAATCGGATCAGAATCTTCCGATTGGCGTGTTCACATGAAGCATTTTTAATTTGATTGGGCCTTTATTCCAATTGTGCATGTCCATGTAAACATAGCTACTGAGTGTGTGTGTGCGTGTGAGAGGGTGTGTGTATGTGTGTGCGTGTGAGTGTGTGTGAGTGGGTGTATTTTGGGGGGTGGCTGACAGCAGGCAGCCGAGGGACTGACTGTTGAACTCTGAACTTTGACGGGGCCCTCAGCCCTGAGAGGAAGGAATTCTGGGATTCTGAGCGGTGACAAGGGTCTGGGTTCAAAGGCCAAGCCCCCACATAGAAGAACAGAGAGAGAGGGAGAGAGAGAGAGAGAGAGAGAGAGAGAGAGGGGGAGAGAGGGGAGAGAGATAATTTGCTCAGATTTATCAAGGACTGCTTTGATGCTCACGAGTTCACTTTAATTCTTGTGCTTCGGCGCAGCATCACGCTTCACCCTTTAATGCCCTTAACTATTCAGAAGCAGAAACAACTTCTGCCAATTTTGCCGTCTCACTCGCTCTACAGTTTAAGCTGTTGACTATATTGTAGTTTTCAAAAGATACAATGCATTACATACTTTAAAAAATACAGAAACAAATGGACTCTGCTTTTCTTGAAAAAAAAAAAGTTGTTTTCTTTCATTTACACCACAAGATCCAAACAGTCGTACACGTTTACCGTTAACATATGCAGATTTCTCTCCGGACTCCCGCCATTTTTGAAGCAACATGACTCCGCTCTTCTGCAGTGATCTTTTGTTCGCTGGGAGTTTTTTGTTCCCATTAAATCCATTCATTTGTCATTTTCAGCCATCGTTCCACTCCTGCCGCTGTTTCATACTTTCAGGTAAAAAACCACATTCCACACTTAAAATTTCAGCTAATCTGACACATGAAGAGTACAGTACAACTTTTTAACATTATCTTTACTTTTAACTACTTTAGACATGGAAAATTAACAACATTAATTACTATGTCCACTATCAAAAATACTTCTTCAGCTACTTTGGAATTAATTTCAAATTCAATCAGATGACATTAGCGAGTTGCCGAAGAGGACTGCACTTCTACACTTAATTGCGGTCCTCATGCCAAACTCTCTGTCTCTCGGAAATCCATGATTTTCGCCTGATATTTGCGCTAAAGTTTTTAGCGTCCGCTGAACACCAGTAATGAAAGGGGAAAAGAGCACGGCCAGTCAAGCTCCTGTCAATCAAAATTAAGGGCCAATGAGCACCGCTGTGGGGCCGCTTCCTGTCCCGCCCCCCTTGCCGCATGGCCATTGTCATAATTAGAGCCAGCTTTCAGCGAAAAGATGGATAAATCGAACGTTTGCCCGGGGTTCATGCCTAAACTTTGGGACAGAGCAGCGTTGAAAAATCAAAACTGGAGGGTATAGAGGCTCAGCTGCCAGCCAATCAGACAGGCAGCGCCTGGAAGCCAGAAGCAGCAGGATAAACAAGCTGGTTCAGTGTTGGGGCCCCTGCTGTCACTAACTTCAGGGCTGGTGAGGTCGCCGGGTTTTACGTTTGCATATATCCACCTTATTCCTGAGGGCGCTACTGTAGATATGATGAGGGTGCAACTTCCGGCAGAAGAAGTTCTTAGCGAGTGGCTAGTCAAGAACAGCGGCGTTTCTTTCAGTTAACTTAGTGATTACAGCTCGTTTTTTTTTTTTTTACAAATTAACTTTCTTTTCTTTAAATGTCCACTCAGAGCTCCGGCACTGATTATGCCATTTGAGGCTGAACTAACAACCAGAGGAAGCTAAATTTATGGTTTGATCAACAGTGTTTTGAACGCGCACCCAGAACATAGGGGATTGTCCTTGTGTTCAGCGAAACGGTTTCCATCGCCTACCTACGGAAGAGGAAGCCAGAATTTGGCTGAAAAACCTGAATTTGAAAAGACCCCTGAAAACATTAGGTGCTCATTTCATTATGTCGACAAACAGCGATTCCTGCTGTATGGCTGGGCTCAGACAGACCGCCGCAGAGGAGACGCCGGGTCCTCAGAAGCATTTTGACAGCAGTGCCAGGAGAGCACAAGGTATTATTTCACGTGTAGGGAGAACAGAAAATTGTTGTATTCGTCCGGTAATGACAGTCAGTGTAACTAACGTTTCATCCTGTACAGTTTAAGATGAAGCTGTAGAAGTAGCAATAGTCTACTACAAATTGAAAGCAGCCCACTCTGCTCCAAACAATAGTCTTGCACTTCAAACCTCATTCCACTTAAATTAAAAGTATGGGGAAAATTGATTCACTGTGTTTTACTTGTTATATGTTATAATACTGAGCAATGTAGTTGGCTGGAGTAGAGTTAATTTGACTTGTACTGTCGGATGGCTTAATTTACTCTGTAAAACAATCCATTACGTTTCAAATGTAGAGCAAGATTTACCACGGACATAGTGTTCCCTTCATAAATATTTTCAGAAAATACTTGTATATCTATTTTAAGGTACATAAGGTCATATACTACCTCAATTAACAAAACGCGACTGACCTTGTTGCTGTGGAAGTACTGCATACGCTTCAGAGCTTTGTAGATTGTTCATCGCTTCGCAGTCTGTGGCAACAGAGTCACTAATGTAGCCAAATGCGCTAGTGTGGCCACTGCTTCAGGTCATTCTCTCATTCTTAGATAGGAGAAGGCAGCAGTGCCATAACTTTATCCCGTCTGAGGGCTAAAAGCCGATGTTCCCTCATACATTACTTTCCAATCACTTAAAAAAGGAAGAATAGCGTGAGCCGCTACCATGGCGAACAGTTTGGTGACAGGATGCAGCGGAAGTTACGCCCAGAATTCGCACAAGGGATCATGGGACGTGGGAATAAGGTGGATACACATCAATATCTCACACCATGCCTGCAATTACACACACTTCCACCAGGGGGTGTCCTCTGGGTATAACCTCCATATAAACCCACCACTCTTCTTCCTGTTAGCAAACGCTCCAATCAATTCCTCCGTCTCTCTCCAAGTGTCTTCTTTCCTGAAAGCCCCGCCCCCAACACCAGAGATGTTTCTCTTGCACTGCCAGTCAAACCCTGTTACCATGGGGATGGTCACAGTTCTAACAATGGCACTGTTATTGAAGAGAGAGAGCGCAAGAGCAACAGTAAAAAAAAGGCAATGAAGGGTATCTTCATCTTCAATGATGGGCATCTCCAGCCAGAAGGGGGAGTGTGAGAGAAAGGGAGAGAGGGGAGTGTGAGAGAAAGAGAGAGAGAGGGGGAGTGTGAGAGAAAGGGAGAGAGGGGGAGTGTGAGAGAAAGAGAGAGAGAGGGGGAGTGTGAGAGAAAGAGAGAGAGGGGGAGTGTGAGAGAAAGGGAGAGAGGGGGAGTGTGAGAGAGAGGGGGAGTGTGAGAGAAAAGGAGAGAGGGGGAGTAAGAGATAAAGAGAGAGAGGGGGAGTAAGAGATAAAGAGAGAGGGGGAGTGTGAGATAAAGAGAGAGAGGGGGAGTGTGAGATAAAGGGAGAGAGGGGGGTGTGAGAGAAAGGGAGAAAGGGGGAGTGTGAGATAAAGGGAGAGAGGGGGAGTGTGAGATAAAGAGAGAGAGGGGGAGTGTGAGAGAAAGGGAGAGAGGGGGAGTGTGAAATAAAAGGAGAGAGGGGGAGTAAGAGATAAAGAGAGAGAGAGGGGGAGTGTGAGAGAAAGGGAGAGAGGGGGAGTAAGAGATAAAGAGAGAGGGGGAGTGTGAGATAAAGAGAGAGAGGGGGAGTGTGAGAGAAAGGGAGAGAGGGGGAGTAAGAGATAAAGAGAGAGAGGGGGAGTGTGAGATAAAGGGAGAGAGGGGGAGTGTGAGAGAAAGGGAGAGAGGGGGAGTAAGAGATAAAGAGAGAGGGGGAGTGTGAGATAAAGAGAGAGAGGGGGAGTGTGAGAGAAAGGGAGAGAGGGGGAGTAAGAGATAAAGGGAGAGAGGGGGAGTAAGAGATAAAGAGAGAGGGGGAGTGTGAGATAAAGAGAGAGAGGGGGAGTGTGAGAGAAAGGGAGAGAGGGGGAGTAAGAGATAAAGAGAGAGAGGGGGAGTGTGAGATAAAGGGAGAGAGGGGGAGTGTGAGATAAAGAGAGAAAGGGGGAGTGTGAGAGAAAGGGAGAGAGGGGGAGTGTGAGAGAAAGGGAGAGAGGGGGAGTAAGAGATAAAGGGAGAGAGGGGGAGTAAGAGATAAAGAGAGAGAGGGGGAGTGTCAGATAAAGAGAGAGAGGGGGAGTGTCAGATAAAGAGAGAGAGGGGGAGTGTGAGATAAAGGGAGGGAGGGGGAGTGTGAGAGAAAGGGAGAGAGGGGGAGTGGGAGAGAAAGGGGGAGAGGGGGAGTGTGAGAGAAAGGGAGAGAGGGGGAGTATGAGAGAAAGAGAGAGAGAGGGGGAGTGTGAGAGAAAGGGAGAGAGGGGGAGTGTGAGATAAAGAGAGAGGGGGAGTGTGAGATAAAGAGAGAGAGGGGGAGTGTGAGATAAAGAGAGAGGGGGAGTGTGAGATAAAGAGAGAGGGGGAGTGTGAGATAAAGAGAGAGAGGGGGAGTGTGAGAGAAAGGGAGAGAGGGGGAGTGTGAGATAAAGGGAGAGAGGGGGAGTGTGAGAGAAAGGGAGAGAGGGGGAGTGTGAGATAAAGGGAGAGAGGGGGAGTGTGAGAGAAAGGGAGAGAGGGGGAGTGTGAGATAAAGGGAGAGAGGGGGAGTGTGAGAGAAAGAGAGAGAGGGGGAGTGTGAGAGGAAGGGAGAGAGGGGGAGTGTGAGAGAAAGGGAGAGAGGGGGAGTGGGAGAGAAAGGGGGAGAGGGGGAGGGTGAGAGAAAGAGAGAGAGGGGGAGTGTGAGAGAAAGGGAGAGAGAGGGAGTGTGAGAGAAAGGGAGAGAGGGGGAGTGTGAGATAAAGGGAGAGAGGGGGAGTGTGAGATAAAGAGAGAGAGGGGGAGTGTGAGAGAAAGGGAGAGAGGGGGAGTGTGAGAGAAAGGGAGAGAGGGGGGAGTGTGAGAGAAAGGGAGAGAGGGGGAGTGTGAGAGAAAGGGAGAGAGGGGGAGTGTGAGATAAAGAGAGAGAGGGGGAGTGTGAGATAAAGAGAGAGAGGGGGAGTGTGAGATAAAGAGAGAGAGGGGGAGTGTGAGATAAAGAGAGAGAGGGGGAGTGTGAGATAAAGAGAGAGGGGGAGTGTGAGAGAAAGGGAGAGAGGGGGAGTGTGAGATAAAGGGAGAGAGGGGGAGTGTGAGATAAAGAGAGAGAGGGGGAGTGTGAGAGAAAGGGAGAGAGGGGGAGTGTGAGATAAAGAGAGAGAGGGGGAGTGTGAGATAAAGAGAGAGAGGGGGAGTGTGAGAGAAAGGGAGAGAGGGGGAGTGTGAGATAAAGAGAGAGAGGGGGAGTGTGAGAGAAAGGGAGAGAGGGGGAGTGTGAGATAAAGAGAGAGAGGGGGAGTGTGAGAGAAAGGGAGAGAGGGGGAGTGTGAGAGAAAGGGAGAGAGGGGGAGTGTGAGATAAAGGGAGAGAGGGGGAGTGTGAGAGAAAGGGAGAGAGGGGGAGTGTGAGATAAAGGGAGAGAGGGGGAGTGTGAGATAAAGAGAGAGAGGGGGAGTGTGAGAGAAAGGGAGAGAGGGGGAGTGTGAGAGAAAGGGAGAGAGGGGGAGTGTGAGAGAAAGGGAGAGAGGGGGAGTGTGAGATAAAGAGAGAGAGGGGGAGTGTGAGATAAAGAGAGAGAGGGGGAGTGTGAGATAAAGAGAGAGAGGGGGAGTGTGAGAGAAAGGGAGAGAGGGGGAGTGTGAGAGAAAGGGAGAGAGGGGGAGTGTGAGAGAAAGGGAGAGAGGGGGAGTGTGAGAGAAAGGGAGAGAGGGGGAGTGTGAGAGAAAGGGAGAAAGGGGGAGTGTGAGATAAAGAGAGAGAGGGGGAGTGTGAGATAAAGAGAGAGAGGGGGAGTGTGAGATAAAGAGAGAGAGGGGGAGTGTGAGATAAAGAGAGAGAGGGGGAGTGTGAGATAAAGAGAGAGAGGGGGAGTGTGAGAGAAAGGGAGAGAGGGGGAGTGTGAGATAAAGGGAGAGAGGGGGAGTGTGAGAGAAAGAGAGAGAGGGGGAGTGTGAGATAAAGAGAGAGAGGGGGAGTGTGAGATAAAGAGAGAGAGGGGGAGTGTGAGATAAAGAGAGAGAGGGGGAGTGTGAGAGAAAGGGAGAGAGGGGGGTGTGAGAGAAAGGGAGAGAGAGGGAGTGTGAGATAAAGAGAGAGAGGGGGAGTGTGAGAGAAAGGGAGAGAGGGGGAGTGTGAGATAAAGGGAGAGAGGGGGAGTGTGAGATAAAGAGAGAGAGGGGGAGTGTGAGAGAAAGGGAGAGAGGGGGGTGTGAGAGAAAGGGAGAGAGAGGGAGTAAGAGAGAAAGGGAGAGAGAGGGAGTAAGAGAGAAAGGGAGAGCGCGAGAGAGGGAGGGGTAGGGAGGAAGATGGACAGAGATCGACTCTGACATTACAAGCAGTGGGTTCATGATTTAGAGTGAATCACACAAACATAATCGGCACCAAAACTGCATAATGTCAATCATTCTGTCTGCCCACCAAAATAAAAATTAAAAAAAATGCAGGAAAGAGTTTTTTGTCACTTGGCAAAAAAACAATATATAACCGTATGTTTCCCAACAGAATGTTCTCAGGAAATAAAGATAATGGCCACGTAGATGGATCGGTGTAAACGGAAAAGCCCACATTCTGCTGAGAGATGAACGAGTGAGAGAAACGCACCAGCAGGGCCACCAGAGCGAGACCCAGCAGGGAAATTACTCTAAATCTGTGTAAATCAATGAGAATCCGTGTGAAACCATTAAAATCAATGCAAATCAAATGAAATAAATCCAAACCCGTAAAATGTAAATTACTGCCACTCGTAAATCAATGTAAATTTGTGCACATTAATGCACAATTCAATTCATATGATGCACATAAATGCATTTCAGTCAGTCCAAGGTCAAATCAGTGAACAGATTGAAGTCTCAAGAATAAAAAAGGCAGAATTTAGGAGGTACAGGCTGTTTCTGTAATTAAAGACCACAAAGGAAAAATGATCAGAGTCCAAATTTATCATTTTTGTACATTTAATATGTTATTATATTTACAATATTATATTATATATATCATTATAATATTTTAGATATTTTACATGCTTTGCATATTTTTTCAGTGCTTTGTTTCAAAGATCGTTTTGAATTGTTAATTCATCATTTCTCCACATTGTGAAAATGTGACTGACCATTTCTCCACTGAGTCTTCAGTTGTTTACTATTCCGCTTCTATAGGCCTGAGCAAACCTGCTGGATCAGCCAATACCCAGCGACCAACTGACTCCCTCTTAAGTGCAGGATTACAGTGGAGCAGTGAACCGTACGGTCATGGTCCTTAAGGTAGATCACCACTGTACACATACTATCACCATTTCCATATTTTTCACGCACCATTTCTCAAAAACCGCTGGTGCGATTTTAATGAAGTTTGGAACATAAATAGCTTACAGCATGATGGTTGTCCCGAACCTAAAAAATATGGCCCTTTTGATGCTCTTAATTTCAGGGGGTGCTGAATATATAATGAGGTAGAGAATTTAAGTCAAGAGCAAAATTTCAAAAAATGTTTGCATTTTATTAAAGTATCCAACTTTAAGAGGTTCAGCCCATAGATGCTGGATCAGGCAACCTGTGTGCAAAATAAGAAGTTGATGTGTCTGTTAGTTACTGAGGTGTGGTGTTTTCAAACTGTCTTGATATGCCCCTTTGCGGCGGCCATCTTGGACACCTAATTTGCATAGTTTATACAAATCACCTCCATCCCTGCCAATTTGAATGTTTGCTTCTGATATCAATTAAGCAATTTGATGTAAGTAACGAAATAAAGATTTTCATGCTTAATAGCAGTATTCTACCTCAAGGGTCGGACTCAAACGTCAGATTCCATAAGAAGAGGGTTACCTGGGTTGCGCACTTGATGTTTTTATTCTGCGAGGCTTACAGTTGATCAGACTCAACGGGAGCCCATGTGTTTATAGGCAGTGTGGGGTAAGGGCCTGGCTCAAGGGCCCAATATCTGCACTGATCTGTCTGTGGCTGCATTAAGCTTCAGCCCCCAACATACCAGGCCCCAGATACAGACCAACAACAAACCACGCCCCCTTACCCAAACCCCGCCCCTCCTCCCATTCATGCCCTACGACTCTCCCCCAATGACATTTACCCAAATCAGTCAAGGACTCAGTCATAATGATGGTCAAAAGAGAGAAGAACACTGGCGAGTGCGACTGACGAGCAGCAGGGTGACCGCATCATAGCCATGACCTGGGCCTGCAAACATCGTCCCACCGAGCCACTCGCCAAATTTGGACAAAAATTGGCCGCACGCCAAGAGCCTGACACCGCACCATTTCACAAACAGCTAAATCCGTCTACGAGGCAGAGGGAAAATGGCCAACTGCCAGGTTTAATCCGCTGATATTCATCTGTGTCTGAACAGATATCCTCTTTCCGCAGCCAGGCCGTGAACATTCCACCGCATCGCAATTACGGCAGACAGAAACCAAGACATTTTCCATCTGCAAAGTCGTAAATGGGGATGAGCAACAATCAGGATCAGTAACACGTTAAATTTCAGTCCGGAAATAAATTATGTTTTTGTTTTTTTTAATAGAAAATCTCCATTCTAAATTAAACCCTGTCTATGAAAAGGCCTAAATTTTGTCTGTGATGCTGGCCCTAAAAATCTGTCATTGCGGAGCTGTCTGCATCAACAGGCTGACGATGGTGCTCAGATATAGCCAGCAAAAACTCAGATGCTTTATCAGGATTACGTTTTTCCCAGGGAATCTAGACAGCAAAATAATTATGTGACAACACTGCATAATCAGGTTGTAACTCTACATAATTAGGTCATAACTCTACGTAATGAGGATATAACTTTCCATAATTTGGTTATAACTCTATATAATGAGGTTATAATTCTGCAAATCAGTGCCTAAACTGACTGGGCCAGGTCGATAAATTAACAAGTTGAGTTTGCGCGGTGCAGATGGGGGGAATAGAATGCCGGTTCCTCACTCGAGCGGTTATTAAAAGCATTAAATAGCCCAATAAAGATGCGCCGTTAACTTCACTGGCCTCTCGTGAGCTGTCGCACGGGCTGTGAAAAGCGCTCATTAAAGACGCTTAAACAAACTTGGCCGACGTTTAAACCGCGCCAAAAAAACAACAGATACGACACGACCGGCGAGTCTCCGGGCGAAACCCGAGATTGGCGGCTCGGACCGCGGAATCCGCCGGCTGAAAAAGAGCCCAGTCTGTTAACCGCCGCGATCATCACGAAGCACCGCTTGGCCGTCCGGAAACCCACCCCTGCTGGCGGCCTTCCCTGTAAATAGCGCATTCACCCCTCCGGACTTTCCAAAGGAAACACGGCGACTCGTCGAAATAGAGGCGCAGTCAGGTTTTAAATAAATCTGTCAGTAATTAAGAATCAAACCCCAGGCAACAGAATTTCCCTTCTGACACCTGACCCCCGCTCCCCCTTTCAGCCCAAAATCAGCCTCAGATCCGAATGTTGTTCATCTCCCTTGAGGCTCTTCCGCTACAAGCGGAGTTGATTAATTTGCTTGTTCTAATCTCTGATAGAGATCACAGACCTGACAACTGGTGATTAGACACAAAGAAACCAGTGATTCTTGGAGGCTCAATTCTTTAAAAAAAAAGATGTGACTGCCTAGGACAACGTCTGGACACTCCCGCATGAAAACGAGGCCACGCCCACATTAAAGGAGATGACAGCCTGACTGAACAGCATGATATTTTTGTGAATATGCAAGCCAAATAACCCATCTTCAGCATACAGCACACACACACACACACACACTCAAACACGCAGAGAGGCAAAACAGCACCTCCTTGCAATCCCACAAATGACCCTGTTGCCATGGCAGCAGCTGCCGCAGCCTCTTCAGTCCTGCATTAGGGGTCAGAGGTCACCAGTCAGCAGGCAGAGGTGACAGAGCAGGCCTTCCACACACCAGCGGCATCCCAATTGACACACATATGTAGTATTTCTGCGGCGTAACATTAAGCTGCAAGAAGGCTACATGTTGTGTCTTCTAGCTGAAATGTAATAAACAGTAGTGCCTAACAAACACCAGGATGATGTGCCTGCAGCTCTGCAAACTTCAGAAGGTACGATGCTGGGCCCTGGATACACTAATCTGGCCAAACAGGCCACTGGGAAGGGCAGTTGGGTCACACTTGAGATTTTTACAAGATGGCGGATGCTGCCATGGAAACCATAACCATAATACAAATTTGTCTACCATTGTTTTGTGTCAAATCACCACTGTTGGCCTTCGACTTTTGATTTGTACTTTGATTCCCAGAACAGCTTGTGAAGCCAGCTAAAGGTAACTAGCTAGCAACTCTTAGTGGTACACACCGTGCGAAGAACTCAAGTGCTCTCATTTCCAAGTGGTGCAAAATAAATTGTGTTCCATGCATTTGAGACAATACTTACCCTCAATAATGTAAACACTAAAGGTCACAGAATATTCACACTGCATGCATCAGAAAGTTAACAAAGCATCATTTTAGGTGAAGCTGAAGTCACACCCTCGCTTCTTGTGTGTCAAGTACCCAGAATGCACCAGTCTGTCTTGGTGAAAGAGCCTTGATAGAGCACTCTCAATGCACTCCCTCAAACTACAGCTGAGCAATCACACCCTGGTCCCCGTAATGACTGTGTGTGGAGTGTTTATACATGTTTACCTGTGTGTTACTGAAATGTGTGCATACGCAGGTCATGTGTGTGTTTACCCAAGCAGATACATGCAGATAGCTCAGTGTGTGAGGAGTGAGTATGTGAGTGTGTGAGAGCTCCTTAATCACAGCAAAAGATCTCAGAGCGCCACGCCATTGCTGAGTATCTCGAACGCGGCTACGCCCTGTCAACACCCCTGAGGTTCGCCGTAATTACATTGTTCCACTATAGGCATCGCTGTTCAAAGTTTTACTCCGCTCTGACTAATCTTCGGCCATTTAAGGACTATTTTGGGGTGAGGAATATTTCAGCGGAAATACAGGGTCAGGAAAAGGCAGGGTTTGTAATCAGTCCCGATCGCAGTGTCTGAATAACAATATCACGTTTCGTTCACTGTCCCTGGGGCGCTCGAGACCAATACTGGGCGCGCTGCCCGCGCGCTGTCCTCGCGCGCCGGGATTTATGTTCCTCCCCTACAGCCAGGGTTCCATTGCGAACCCGCCTCAGCGGCGATAATGATGGATTGTGGGAAAGCTGACCGAGGCCCGGTGGTTAAGTGCGGGGTCGTGCTTGAAAGGAATCCGGTTGGTGACGGATACGTTTCATCCGATCGGTTGACAGCCGTGAATGCGCGGAGACTGAATTCTGTTGTCGTTATGTCAGAAAGCAGTGCACATGCTAGTAATTAGACGGAGGGTGATTGAAACAACTTAAGACAGAGTTAAAAAAAAAAAAAAAAAGTAGAAACCCTAAATTAATTTTACCCCCTTCTTTGTTTTTTGCCGAGGCAATATTTGGCAGCTTAACAATCAAAGTCCACAGAGCTACCAATTTTAATGCTGTGTGCATTACAGACAGAGGTTCACTCCGATTAAACTTTTGAAATAGGGAATTGAGTTGCTCAGACATAGAATGACTACTCAATGTCAAAATTACCTTTGAGTGCTGTTCTTCAAGAAAGACTAAATTTGGTCCAGAACTATTCAGAATTTATATCTGAGAAACGAGCCCTATTAAGTCCGTTTCCTGACTCCGATCGTTCTGACAACACCTGAAATTCTCCGTGAAATTTGGTAGGCAGCGTCTTCTAGTGGACAAACTATGAATTTTAGAAGGCTATGCTATTGTCACTAAACTCGGTGAAGCGGGTTGCAATGTAGCCTATGCTTTAACACCGCCGATTTAAATAAGCCGGTATAGAAAAATATAAACAGCCTATGCCCTAGCTTAACTTGAAAATATACCGTTTTCATGAATAAAATAAACCAACTGATAATGCTTGATAACAGAAATAAATTAACATCTGGTGGCAATGTGGAACACCAGTTTCGGTTTTACGGCAGAAATACAATTCCTCGCTCGTGACTATGTACCAAAAACAAAGAAAGTGCGGTTGTGATCAAAACCAGTTGCAAAAGAGACGCAGAACAAAAATAAATTGAGGGAAAAACGCTGTGGTTTCGATAGTTTTTGTTTTCGTTCCGTTTTAAAACCGTTTCCATATGTATCCGCGATGGGGCGCCAGAGTAGCTTATGCCAAATGAGCAGGTTGTCGTGTGCAACACGTAAAAATCCATTGGTGAAATTTATTCGTGACGTTGGGAAAAAACAACCAATCAAATATGCCATCTTTCAGAACATCCCTCGGATTGGCCAGATGTAGAACGTCAATCAAAGCTCTGTTTTGGCTTCCAAAGCTGAGAGACGGCAGTTGGCCGTTGTGTGACCTAGAGGAAAGAGCTCCGAACCTCTGTGCCGCTCAGTGTAAATCACCGAGCCAGAATCAGAGTATAATCCCCTTCCATTTATACACGTATTTAACCTGTGTAATAAGCTATATTATTACGAATATTTTGAATTCTGCATACTTTTATGTGCATAGCCCATTGTGTGAATTTGTAGCGAATAGGCCTACCTTTAACACACAAGAGTATAAGGGAATCTACAGGCCCAGGTAACGTGTGTTGCATTAATTAAAAAAAAAAAAAAATTATAATCATAGAATGTAGACAAATTGATTCATATAATGTATTCCAGTAAGACAGGCAAGCATATTTGACAAATAATAAATGAAGTTTGTTTCCAAAATGCTGTACATTCATTTTACTCATTGAGTAAATCAGCTTTTTTATGTTGGCGCCTGTTGCATTTTATAGAAAAACCAAATTTTGACCATGAAAAAAATACACCTTATAGTATGAATTTATAAAAACAGATTTTTGCACCATGTGTTAGAAACACAGGGTTATCGCATAGCATTATCTCAGTTTTTGCTATTTTGGCACTTACTGCGTTTTGGAGACAAACTCCTCAAATATAGCAACGATCAGCCAGCCATATGATAGTAGCACGGTTGTTTCTCTTTGGGGGGAATCACCATTTTTAGAAATGTCTGAAATAAAACTCCTATCAAACTCAGTCTCTGCAGGGACATTTTTTTGCAATTTGGGACAAAAACATATTTTAGTCTGATTCTGTAGCCACTATGACAAGTTGTCTTTGTCTTGGAAGTAAAGGCTGATACTAAAATGATCTAATTGAAGAAACCCAATTCTACATACGCTCCTGTTTTTTAAATCATTGAATATCAAGAAATATAAGGCCTTTCAAGAATTCACATAGGCCAAATCATGCTAGCTAAATTGTAAAATTGTGAATATAATTAAATTACAACACAGTTATTTACACACACACATATATATATATATATATATATATATATATATATATATATACACGCATAATATTATATATACAGCATCCTCAATAATTATTGGCACCCCTGGTTAAGATGTGTTTAAAGCCTTAAAATAAATTCAATTTTTATTGCAGAAGTATACATATACTGTAACATATACTGAAATACTCACTCTGAAAACTGTAGAAAAATGTAACTTTCAACTCAAGTGAATTTCCATGGAAATGAATTTAATTGAGGTATTTCTGTCATTTCTACAGTAGTTTAGAAAGTTGATCAGAGTATCTAGGAACGTTTCATTAGTAATTCATCACTTCCTGTTTCCCTGGGGTACAAATATGACGTGATACAGAGGCCATTTCTCTAATCTACTCTTCAACAGGGGAAAGACAAAGGAACACGCCATTCAAGTAAGGCAGATGTGTGTCGACCTTCACAAGTCAGGCAATGGCTACAAGAAAATAGCCACTCACCTGCACCTGCCCATATCTACTGTCAGAGGAATCATTAAGAATTTTAATACAACTGGAACAGTGGTAAGCAAGCCTAGAGGAGGACACAAGGTTATTTTGCCACCACGCACAGTGAGGAGGATGGTAAGAGAAATAAAAAGTTCTTCAAAGCTCACTGTTGAAGAATTGCAACAAATGGTAGCATCTTGAGGTCACAAAGTCTCCAAAACAACCATCAGGCGCTATCTACATACCAACAAGCTGTTTGGGAGGCATGCACGGAAAAAACCTTTTCTCACTCACAATCATAAACGCAAACGTCTGGAGTTCGCTAAGCGGTACTGGGACTTCAAATGGGACCATGTGCTTTGGTGAGATGAGACCAAGATAGAGCTTTTTGGCAAAAAACACTCTAAGTGGGTCAGGCAGAACACAAAAGATGAGTATGCAGAAAAGCACCTCATGCCCACTGTGAAGTATGGGGGAGAATCGGTGATGCTGTGGGCCTGTTTCTCTTCCAGAGGCCCTGGGAACCTTGTTAGGGTGCATGGCATCATGAACGCTTTGAAATACCAGGACATTTTAAATCAAAATCTGGTGTCCTCTGCCCGAAAGCTGAAGATGGGTCATCACTGGGTCTTTCAACAAGATAATGACCCAAAACATGTGGCCAAATCTACACAGAAATGGTTCACCAGACACAGAATCAAGCTCCTCCCATGGCCATCTCAGTCCCCAGACCTCAACCCCATTGAAAACCTGTGGAGTGAGCTGAAGAGGAGAGTGCAGAGGAGAGGACCCAGGTCGCTGGATGATTTAGAGAGATTGTGCAAAGAGGAATGGTCGAAGATCCCTCTTTCTGTATTCTCCCATGTTGTGAAACATTAGGGGGAGGATTAGGTGCTGTTTTGTAGGTAAAAGGGGGTTGTACAAAGTATTAACATCAGGGATGCTAATAATTGTGGCACACATGATTTGATGTAAAAGAATTATCTCTTAATGTGAGATTTTTTTCCCACTGAATAAATGCACTTGAATTAAAGGTTGGATTTTCCTCTTATTTCCTTGTGGTCCTATATAATTTAGAAAAAAACGGAATTTATTAAAAGCTAAAGAACACATCTTAACCGGGGGTGCCAATAATTATTGAGGGCAGTGTGTGTGTATGTATGTATATATATATATATATATATTATACACACACACACACACATTACATATATATGTATTTATGTGTGTGTGTGTGTGTGTTCAGCCCAACATTAGATACCCCAGGCATACAGAGGGTTCACACTGAAGATGCATGTACATTCCTCAAGCCCATGTTGTCGCACAAACTGATGCACGTGTGAACATACCGGCGTAAATCGAACACACATGCACCTGTGAGTAGATTACAAGCAGAGTTCTAGCGCAATAGATGCAATGCTAACGACATGTCAGGGGGGAAATGTCATAAGACTTGATTGGTTTTGTATAATGACTGTAAAGAGTAGCGTAGCAGTGGCCTGCAGCATCACCTAACCAGAACTGTCATGTTGACTCTTTGTTGGTTCATTGCCATGTGAAGCAGAGCCATTGAGCCCTCAAGATAACTGTTTAATACGTTCAGTGAAGCAAATAAAATTTGATATAGAAATATGCGGATACCTGTTAATATTCACGCAATTAACAGAACATTATTAGTAGCAAACCAACTTTAAAGGAGGCAATGACATAAGTAGGCTTTCACGAGTTTCCTGCTCATATATCATGATTCTTTGAGCATGTAATAAGTCTAGACAATAACAGTGACAACCGGTAATTTTAATTATAAGCTTCCTGATACCAGCAAATGTCTCCATTGGAAAGCCGTACCACGGATTCTCTACATGTGGCAGTTACGCGCCTTGTGCCTGATGACTGAGAAATGGAGTCCACTTCCTCCCAACGATTTGGTAACTTCGGATCCCGGCATGCCTGGCAGCGCAACAAGATTCAGCGCACGCGCACGAGCAGAAAAAGCAGTTTTCAAATTTGAGGAACGTCAGGATTCCGTTGACCAATCACTTTTTAATGATAAGGGACGGACTTCTGTT
The DNA here is from genome assembly GCA_029721435.1 of Gymnothorax reevesii. Taxonomy (NCBI): domain Eukaryota; kingdom Metazoa; phylum Chordata; class Actinopteri; order Anguilliformes; family Muraenidae; genus Gymnothorax; species Gymnothorax reevesii. The sequence goes on from CM056577.1 coordinate 3,626,734, forward strand.
GTGATTTAAGGGGCTGACTGCAATAAATCTGTCCAAAACATCAAGTTTGTGATTTACCTTCACTTTGAATCGTTATGAAAATACTCGTGGATTACTAAATGGCGGATTGAACGCTTTTGATCTACTTGCAAGGATTATGTCTTTGCCACATTTCAAAGAAACCGGAGGCGCTCGTCCGCAGGACTTTAAACTTGATCCCGCATTTAACACTCGAAAGCTGAAACTTTTTTTTAGGAATCAGTCTATATTGTAATAGGCTTCTCCCTGTGGATTGCGTGGAAGAAATATTATAGCACTCTGGAAAACGAGAGTTCCACGCCTTTGCGTGCTCGATCTGTGGTAAAAGGCTATTCCGTGCGCGCGTGTTCATGAGTGCGGGAGAGTTCGGTTACATGCGACGCATAAGTTCATGTGCGTTACATTTTGTGGAGAAAGGAAAATTATTGATGGATGGGGGGAAATTAATGATAGGCTAGTCTCTCGGGAGAGACTTACTTTTCCACGGACGTTGAATCATTTTAAGTTTGTCGCTTAAATTCTAGCCAGTAGGTGTTTTAAGTTTGCGGACGTGATGTAATTGTGAATATTAAGTTCATTGCACGTGGGTGTCTAGCTCAATGTTTCTGCAAAGCGTTTGGCGTATAATTCTGGAAAAGGTAGCTTTAATTCGTAGCGAATGATTTAGCGACGATTAAATATACCCAGCCCTTTATATTGTCATACGTGAATTAAATGCGAACGAATCTGAGGTCTTATTTGAGAAGAGAGGCTTGTACAGAAACGGTAATGTTGTTTTGGCTAGATATTTTAAATCGGCCTACTCCCAAATTGTCAATATCCAAATACTCAGTATCAATGGACTACATCAAAGGCTAGCCTAAGCTAACAACGTCCGTGCACGTTTTGAGGAAATCTCCAGAGATCAGCTGAGAATATGGTCGATGCAATAGCGACGGGAGAAATCGCCTATGTAATAAGGATATGCAACGGGTACGAGACTAATGTTTCAATTGATGAGTAAGGCAATTGCAAAATAGTCCATTTAAACCAAGTCGTAACCCCGCGTTGATCATTTTCGAACCCATCTCGAACCGGTGACGGAGAGCTAGGCCTACTTCAGTGCAGACAAAATAAATTCTCATAAGAATATCATGAAGAAAATAAATGGTAACACATAAAAGCCCACAAAAAACTTGTGATATGTTTAAACATAATCCATATCAAACAGAGCTAGCCTAACGCATAAACCCGACATGTTCCAAAAAGGTCTATTTAATCTAAACCCCATAAAAGATACGGACCCAATGCAGCATTTGTATTCACACCTGTGACGCGTCAATCATTCAATCATTCTCCCGAAGATTCCAAGGTTTCCAACGATCCCAAACATGCCCTGTTGAATTACAGGGTTATAGCCTATATAATGACGCTTAAGATCTATATATTTTCTATTTGACGCAATTCTGAGGCCATAAATCAATGGCGTCTAAGTTTTAATTATACTTCTCTCGATAGGAGCGTGATGTAGTTTCAATGAAGCGCTTCAACTAGCAGATACAGAATATGTATGATATTGTCTTGTGATATATAAAAATGCAATTTTATCGTTGAATCTAGTTAAGGGAAAACTTCAGAAAAAGTCAAGGGTCTATTATATCTCACATTCAAATTGAAAATGCTTGATCTTTTCAGATGCAATCGCTCAACTGTAATTAGACTTACTTCAAAGTCCTCAATTATCCCGCGGTTAGATTTTGATATAATTGAGCTCTAATAGCAATTATGACAAAATTTTAGGTTCGTCCATGGGTTGCAAAAAAAATGTTTATGGTGACGGTGTAGCATGTTTCCAAAGCATAGCCACTATGTAGCCTAGTAGTAGCCTATGTGTACACGTCCTATTATCATTTACGTACAACGATCGACTTGTTTAAACAGGTTTCATCTGCGATTTCACGAAACCTTCAGGGCGCAACAGTCGCCCGAAACCACGCCTAAGGGACAAACCCAGGCGTCGAATAGGCTACATTTCAACCAATCAGATGAAAGGTCACGAACGCCCCTCCTAGGGTTAAACAATGTCGAATCACGTTCCTTCTCTTTTATGAAGCAATATGCCACTGTCCAATAGGAGGCTGAAAGGCACAAACATAACACCAGTGTCAGTTGCGGCAATTGAAAGCCCATCCCCTAATGTTGCAGTCCAGCAATCGAAATACGTTCATGTAAATTTAAGGGCGGACTTTGTTCATGACCATAAAAGGCAGTGAACAATGTGATGACTGATTTTTAAAAATAACGTTGACGAGACACACTGAAAATATATTATAACAGTATGAAAGTAAAGCCAAATGAGCTGACACGCGACAGACCAGGCTTGTACTTAATATCATCCCACGTTGCACTTCAAAATTAGGCTAATTATTAAAACTTTAATAACAAATCTGCTTCAATAAAAAATAAAATATATTAAGCAATTAAAATTCCATACATTATATCGATAATTAATTATTTCAATTAATTCAATTTAGCAAAGCCATTATCATAATAGCAAAAAAAAAAAAAAAAATATCTTGTATGTTTATGATAGTCCAAATTATTTCGTACTAATTATTTCGACACCAACTATTACCCAAATGCGAAACCATTTTGTCTTCATAAAAATACAATCACTTTGGTTTTATTTTGGTCATTATTTATTTTGCAGAATACATTTGGACAGAATGACCCTTTCAGCTTCCTGGCAAATAATTCTTCATAAGTGTTCAATAATTATACAAATATTAAACCAGTTTTTAGTGCTGTGACTTGTATTTTTGGAAGTTTGGTACTCGGAATTTTTAAAGACTGGTTTTTAGTGCTATCGTATCTATTGGAAACGTAATCTGAGTATAAATGTCCAAAAGACGTATTTTTGTGTTTTAACAAGACTAATTAAACACTTCGTAGCCGACAGAAAGAGGTGTCACCGTTCAAACACCCAGTAATAGTGTTTTCAGGAACAGGTCGTCTATCGCCACGAAAAACCCAACAACTGCCATCTTTATTCAATTAATTTTTTGACCCAAAGTTGTCCTCCAGTTGTGCAAGATACCAATGGAGGATGGACACCATTGGCGTGTCGTAATATTTAAATGACTCTCAGGACGGAAAAACTTTCCGAAAGTTATCGATCGCGTATTATGAAATTGGCTACAGTCCACATATCAGGTTTCTAAGGGAGGGATACATGGCAGTTTTTTACGGACGAGAACGGATTCAATTATAAATATCGTGAAAGTGCAATGAAAGATGGATAATGGTTTGGGATACAGTCCCTTACAGATAGTCCGCATAACACCAACTGGAGATCCTTAGTTACCAGAAGTTTCAAATGACCATTAATTTTAAAGATAGACTTACTTTCGCTTGCTCAATTTATTTTATTTTTTGAGGTCCATAAATGCTTATTTTCCGGGTTATGTACTTCTTATTAAAATGTATTGAAAATATATATGATTAAACTGAAGGTTTGACAAACTGTTACAGAAGGCCTCGCTACGAAGACCGATTTACGATCGAGGATAACTGTTCCATTTTCCAGGAATCCCTCAATTTCCAACACACAATTAATTCCCAAAGCGAAAGTAGATATGAAAATTAGCCAGTAGATGGCGACCTCAAGCTGCATGAACTAGCATGATCTCGGGCAGTAGTTCGGTCCTGGAGGCCGCCTTGTGTATGCCGGTTTTTGTTCTGACCTCAATTGCAATCAAATCACCGGTACTTTGATAAGCAGTTAATTTTTCAAACTAACTGCGTTTTGAGCAATATGACCTAAAATCTCAATCATATCACATCAGTAATAGCGTTGTATGACATGTTAAATGTCATTTCTGTGGACATGTAGTGCTTATTGTGCTATATTGCAAACATAAACTTACATAACTGGAGGCAAATCATTTCTAATCAGATTGAGACGGAATCTGAATTAATGGGCTGCCAATTAGTGGAAGTCTAGACACCAGGCCACAAACCATAGCCATGTAAATAGCTAATGAACAATTCAAAGACAAAGTAAATGATCATGAGGTAAATCTGCACTGTATTGGTGTCTCAGAAAGAAACACCTCAGAAGTAAATATGACCTTTTTATGAAACTGTTTACCATTTAGCACAAAGCATAATATTAAACAGAAGGATTGCAGGCTGTATCTTCCCTGTAGTACAGCCCATTCCTCTGGCAGGATGCTGATCAATTAGATCATTCACCCATTTAAAAAAAAGCCTTTGCCCTGGTGGCTCTGTGTGAATGTGGGCATTGGTTCCAGCCACAATTAGTGTCATATGATTTTAATAAGCTGTCAATGTGTCCTAACTAGCTGCATGTCATGTATTAAGCAGTAATTTACCATCATAAACTTCTACAGGTGCCACAGAGTAGAAGACTATTTGACATATCGTGTCAACAATTCTACAACCCCAATTCTAAGAGAGTCCGAATGAAGTGTAAATTGTGAATAAAATCAAAATGTAATGACTTTCAGATCACGAGAGCCAATATGTTATTTACAATAGAACATAGTTTCAACATTTGAAATGAGACATTATACATTTTAATCCACAAAATGAGCTCATTTCAAATGTTCTACCTGCAAAAGGTCTCAAAAAAGTTAAGGCACAGGCAAACGAGGGTCAAAAGAGCAATCAATATATGAGAATTAACTTAATTACTGCTAAATGTTCTTTCAGCTAACTGGCATCAGGAGTGTAACAGGATTGGCTATAAAAGGGATGTCTTAGAGAGGCGGAGTCTCTCAGAAGTAAAGATGGCCAGAGGCTCTCCAACCTGTGAAGGCTTGTGTAAAAAAAAAAATTGTGGAATACTTTAAAAACAATCTTCCTCAATGTGAAATTGCAAAGGCTTAATTGGTCTCATCGACAGTGCATAATATCATCAAAAGATTCAGAGAAAGTGGAAAAACTTCTGTGCGTAAGGGACAAGGCCGAGGACCTTTACTGGATCTTCAGGCCCTCAGACGCCACTGCATCACTCACCGGCATGATTCTGTCATTGACATTACTAAATGGGCCCAGAAATACTTCAAGAAACCACTGTCTGTAAACACAGTCCACTGTGCCATCCACAGATGCCACCTAAAACTCTATCATGCAAAAAGGAAGCCATTGTTAAGCATGATCCAGATGTGCCGCTATGTTCTGTGAGCCAAAGCTCATTTAAAATGGACTGTAGCAAAGTCTCCTGTAGTCCGACGAGTCCAAAGTTGACATTCTTGTAGGAAATCAGTGGCGTCGTGTCCTCCGGGCTAAAGAGGAGAAAGACCACCCCTCCTGTTATCAGCGTTCAGTTCAAAAGCCAGCATCTCTGATGGTATGGGGATGCATTAGTGCATATGGTGTGAGACACTTGCATGTTTTAAAAAGCACCATGAATGCTGAAAGGTATATAAAGGTTTAAGAGCAACATATGCTCCCCTCCAGATGACATCTATTCCAGGGAAGGCCTTGTGTATTTCAGCAGGACAATGCAAAACCACATACTGCAGCTATTACAACTGCATGGATTCGTAGTAGAAGAGTCTGTGGGCTGAACTGGCCTGCCTGCAGTCCTGATCTTTCACTGATTGAGAATAATTAGCGCACAATTAAACAAAGTCCGTCAAGGAGGCCCAAAACTCTCCAGCAGCTGGAAGCCTGCATTAAACAAGAGTGGGATCAAATTCCAATGGCTAAACTCGAGAAACTTGTCTCCTCAATGCCCAGACGCCTCCGCTCAGTGTTAAAAAGAGGGGATGCTACACCATGGTAAACAGGCCCCTGTCCCAACTTTTTTGAGACCTGTAGCAGCCATCAAATTTGAAATGAGCTCATTTTGTGGATAAAAATTGTAAAATTTCCAAGTTTCAACATTTTCCATGATATATCTCTGTTCTATTGTAAATAAAATACTGACTGGTGTGATTTTCAAATCATTGCATTTTGATTTTTATTCACAATTTACACTTTGTCCCAACTATTTCAGAATTGGGGTTATGGGCAAGCAATTTCAGGATACATTTTTATAAATGTCAAATTGAACACCAAGAAAATCAGTAACTGCCAATTTAGTTTGCTGATCACAGGTATTGAGTTCTCTCAAAATAATTTTCTTGAAATTAAGAGAAATGACATAACCAATTTAGCTCAGATTTGTTCTACGTCGTAGAGAAATACAAACACTGCCCACCTGAGGCAAGAATCAGGCTACCGGCAGAGACTGTACCTGTGCGGTAACAGTGGCCAGTGATTGTATTTCACACTCTCAGGGCTCTCCCAGCTTGCTTTCGCCAGCTTTGTGGCATGTGGGTTTTGCTAGAAGTGACTTGTTCTACCTGGGAGTGAAACCTTGGCAGCAATTGAATACTCAAAATATTGTGGAGCATTGTAATATTTCTCAAATTTACTTCACCTCAATGGGAAAACTTTGAAAGACGTTGAGGAGAATTTAAGGACTTGGCTCTGTGGTTGTCCTTTCCTAAGCAGGAACAACCCATGAACCGGCGACAGTAAGCAGGCCAACCAAGAGCACCAAAGGTCATCTAGTCTGATTCGAAGCCACAGAAAGGCTACTGTGACAAGTCGCAGAGAATTTTCCAGATGGAAACACACAGGGTGTCTCACTCTGCTGCATACAGGGCTTTGCAGAGGATTAACAGCATATTACACAGGTGGTCAAAGAGAGAAAAAGATACCAATTCTTTTTCGTAAATATTTCTGCCAGGAAAACTGACCTGTTATTGCCTTACCCATGCCAGCACTCTCAACAGCACAGCAAGAATTTTGAGGACCACAAATTCAAAGGAAGTTTCTGACGTGTCTGGGTACCATTCACTACGCCTCATTTTGACCCAAGATGGGCGAAAGCGTCACTTAAACCCAAGAGTCTCCCAATACTGACCGGAAAGGGTGCGAGCGCGCACGAGTTTCTGTTCGTGCCCAATGCAATCAGCGACTTATTCAGCTCTTTTGAACGGAACCAAAAGCTAATTTGCTGAATCGGGTGTCCATGTACAAGACTGCAGACCCATCACCAAATAGAAACTGTATTCGTGCCCAACTTTGAGATTTGTAATATACGCGGTGAGAGCAATGCCACTTCGTAGCCAGCAGGGGGAGGGCATCAATCAGTCATCCACATTTTCTGTAACACTGTAAAGTGAGATTTACAAATCGGAATGGAAACTCTCTCTCTCTCTCTCCCTCTCTCTCTCTCACACACACACACACACACACGCATGTGAAAACGCAACATGAGGCAGTAAAAGTAGAATCGCTATTGAAACGTCACAAAAACGCCGGATATATAGATGTTACGCAATTCTTTACAGCAGTCGTGGGAAAACACTTTAATTTTTAACAGTTACATGACGCCAGTCACATATATAAACGCGCTCCGGTTAGCTGAAGGCATGAACCTGCAGTTAAATCCATTCCGCTCGCGTCCGTACCGGCGAGTCCCTCGCGCCCAGTGTCTCCGAAGGCAAAGTTCTGTTGTGCACTGACTGCCTTAGTAATTCAGAGTCCACGTGCTACAGAACTTTGCGCTCAGAAACCAAATCATTCCTGCGTCGCGCAACCAACAGCGCGGCACAGCGCACTTCCAAACATTGGGATTGAGACCGTCAGGCACGTTAAAGGAGTTAAAATGGAAGAAACCAAAGTCAGGAGCAATGGAAAACAGCTGGCACATCGGAATCACATTTGACTCAATTGCAGCGACAGACTAACTAAAAATACATAGCTATTAAAAGTGTTGCGTGCAAGCAGGACACGAAATTCCATGTCCCATACAATTACTTCGCTGAAATAAAGTTCAGAAAAAAGCACGTGAACAGCCTTCACGTGATGCGAGCTTGCGGTTCTCCGCCCGGTACTATGAAGATAGCAGCCTACGATGGGTAACAGTACGTAGCTATTTTGCTTTCAGTAAACGCTTTCTCCACAACCCGCAAATAATGCTCATTAAAACAGATACAGCACGGTTCACGCAAACATTTGTACTAACATTCTTGCATCAAAAAGCAACATTCGTCTCATTTCCCGTAACCGCGAATCCTTGAAATATGGACATCTAAAAATGAGTCGTCATTTCCACCGAAGAGAGAAAGCGCAGTAAGCCAGCTACCCATTTACACTGATACGGATTCTTCCCATAACCATTTAGCTTTCTTGACACTCGGCGATGCAACAGCTGGCCAAACCAGCCGCCTTCTTCTCTGCGGGTCTGATTAGTCACGCACTGAACACACGCGCACCGGGAACTGCTGCACTGACGGTCTTCACCTGCACAGACGAAAAGAAAAGGGAGTTTTTAAATTCTGCCGTTTGCCTTTTTGTCGACGTGGAAATTCTGGGTGCAGAAACGACCCACTATTTGATTGGTCAGTGAACTGCGGGGTCGAAGGTCATGACAGATGCTTGTCCAAACATTTTGGTGGGCAACCTTTGGAGACAAGGCACTCTAGCCGCACTTAAATCGGGGGGTGTTCTCGTTTAATTACAATGGGACGTTGTGACCACATTTAGTAGAGCCTCGAGTCTGCATTTAATTTATTTTCTTTATTTTAAAAAAGGAAAATTCAGTTAAGTCGCGCATCAATTTCAAATTTGCTCTCAATCGCAGGAAAAATCTCTTCAAACTAGCGTCATCCGTGAAAAAAATCCACAATGTGACATCAGTGACGACAGTAATTAAAAGGGGAAATCTATCATTCTTACTTGTTCACAAATTAAATGTAGCTCAATTAAAATAGCAAAGGACTGCAAACAGTAGCCTATACTGTGGGAAAGAGAGCAGCTGCTCTGAAGAAGTACGTATGTGCACACCCCCCCCCCCCCCCAAAAAAAATACGCGCGCACCCACACTTTCACATGAACAATCATTAACTCTCATGCACTCATACATTCATGTGCATTGCGTACATACACACAAATAAAGTGACGTATACCTGTCCACACAAACATATGCACACTCACTTGCACAGAAGCGCACACACCCCCACATACATTAGTATCTGTCACACGGTTTTCATCACTTCGGTACTGTACACCAAAGCAATGGATTTGAAATGAATCAACAAAAATATGTTATGAGGGTCATTCCTGCCAAACCATCACATTTTGAGGAAGCATTTTGTCCTGGATTAAGATATTTCTGTCAGCAAATGTTCCAAAACATGTCAAATGAATAAATCTTAAATTTTAGCTCCCTTTTCCAAATGCTGACTGAGGTATCGGTCACTCCATACTAAACTGTACAGTTCACTGTGTTGTATAAAAATGGTCAATACATTTTTTTCTAAGAGAATTAAATGATTTGCATTGTTCATATTTATTCACTCCCGGATGGAAGATATTCATCAGAAAAAAACAGTCATTGGTCCAACACAGCAGAAAAAGTGGTGTCCTGATGTCAGCCAAGGCGTTGTGAAGGACAGATTTTGTCACAAAGTTTGGCAGCCAACTTCATGAAATGCTCATGACACGTCTGTTGATACTTTGAAACAAAGTAAAATTAAATATTACAGAGAAGTACCCATAATAATGGTTTCAATTGTCTGCACTAAATTACTGGGACTCACCTGATCAGATTTGCATTTTGAAATGACTGCTGTGGGCGTAACCAGTCACGTCTTCACATGTTACGTACAGACCTGTGCGTTAATTTGCATAATGTTTGCAAATGGCGTAAAGATGACCGCGGCAAACTAAGGTACTCACTTCCTGCATCAAAATTTCACAAGGAGTTAGACAATCATATATACCATGCTTTAAAGAGGACCTAATATGCTATTTTTCCAAGTTTATATTTTGGTCTTTGTTTCCCTAGAGTACTCCTGATCACGCAAAGTAAAAAAAAGGGTACTTATTTCACTCATACTGCCATCTTCAAAAAACCCCATTTGTAGTCCATAGTAGTCTCTGCCTGAAACGACTCATTGGGGTGGCTCTTCCGCTATGGTCCCCACTCCCTGTGTGTCCACTTTCTTCTGACTAGCCAGCTCTGTGGAGGGCAGGTCTAGGCGGGATGAGGCAGCAGAACGCAGTTTTCCTGGTCCAGCTCCAGAGTGAAACTGACGCGTCTCCCAAAGGACTCGACAGGCATATTCTGCAATCTAACGCAGTACATGTGTGTAGATCTAATGAAATTAACTTTTTCTAATAAACGCAACGGCGAAAGTGGAGGACGCAGTGCGAAAGACTGGCTGCTCAAGCACAAATTTGCTATCGGCTACAGTTTGCTACAGCAACAGTTGGTGAGTACAGCGGTTTCTCTACTCCATAGCTCTGATGCAAGCAAAGCTAGAATCCACCCCATATAGACACATTTGTACAACGGGTTGACATGCCCAAGTGTAGACCGGACACCGTAGAAATCCGGAGGGTCTGAGTTTAGAGGGAAACATGGCCAGTGAGGAGCAGCTAAAAGTGGACCAACAGCTTATGGACTGCTTTGGTGTGTATTAGGACCTGCTGGTTCGTGAGCATAGCAGTAGTGTTTTGTTAGCGTGGAGAAACGAACAGCTTCCGCGCTGGTATATGATGGAGGGGTGAAAGCTCCAAGCTAAATGGCCTTTTCAGAAATTGCCTGTGGTAATGATTTACTTATTGCAGCGGAATGACCAGCTTTTCCTCGTGGAAAATGGGCGCATTATGAATAGCGTGCGAGAGCTAGACAGAGTGTCATTATGTCATGAACATAATACAAGTTTTACAGACGGTAAGTTCCGTCTGCGTGAACCGTTGCTTATGTGGAGCTAGCGAATCAATCACTTTTGAAAATTAAATTCTTTCCAGCAATCAATGCAATGCAGAGAAATCATTTGTTATACCGGACACGCGCTTCCCTATTGCTTTCACCAGTAGCATCAGAGAACTTGCCCAGACATTGGAGATGTATCAGGCTGACCTTGTCATGGATAAGTAAAGCGATCGTTTCATAAGCACCCAAAAACGCACCCCAAGCTCTGCAAAATCTACGTCTGGTCTAACTGCAGCCAAACTCGGCAGACACATATAGCACCTCTCCATTTAGCTTCAACTGTAGTGGCTACAATCAGGCAACGCTATGATGAAACTGCCACATTGATGCTTACCGAAGTAACACGAGCATATTGATCATAATTGCTGCATATAACTTAACCAGAAGCATTTTTAATTTGCAGAGCACGCAAACTAACATGCAGTAGCTGATAAGCGGTCATGACTTTGAATGTATTCTGTCGCACGAAAAATTTGTTTTGCATCCGGAGTGAAAGCTGCTAAATGCGCCCATAACGCCTGAATTCGCGTCTTTGCATTGACTTTGAATGTAGCTAATCTGTCGCGTGAAAAATTCGCTTCGCGTCCGGTGTGAAAGCGGCTTGAGGTGTTCATAACGTGTATTCGCGTCTTTGCATTGACTTTGAATGTAGGCTAATCTGTCCCAAGAAAAGTTCATTTCGTGTCTGATGTGAAAGCAGCTTTATGGATAGTACGCAACAGCCAGAGAGAGCCCGGTTATGTCATGAACATAATACAGGTTTTGTAGACCGTAAGTTCTGTTAGCGCAGATAAGTTGCTAGTGTGGAGCTAGCGAATTGGTCACTTCGACAGGAAAGAATTAACTATTTAATTTCAGCCATTTTTGGCTTTTTATCAGCCACAACAATTTCTAAAGGGGGATGAAATTATGTCAAGGTAGTGCAGAGAAGTCATTTTTAAACTGATGGAGCTTCTGCGTTTCACATTGCTTTCACGGTAACACCAGAGAGCTTGCTCAGACATTTCTGAAGTATCCGGCTGATCCCGTTCATGGATAAGTGAAGCGACCACTTACTGTAGTGGCTACAATCGGGCAACGTTATGATGAAACTGCCACATTTATGCTTACCGAAATAACACACACATACCGATCAGAATTACTGCATATAAGTTAACCAGGAGCATTTTTAATTAGCTGGACACGCAAACTAACATGCAGTAGCTGGTAGTCGAGCGGTCATAACCACAGAGACAAACTCTTTCAATACAGCTTTTACAGACAGCAAGTTCTGTTACTGTGAACAGTTGTACCAAGCATCCAAATTACAAACAAGTGTTAAAAGTTAGCTTTTAGTTTGAAATGAGCTCATTTTGTGGATAAAATTGTAAAATTTCTCAGTTCTCAACATTTGCTATGTTATCTCTGTTCTATTGTGAATAAAATACTGTATGGTGTGATTTGAAAGTCATTGTATTTTGATTTTATTCACAATTTACACTTTATCCCAACTATTTTCGAATTGGGGATGTATAAAGAAGCGTGCCATTCCATCCTCCAACGCCATGCTGTTCCCACTAGGCAAAGACTGGTTGGTCAGAACTTTGTGCTTCAGCAGGACAGTGAGCCCAAGGCCTCCTCCAAGCTGTGCCACAGATATCTTGAGAGAAAAGGAAGACGCAGCGGAGCTTCAGAAGATGGTGACCCCCACAGTCACCAGATTTGTCACATTGAGCTCCTGTGGGATGAACTTGACGGGGCAGCCAGAGAAGTCCGTCCATTAAGTTCATAAGAGCTCATGAAGAGACTCTTGAAAGCCTGGAATGAGTGACCTGGAAGTTCTCTTCTTAAACTGTTGCAAAGAATGCTTAAGATGTGTCAGGCTGTAATCAAAGCGAAGGGTGGGTACTTTGTAGTAAAGTACACATTTCTAGTAAAGATCCATCCATCCATTTTCTATACCCGCTTATTCCTCACTAGGGTCACGGGGCGAGCTGGAGCCTATCCCAGCTGACTACGGGCAAAGGCAGGGACTCACCCTGAACAGCTTGCCAATCCATCGCAGGGCGCACACACCAGTCACACACCATTCACTCTCACACCTATGGGCAATTTGGCATCTCCAATTAGCCTGATATGCATGTCTTTGGACTGTGGGAGGAAACCGGAGTACCCGGCGAAAACCCACGCAACACGGGGAGAACATGCAAACTCCACACAGAAAGGCCCCAGGCCGGATTCGAACCCACGACCTTCTTGCTGTGAGGCAGCAATGCTAACCACTGTGCCACCGTGCCGCCCACTTCTAGTAAAGATATACGTTTCAATGTTATTCTGTTTTTTGTATTTGCTGAATGTATGGTTTAAGAAAAACCAGCAAAATTTTGAAAAATGTAGGGTGCTTGTAATATTTTGGCCTGTAGTGTAAATGCATTGCATTAGGGCTCGACATCTAATGATTCATCTTTCCACGCATTTCCGCACATTTCCCACACACAACATGGAGACCTCATGTAATAAAGAGCAGAACAACGCATAAAGCCTTCAGGACACGGCGCAGATATTTCCAGTCACACTGCTGTACACGTAACATAACTGGGGAAACAATCGTAAGGAGGCATCTTTTTATAATAAAACGCTTACTATCACAGTAAGAGTCCGAGACTATGAATAGTTTATGTGTCTGTCAAAGTTACATCAGACTCTTCCCTTCAGAGATATTTGACAGCAGTACATGTAGAAATGTAATATAACCAACCTAGTGTACAAAATATGAACTCTGAATTAAATATTCTAGATGCTACATGATCTTCACCCCCATATGTCAAGGCCAAATTAAGCCAATCCTTGTCTATTGTGCATGACCCAATGTAAGGCTTTATAACAGAGGATTTGAGTGTTAAAGAGGCTGGAGAAAAATGTTATCAAATAAAAATGATATCAATGAAGCAAGACACTTGTATCATTAGGAAATAAAACTTATTTCCGTTTATTTTAATAATTTTGTGATTAAAAAAAGTGCCACTACAACAAGGAAACCTCATGAACACTGAATTTCATTTGCAATGAGACACTGAGAAACATAAAATGGCTCAGAGGTAAAACAGTACATTTCCTGGATCGTAAACTCATTGGCCAGAAGTCAGCAACATCTGAGGGCGAAACTTAGGACAACTTATCACCCGAGAGACAGACATAGGCTGCTCTCTACCTCCCAAAACAGCTAGAAATGGGACAGATATTTGCTTTTGTGTGAATTAGAAATAAAAAAAACTGCTTTACTACCAGTCAAGTGTCTTCATACACGGTAGAAACTTGGGGATCAAATGCAAGTGGGTAACATTTTTTAATCTTCTTGACAGGAAAAATGAAGGATGCTCCTGCAATACCAATACATTCAGTCCCCAAACTAAACCAAAAACCACCTGAAAGTTATTTGGCAGGAGAGACTTATTAAATTCCTCCTATCTGATGTAATTAAGTCTCCAAAACAACAAATGCAAACTCACCCTCAGACTCCTTCATGGGAATGAAAACCCAAAACTCACTCTCTGTGGTATACACTGCGATACTCTGAGGTATATTATCATAAATATCGTTGTAATGGAAGGACTTTTTACAGCTGTCGCCATTTCCGATCAATTCACGAGCAAATTTACGTTCATTTTGGACAATACACGTTTGTACGGACACACTAGTGCCATGAGTGCAACTTTGGTTGAGTTGGTTACTGGGGAAAATTGGCTTCCAAAGCAAAAGCTACGAGTTGTCGTTTACAATGGCAGTAAACATACTGATGAAAATACAACACAACCAAAATATTGAAATATCTAACAATCAGAACAATGTACCATTTACTTCAGTCCTACTCATTTTATCCAAGGTTTATGATTGGTCGTAAAATCAGTATTAATTCGGAATAAATTTGATAAATTTATCAACAGGATTGTTTGCTAAATGGTGAAAAGACAAATAGATACGGGAATTTTTGCTTAAAACTATGACTTTTTCATTGAGGTCAAGTAGATTCAACAGTAAAAGAAAGTTTTTTTCCCCACATCACAGGACGATGTCACATACATATTCTACATCTGCTTTCGCAGGGCTTCACTGAAGCTACATCACACTTCCACTGAAATATTCAAACCCAAGACGCCATGTTAATATGGCCACAGCTTAACACCAAATGAAAAGTATCTACATCTTGTGCATCATTTTACATACATTTCCCAGTAATTCAACAGGACATATTTGGGATTGTCGAAAACTCTGGGATCTCCTTTAGAATTTAAAATGGGTCTGAAGTTCCCCAGGTTTGAATACAGCAGCTACATTTGAAGGACCAATACAAGTTTAGCCCCAAATGTTTCATGAGAGTAAATTTATCTTTTCTGAATTCTGTAATCTGTGCGCAGAGATGAGCTGTAACAGAACACACAAATCAAGGTCTCTAAACAGGTTTGATTACAAACCCTTAAGTACAGGATTCTTCTGGAAGCCAAACACTGTTTAAAAGCGAACACTCTGTTATATTACATTCAACAGCGACAAGCGTTTGTAGTAACGAGAGACATTTAAAAGGAAACAATGTGCTAAGAAATGTCATATCTGAACTCTTGGCTCTGGACTCTGAAGCAATTTTTTCAGGAGGGCTCACTGATTATGGATAGATTGAAAGCTGCTGTCTGTAAAAGGGAAAATGAGAATTGAACGGATCAGCATTTTTCTCAGTAAATATATTTCTAATAAAATTTCTTTTGACATGAAATTTTCGCCAGATGCTGGTAATAATCCAAGTAATCCATGCATACGAAGAAATCAAAACAAATTAGTCCATAAATTATGTCTAATAAAGTAAAATGACACAGGGAAAAAGTATTGAACACGCTAACTGAAATTTATTTAATACTTAGTAGAAAAGCCTTAGTTGGTAATGACAGCTTCAAGACACCTCCTGTATGGAGAAGCTAGTGGCATGCATTGCTCAGGTGTGATTTTGGCCCATTCTTCCCAGGGCCTCATCTATGAACTCTGATCTTCAGTTCTTTCCATAGACTTTCAATTGGATTAAAGTCGGATTCAAGTTCTTTCCACTTCTGAATTATAGCCCCAACAGTGCTGATCAGACCATTCAGAAGTTCAGAAATAGGTCTGTAACCAGTCAGTACGTTCTGCAACAATAAGGTTGCTAAGGTCTTGAGAGAGCTCTTTGCTTTAACTCATCATGAGATGCTTCTTGTGTGACACCTTGGTGAGGAGAAACCTTCTTATAGGCCATCAATTAGGACCAAACCTTCTGATATTAATTTGCATTGATAGGGGGCAGGATTGCTTTCTATATACTGACTGATTTCAGCTGGTTTCTTGGCTTTCCACGCCTTTTTGCACCTCCTTTTCTTAATGAGTTCAATTATTTTCTGTGTCATTCCACTATGTTAAACATAATTTATTTCCTTAGTTGTTTTGATTTCTTTGTATGTATGGATTACTTAGGTCGTTACTGACATCTGGTAAAAATGTAAAGTCAAAGTAGCCCCATTAGAAATATACTTACTGAGAAAAATGTTGGCGGGTTCAATACTGATTTTACCGTTGTATATTAATATGAAACAGGAGATTTTGACACTTGACTGACAACACATGAATTTGTTGTTTATATTCCGTTATTCCCAAAGCAGAGTTTACATTTGATGAGGAATTAAAGGAGACATGCACAAGGATAAGGCTAAATTGGTGAGAGATATATTAGCGGATTCACAGCAAGAAATGGTCACACCTACGAGTCACTTCGGTCACACCTACGAGTCACTTCGGTCACACCTACGAGTCACTTCGGTCACACCTACGAGTCACTTCGGTCACACCTACGAGTCACTTCGGTCACACCGATAAGTTACTTCGGCTTTACTCATTTGACGCTCTCTGCCCTTTGTTTTGACAGCCATTTCATAAAGTTTATTCTTTAATTTGAGAGCATACTGCAGACGGACATTCACAAACACAGCTACAATCCTCGATTTGACTCGTGCACGACATGTGGAAAGTGCACTGTACGAGTCGAGCTCACGCATACGTCGCTGAAGGAAGTGGCTGACATTTTCTCTTCCCATGTTGGCGTCATGAAACTGTCTGCGAAACACATCTTCACACTGAGAAACAAAAGCAACAAACTCCTCTGATGGAACCTTCGCAGCTCCAGAGTCAGAGGAAGAGGTGTCATGTTCCTTGGTGTCAACGAGGAGACGATCGGGGACATTCAGCTCGGGGTCACCCGCAAGCAGAGCTGATCTACACGTGTGACACGAAGATAACAATTCATGTCCGCCAAGAACTCTACGGCACAGATAACTGGCCATATACTGCATTGCGTTCTCCTTTGGTAGATCGAATCGAACACTGACGCCACAAACGTTTCTCATTGGAGTCAACATGCTTGTAGCCCGTGTTCTGCACACTCGTTTCCTATTTGTCAAGCTCTGAAGCGCAAGAGCAAACTGATCGGCATCTGTCGAGCGGCTGGCTCCACCTGTCGGCTTCAGAAGTTCCGCAACCATTTCCTTTCTCAGAGCGCGACGTAACTCTTCGGGAGCGGGATTACCCTCCCGGCCACCTGTCCTCCGCAAAACAGAGAATAAGTTCTCAACAATCTCCAGGTTGAGGCGAGAGGTGAACAGGTACTTTATACTGCCTCCCACCTGCAGGTGCTCCCACAGCCGTGTCACACAGGAGATGCAAGAAGCCATCCTTTAATGAATGACACATCGCCAGAACCTTCCATCTTCACAGTTTTCAGTATCGGAACACAGGATTTCAAAAATTCCAAGTGTCCCGATTTGGACGAGATGGGTCGTTTCATTATCTCTGTGCTTTTGTAGAATCTGCCACTCAGAGCATCGAACAGACTGTCCACTGTTTCAATAAACTCTGCGGTGTGAAGTGCTGCTTCCGGAAGTTTCCCCAATGCTGTGTATGTGCATATACCAGCTGCAACAGTGTGGCTGAGAACATGAACTGCTTTTTCTACCCTCGTCTTCGAAAAGCTGGTGAGATTGAAGTGTCCTTTATTCAACTTCAGTGCCACCCTGACTGGCAACTGGGAATCAAAGTCATAAAACTGTTGGATGTAGGACCACTCCACAATCTTCCTCTCAAATCCTGTTTCAATGCAGAATGCATGTTTTTCGAGATTCGAGCAAGTGTTTTTCAGAAGATGCCGTGGGTCATGCAAGCAAAAGATCTTGTGGTCTTCACGATGGAAGAAAGGTCGCTCTTCAGAGACAATCGAACATTCTGTGAGGCCTGGTCACAAACTACAGCCTTAGGCACAAGTCCAATTTCAGACAATTTGGTAAGACACTCCCTCAAAAGCGATGCAAGTTTTTCAGTCGGGGTTACATTTTTTGTCAAAAAGTAACCAACGGGTTGTTTCCATTTAGTCACAAGCCCTCTTACCATGAACACAAGCGCATAACTGGCACATTTTCCTGTCCTCCCTAAAGAGCCAAAATCTTCAAACCCCTCAACCAAATCCTCTGTGACATTATACCGCAATTCTGGCCTCAGTTTCATTTTGCCAAACGCAACGACACAAAGTTTGCCCGTTTCGCGCATGCAAGCCACCTTGTTCTTCAAAAAATCGAAGACTCTCTGTGGGAATCCGGGCCGCATTTCCGTGTGCCTCGGCCACCGGCGCGGTGATGGAACAGAAGGCAGCGCAAAAACACGCCAACAAAGCGTGTACGCCTGCGGACACTGATGGTACAGCGAGAGGGCTGTAACCTCGTCGTCATACGACCACCTTCCTCCCCAAGCTCCATGACGAGGAGGAGCTGAATTTCGCAGCTGCGAAGCAAAAAATGACAAAACAGGTTCGTCAAGAAACTGTTTCGCACTTTTGTTCAGTTCCGCTGCAGATTTAGCTTCATTTGCTGCTTTTTCCACAGACGTTCTGAGGGATTCCACCCGCCGTTTCAGGCTAAAGGTTCTCGGCTGTTCTTCCTGGAAGGGTGTGGTGCGGAGGGAGTGAGTTCCTGGGCTGTCCTCAGGAGGTATACTGTACGCATGCTCACTCAGGGCAGAGTACACCTCTATAACAGTACAGGGAACAAAAGAAATATGAAGCAATTAATCATGTAAATTCAACTCACTTTTCATGTCACAACACTGCATCACTTTCGGGTATTTCACACCATAATAATGCAGAACTTGGGCATTTTCATCAGCCTGCATCTCTTTTTATAGATGAATATTTTGTGGCATTATACATTACTGCCAAAGGTTAACATACATGTTAGCCAGTGCCAACTAAGCAGTGGAAAAAAACGGAACTTTAGGGAAATGCGCAGATTCCTGAACCAGATCATCTTTTCTCAGACGCTTATATTCTGCCAAATGTAATAATCTTCATGCAGACCACAGGATTATGTGACAAAGGTACTACAGAAACGCATCTTCATTTCATACAATAGACAAGAAAATGTTCCAAAAATGTCACAGAGGCATAATTCACCTTTCGAAGCACAACATAAGCACGGCGGTGATCAAACAGTGACACAATAATTTAGTGCACTCAACACCGTGCACAAAAATATTCACAACAGCCACTGAAATATTTGTTTCCAATTATGACCTTTTTTACAATCATAAACAATCTACAGAGACTGAAAAAAAAAACTTTCATCAATGCTATTTAGTTGATGATATTTATTTCTTGCATAATACTGAATGAGCAGTTGAGTACAATTCAAAAAGAACAGCGCCATATAAACATCCTTTATGATTAATACACGGAGGGCCAATGAAAAGCCATTTCTGGCTTTAACTGTAATCCTCATATTGTATCTTCACAGTGTAAAGGACCTTTATTCGTTTCATAAAGCTTCACAAAGCTTCATTAGCTTTCTGAAAACTGACATAATTACAATGGGGTCTCCAAAGACAGCATGCAGACTGGGGTATGATGATGTTTGCAGGAAATACACCCACCTTTTCGTCGCTTCGCGGTCGCCGAGCTCGAGCCGGAGTTGTCAGCACAGGCAGAGCGCGTCCTCTTGACAGGACGGCGTGATGCGGACTGGGCTTTGGCGGGATTCCGTGCCCGAAAGAGAGACGGGAGAGCATTCCACTTTAGCCTGGTCTTCGCTTGCCGATTGGAAAATTGGTCGTCAGTGAAGTGAACTGCACACAGTCGGCAGTTGTTGTGCACATAGAGAGCAGTGCGATTAATGAGGTCCACCCGTTCGGCGTTTTGCGCCCATTGCCGACATCTGTAGAAGGAAAACCGGGACAGAGAGAGAGCTGAATTAGTCCAAGTGAAAGTTCTACGCCATTTTTGTGTAGTGTTCAACTAACATGTACCAGGCATGGTCACTATGCCGACCTTCACTTACTTGAGCTCGACTTTGATAGATTGGGGAGACCAAGGAATCAGTCCTGGGTGAATCTGCACTGCACTTGGATTCAATGCAAAACTGCTCCGTTACAATTAAGATCTACATAACGTCAACGACCAACATGACCAAGTCTTATATTACTTCACACAGACAGTGGCCCCTTCCTGATTTCTTATTTTTCTGCATATTTCTCACACTTCAAAGTTTCAGATCATAAAACAAAATTTAAAATTAGACAAAAATAACCCCAGTACATACAAAATGCAGTTTTTAAATAATAAGTCATTCCATGTCAGATCATCAAATCGGTCTCACCACGTTCTCAATTTTGCAAATTTTTTGTATGCAGCTATATAAATATATACATCACTGACAAATCGGAAATCTCAGTTCATTCGGACCAAAGATGAATTTTTGGTGAATTATTTTCTAAGAGTACTGTCAGTCTATTATTTTTTTAACTGATTCCTTTATTATATTAGAAGACCACTCCAAAAGCTGTTGATGTGCTTTGACTAATATAAATTATGCAGGTGTGTGAACAGCGGTGGGGTCATCTCAAGAATCACTTGGCACTTTCGGCTTCTGACACATGTAACTATGCAACATTTTAAGTGTTTCCAATCATTAGACAATCACATACTAAATTGTACTAATTCCTGTTTTATAGTAGACACAAAACAAAAATTGTTGATGTAACTAGAGGGACTTACATTTCAGAACTGTCTAAATAGGGGTCCGGCAATTTTTGAGAATCACACCTCTTTGCATCAATAAAATTTACTGACACTAATTCCTGTAAACTGACTGTCAAATTAAAACTTTGTATTACATGCTATGCCATCTTAAGTGTTATTGCTTCCTAAATGCAGCAAAGAGCACAACAATGTTTTCTGTCCCAGTTTTGTCCAACTTATACTGCCGGGCTGTTCTTCCAGTGACATCCGGAGTTGGAACAGTTCGGAGAATGTTACTGAATGGCACCCGGCATTTTTCAGAAGTCTTCCATGTTAATGCTCGTGTCCTCTGGTTTCGCTTCATGAAAAACAATAGCAATAATCAGACATTATTGATCAATAACTGGTTCAGGTTCTCCTTCCCAACATGATCTACCCACCTGCATATACTGACCTTTCTGTGAATGTGTCGTGCGTTGGTGAATTAAGAACTTGCAATTGCTGTGATTCAATAATCATCAACATCGTGTAAGAAGCTGAAAGTGCCAAGTGATTCTTGAGATACCCCACCCCTGTTCAGACACCTGCATAATTTATATTAATCAAAGCACATCAACAATTTTTGAAGTGGTCTTCCTACTATAATAGAGGAATCAGTGTTTAAAAAATAGAAGAAAATCCAAGGTGTGCCCCTGGAGATAAGGGGGTTTGACTGAGGTGACATTTTAGTGTTTTTTCACATTTGGCAAGGACTGGCCGCAGTTTGTGATGAAATCATGGTGAATTCAGCCAGATTTATACACAGCAGACACAAATGAATGAAAAAAAAAATGCCACAGAGCCGATGTCAGGGTTTATATTGGGGTGCTTTGGGGACCTAAACATGCAACTGTCTGAACAAAAGGCACTTTTGGTGTCCTCATAGCCCCACAACCAAGAAAGATAAGGTAAAATGGACTGCATTTTGGCTGCATTTGGCTGCATTTTCTGATTAAGCAGTAAAACATTAGCTTACATGCAGAGTTTCGAAGGTATAGGAGTAATAATAAAAAAGTTATTCATTCAAGTTATTCAAAATTCATTTTTGGTCCAAATGAGCTTAAATTTCAGATTTATTCACTATCTAATGTGAAAATATGGAAGCAATCTAGGACTACATGGTGACAAATGTTTTGTATATCTAATGATATGACATGGAATGACCCAAATGATTTCGTTTATTGAGGGGAAAAGCTATCCAAACCTACCTGGCCCTATGTGAAAAAGTATTTGCCCCAAAATCTAATTACTGGTTGTGCCATCCTAGGCGACAACAACTGCAATCAAGCATTTGCGATAACTGGCAGTGAGTCTTTTACATCGCTGTGAAGGACTTTTGGCCCACTCTTCTTTGCAGAATTGTTTTAATTCAGGCACATTGGAGGGTTTTCTAGCATGAACGGCCTGTTTAAGGTCATGCTACAGCATTTCAATTGGATTTAAGTCCGGACTTTGACTAGGCCACTCCAAAACCTTCATTTTGTTTTAATTAAGCCATTCAGAGGTGGACTTGCTGGTGTGTTTCAGATCATTGTACTGCTGCATAACCCAAGTGCACTTGAGCTTGAGGTCACAAACTGATGGTTGGACATTCTCCTTCATGATTTTCTGGTAGAGAGCAGTGTTCCATCAATTATGGCAAGTTGCCTAGATCCTGAAGCAGCAAAGCACCCCCAGACCATCACAATACCACCATCATGTTTGACTGTTGGTATGATGCTCTTTTTATGAAATGCTGTGTTAGTTTTAGATGTTGTTCTGAGTTCTTTTGGGACCCCCTAAATGAGTTGTCAATGCACTCTTGGAGTAATTTTGGTAGGCCGGCCACTCCTGGGAAGGTTCACCACTGTTCCAAGTTTTCTCCATTTGTGGATGACAGCTTTCACCGAGGTTTGCTGGACTCCCAAAGCCTTACAAATGGCTTTATAACCTTTTCCAGACTGATAGATGTCAATGAATTTCTTTCTCATCTGTTCTTGAATTTCTTTAGATCGCAGCATGACGCGTTGCTTTTGGAGATCTTTTAGCCCACTTCACTTTGACAGACAGGTTTTTTTTAAGAGATTTCTTGATTCAACAGGTCTGGCAGTGATCACGCCTGGGTATGGCTAGTGAAATCAAACTAAATAAATGTGGTTTATCACAGTTAATTCATGAGTTAATCACTTTTTCACATAGGGCCAGGTAGGTTTGGATAGCTTTTTTCCCTTAATAAATGAAATCATCATTTAACAACTGCATTTTTTGTTTACTCAGGTTACATTTGTCAAATAATAAAATGTGCTTGATGATCTGAAACATTTAAGTGTGACAAATATGCAAAAAAAATAAGAAACAGGAAGCGGGCAAATACTTTTCACAGCACGGTATATAGCAAGCTAACACAAAAATGGAGTTCACCAACGTTAATTCACGCATGTGGCTACATAGCTAGCAAGCTACCTTTGTTGTTGAGAATTAGATGGCTAGCTATTTCCTGAGCCATGAGAGATGTCATCTTTGGATATAACAAGTTACTAGCTAACTAGTTGGGTTACTTTAGCTTCCTGCATATCTTCTACTGAAACTGTCTGAATACGAGAGTTGGCAAGCTCGTCAGCTAGCTAGCTAGGCTGTCCCCTGAGAACTGTCCGTAGCTTTTCCTCCACTTACAAAGAACCCAAGTTAGCCAGCTAGCAGTCTTGTGCTGTTATCATGCCTTGGCATGTTTGGCTAGCTCATTACCTAACTAGCTAAGGTGGCACTCCTTGGCACTGTTCAATCCGAACAAAATCATTTCAGACTACCTAGCCAATTAGCTTGCTGGTTACTGTTGCAATGTATGTGTCTCATTTCCATATAGCTAGCTATCTAATATAGCTAGCAAGCCATCTAATTTTCAACAAACAAGGTAGGTTGCTAACTATGTAGCCACATACGTGGACAAACATTTCTAACTCCATTTTCCTGTTAGCTTGCTATATAGCTAGCAAGAATGCAAAGCTTCCATTCCTTTATCCCCATCAAATAATGGAATTCATTAAGTTACCGTTTCATTGGCTAACAAGCATTAGCTTCCTAGCCACCCAAAGTGTTCGTTGGGTAGGTGCATGACTACTGCTGACGTTTTGTGACTGGAGGAGAAGTTTGATTCTGATTGGCTGTATTTAAAAGAAGTAATTGTGGTATCAAGAACTCAGATGCAGAAAAAATTTCAAGCTTGGGGAACACTCCGACTCTTACGAAAATTTGTGAGTTTTCTTGTCTCTTTCCATCAGAAGACTCTAGAATAGAGGACTGCTGCCAGATTTTGGAAGAAGTAAAGCAAGTACACAACCTATTTTAGCAGTAGCTAAATACATTCTTCCCCATTTCGCCCATTTCCAGTGATTCAATGAACAACATACCAGCCGAGCTGTGCCAGTGTTACCTGCATGTGTGACTCCGTCTAGTGGGTTTGTCATAGAAGAAATGTGCATGTCATTAGGGGAAGTTACGTAATAAGTCCAGCAGTGTGAAGATAGAGTCAGGTTGCAGTATAAATGAAATTGAAAGTCTGTCCTTTTAGGTACATTTACCATTACTAAATAACCAGCCACAAACTGGGTTTTAAGTGACTAAAAGTAGCCCAAACCTGAGAGCCTCAGGACTACAGTTCAGAATCCCTGATCTGGAAACGTATGCAACTGCTTTAACTAAGGCACGCTCTCTTGGCAACAGTTAGCTATATTTACAGATTAAATTGGGCCTGGGCTGAGCTCTGGGCAGTCTATGGCAGAAATAAAAGCATCAACCTTGGAAAAGGATGGACAAGAATTCGATTAAGTTTAGTGGACCTTGTGACGACGACTGCCCCAGAGTAATCTTCACATCTCCGTTAGTAGACATACAGGGACACCCAACAGAAAAGGTTTCATCAAAATAGGATGATGGCCCATGGAAAACTGACCTCACAAAATGCCAAATTTCACCATTTTCCTGACTGAAGCTCCACCTATACTCTTGTTCCCTCAGCATCCCACACTTATTTTGTTGATTATGTAAAGGACATCCCAGCGTATCTTATTATGAATAAACCATCTTGGGCTGTTGAGGGCGCAGTCTGGAAATGCCCCTGATATTACTGCTCAAATGGCCAAAAGTAGCATCTTGCAGCGCCCCCTATGAGATGCGCCCTTAGCAGCACACAAAAATTTTCAGATTACTGTGAGCCCTACACACAGTAGACTGTCATATGTGAAACTGAATGTGGGCCGTTGTCAGCACATTGATATAATTGCATTCTAAACTAACTTCTTTTTCACCGCTCATGTCTCAACTCGGAATCTTTGGCCCTTTCAGTACCCCTAAAAAAAGAAACCGAAGGGTATTGGCACCTAAAAATCTACAGTTTTTCTATTGAACCAATCATATTTCACCAACAAAAATTTGAGGCAAATCTGAGACCAACATATATCACCCCCAAATGGATAACTGCCTGATTCTTAGAAAAAGTGGCTCTTAAGTTCATTTTCTGCCCCATACTCCCACAATACCATCCAAAAGCAATTTGCCATTGCAGAGTGGTCAATTTGCATATTGTTCTTTTCATCTGTGTTGAAAGAGGTCGAGGGGGTGTGATCGCGTTGAAAGTGACCATCAGAGTCGTCAAAAGCCTCCCATGGCAATGAGGTTAAGGAATCGCTACTTCAAGTCCCGTCTACCTTCCTCGTCTGCTTTTCTTTAACAAAGAAACCAGGAAAATAAGCTCAGCTCGTTTTCATTAATAAGTGCAGTTCATGGACCTATAAGGAGATATAAAAAATATAAATATAAAACATCCTTGGTGCAGTTACCCGACTGAATTCCCCAATGCGCGCGCCCGGGCTCCCCGCCTCCGCCTCTTTCCATCACGTGACATTTTTTTTCGCCGAGGTGGTGATGATTACAGCACGGTGGGCCACCGAGAGGCAAAAAACGTTTCATGCGGAAACACTCCTTTTGAAAATTGAACATATCGCACTTTATAAAGACATCTTTGCGACAACTGCATGTGACAAATAATATGTTCAAGATTTTCCCCGAGACCCTCACACTTTTGCAACTGCGGTTTTCAGGGAGTCTCGTGCGTCAACCAGCGGGTCCCAGTCAGACCATAATTCGCTCTCAGATGATATGCAATCTGTGGAACTACAAGACGTGGGAAAGCAGACAGCGTCCCTGCAGAAACATGAACTATATTTGCCAACATACCTGTCTTTCTGTTTCGGAAATCTAAAGAACGACAAATCTGGCCTTTTGGACTGTCGATTGCGACAATTTATGGCAGAACAATGAGCCGATGATCGAGACATCTTGAAGAAGCTGCGGAAAGAATTTTAAAGATAAGCACAAGGATGTTTTATAGTGCTGTTACCGTCGATACCAAGGCTTCGGAGCCTGTATCAAAAATGTGAAGCACTTCCTAACGGAGCTCCGTGTCGAGGCTTGTATCGTCACGGCCGAATGACGTCAGTCAGTCAGTCTACAATAAAATCTCCCAGTTCTCTTCTGCAGCGCATGGGTTGTAGTCAGTAGTTGAAGTTTGTTGGTGCGGTTTGCGATTTTGTGCGATGTGCGAGTTTGTCGTTGCGTGCGATGGAGCCAGCAAGAAAGAGAAAGTTGTTTCCCTTTCGTGAATACTGATTTCACCGAATAAGGTTGCTTAGTGAGCCTATTAGGCCAAATTGTTTAACTATTATATGATGTCATATTTTCAAACCTTTTCAGATAATTTCCAGTACATAATAAATTCCCTTATAGTTTTTCATTTTATTATTAGATGAAACGCTTATTATTTTTGAACAAAAATACAAGGGTCTTTGTTTCACATGCGCATTCACTGCCCTCTGTCCTGTCCCCGAAAGCATATTTTGGTTTCGTTATGACATAACTTGTGGTCAAAATACTTCGTTTTATTTTGCATTTATTGATTTGCCTCTTTCGTGATGAAGGCTTATGCATGCCTACCATTTCCTACGAACCACAACTCGTATGTGTTTTTATTAACCAATAGGGGTCTCTAGAGTGCATTTGAAACATCAAGAAATGAACCACACTTCAACACATATGGCTAGAAAGCTTCAGCGCTTCATGAAGCTTCATCTCACCAGCACTAATGTTTTATATTGGATAAGCATCGGTGTTGCTTACTAAAATGGCATCCACAGCCAAGCGCTGATACTTCTTCGTCTTTTGATTAGTTTGTTAGGTATGTAACTTGAACAAGCTTTCACCGCCATCTAGTGTACTGGAATGGTAGGCCGGCAACGGTCTGCCTATGTTATATTCCTTTCTCCAGTCCTGTGTTTTGAGAAAACTGATCAGTGCCTTACCTAACAAATCTTCTCCTTTACTTCCCCCCACTGTCCCACATATACCCCATTCCTGCCCAGTCTCTCTTGTCATTTCAATCTCTCTTTGTCTTGATCATATAATTCACTTAAAATCAGCACATTTAAAGGTGACAAAGAATCAAAAACCTTTCTTACCTTGTCTATGTTGAATAACGGTAGTCTATCCACATTCAAGAACATACGAAAAGCACTGAACATTCTGAACGTCTCAGTTTCATAGAAATTCCTCTTTTAAAAATGACCGCCAGAAAACGGGCCAATCTGGACAAAGGATACATATGATGTCACATGTATCTCACTGCCCCCCCCCCCCCCCCCCATTCCGTTTCCTCCCCTTCAAAATCATTTGCATACACGTCTTTATACAATTCCATTGCTTCTAATCCCTCAGTAAGATGGATGCATCATTTTTCTGCGACACGAA
The DNA here is from genome assembly GCA_029721435.1 of Gymnothorax reevesii. NCBI lineage: Eukaryota > Metazoa > Chordata > Actinopteri > Anguilliformes > Muraenidae > Gymnothorax > Gymnothorax reevesii. The sequence continues at coordinate 3,654,399 of CM056577.1, forward strand.
GGCAAGAGGTTCTCAAGAGGGCGCTCGTATTGTAGCTTCGCTTACGCAGTCACTTAGGCTGACATCTAGACATGAAAATTAAACCACACGTTTGATCAGATATATCGATGGATTGCGAGATGGCAGAGGGAGGGAATAAGAAAATGAAGAAAGGGATCGAAAATGAGGAAGAAGAAAGAAAATATGTGGTTGGAATGAAAGTAGATGTGAAGGGATCTCAGGCCAACCGTGTGTTCTCAGATGCACATGAGGCTGGGCAGTTTGTGAAGAGTGAGGTGGGTGAGGTCAGGGGGGATGAAATTACTTGGACAGGGTTAGTTATTATAGACTGTTACTCCAGAAACAGAGGGACAAAGCTTAAAAAATAAAAGATTATGAAGGGACAAAAGTCGTTTGTTTTTTGTTTAGGGATAGGATCCCTTTAAAGGTTGTTATTAGCGGCGTCCCTCTGAACATTGAACCAGAAGAGTTTTTGGCGATAGAGGAAGTGTGCGGTGCAAGGCGGCTCAAAAGCCATCGGAATGGAGAGGAGAGTTTAAGTAATTCACTGGTGTTAGAGTCTGAAGGGGAGATTCCACAGAGTGTTTTTAGATTTTGTTAGTTATAGGGTGAGGGCAAATGAGAGGGTTCCACTGCGGTGTTATTGGTGTCAGGAATATGGGCACGTGGCAACGGTTTGCCAAAAAGACATTCACAGGTGTAGAAGGTGTGGGAAAGAGGGTTGTTATGAGGAAGATTGTATGTTGATGAATGAGCAGGCTGTCTGTTTTCATTGTAGGGGAAATCACGAGGTTGGGGCATTTCACTGTGAGTGTAGAAAGTTTGAGAGGGAAGTTGAACAAAGACGAGCACGGGGGAAAATGTCTTATGCAGAAGCCACAAAAAGGGTGCGGGCGGAAAAGGAGACAGTCGGAACAGAACCTAAAAGGATGGGAAATCAGAATGAGAGACGCGATTCTGAATCGATTAGTACGGACAGACGGAGATTTTTGGCTTTCATTGCCGTGGTTATAAATTGCGCACATGAAATAGAAACTAAATCAGAGAGGATTAGGATGGCGGTAGTTGCTGCCAGGGAAATTCTTGGAATTTCGGATGTGAAGGGGGATGAAACACAGGGAGTTTTGGCTCGTGGCTTTGGTGGGAGTCAGATGCAAGAGAAGGAGGGTTAGTTATGGTGAGTGGATATAGGGCTATGAGTTCACAGTTTTTTTTTTTTTTTTTTTAATCGAAGATCACTTATTCCAAGCGAGAGTAAAATCCAGCAGCTGGCGGTGATACACCAGAAGGTCTGTCAACCGCCATAAAACTTAAAAGAAGAAGAAGAATCCCTCAGTAAAGACAAGTCTGAGAATTCCAGAGTCATAATCGATTTCCGTGTCAGTAGAGGGGAAATCCACCGTAATGCAGGTGAAACTGATTAACTTGATGCACAGTGACTTAAATTCCACGAGTGAATTTCTTCAGTGCGCCTTGATTGAATAATTGCTGACAACAGCACAGGAACGTCAATGCGAGAGACTCACTCCGAATGCGTGAGCCTTGGCAGCAGCTGTTTCTTTGGATAAGAAATGGTTATTATGTTTGGGAAGAAAAAAAAAACCCTGGATAAGATGTGTTCTTTAGCATCTAATAAATTCAGTTTTTTTCTAAATTATATAGGACCACAAGGAAAAAAGAGGAAAATCCAACCTTTAATTCAAGTGCATTTATTCAGTGGGAAAAAAATCCCACATTAAGAAATCATTCTTTTACATCAAATCATGTGTGCCACAATTATTAGCACCCCTGATGTTAATACTTTGTACAACCCCCTTTTGCCAACAAAACAGCACCTAATCTTCTCGTATAATGTTTCACAAGATGGGAGAATACAGAAAGAGGGATCTTTGACCATTCCTCTTTGCACAATCTCTCTAAACCATCCAGCGACCTGGGTTCTCTCCTCTGCACTCTCCTCTTCAGCTCACTCTACAGGTTTTCAATGGGGTTGAGGTCTGGGGACTGAGATGGCCATGGGAGGAGCTTGATTCTGTGTCTGGTGAACCATTTCTGTGTAGATTTGGCCACATGTTTAGGGTCATTATCTTGCTGAAAGACCCAGTGATGACCCATCTTCAGCTTTTGGGCAGAGGCCACCGTATTTTGATTTAAAATGTCCCGGTATTTCGAAGCGTTCATGATGCCACGCACCCTAACAAGGGTCCCAGGGCCTCTGGAAGAGAAACAGGCCCACAGCATCACCGATCCTCCCCCATACTTCACAGTGCTTTTCTGCATACTCATCTTTTGTGTTCCGCCAGACCCACTTAGAGTGTTTGTTGCCAAAAAGCTCCATCTTGGTCTCATCTGACCAAAGCACACGGTCCCAGTTGAAGTCCCAGTACCGCTTAGCGAACTCCAGACGTTTGCGTTTATGATTGTGAGTGAGAAAAGGTTTTTTCCGTGCATGCCTCCCAAACAGCTTGTTGGCATACAATGCCTGATGATTGTTTTGGAGACTTTGTGACCCCAAGATGCTACCATTTGTTGCAATTCTTTAACAGTGAGCTTTGAAGAACTTTTTATTTCTCTTACCATCCTCCTCACTGTGCGTGGTGGCAACATAACCTTGCGTCCTCATCCAGGCTTGTTTACCACTGTTCCAGTTGTTTTAAACTTCTTAATGATGCCTCTGAAAGTAGATATGGGCGGGTGCAAGCGAGTGGCTATTTTCTTGTAGCCATTGCCTGACTTGTGAAGGTCGACACACATCTGCCTTACTTTAATGGTGTGTTCCTTTGTCTTTCCCATGTTGAAGAGTGGATAAGAGAAATGGCCTCTGTGTCACGTCATATTTATACCCCAGGGAAACAGGAAGTGATGATTTACTAATTAAATGTTCCTAGATACTCTGATTAACTTTGTAAACTACTGTAGAAATGACAGAAATACTTCAATTACATTTATATCCTAGGAATTGATAGGGGCACCAATAATTGTAGAACAGGTGATTCTATGAAAAACAATTATTTCTTAGTCAGGGATTTTTTTCCCCTTAAAATTCACTTGAGTTGAAGGTTACATTTTTCTAGAATTTTCAGTGTGAGTTGCCTCTGCAATTAAAATTGAATTTATTTTAAGGCTTTTAACACATCTTAACCAGGGGTGCCAATAATTATTTAGGGCGCTGTAAGTCTGAATCTCTGAATATGCCATAGCTGCATAAAGTTGGTCTGTCTGTGTTCGGAAGCCAGCGAGTGTTTACAATTTCTGCTACCGCTCTGGGCGAAGTTACATTCTTTTGAGTGGCGGCAAAGCCAGCCAATCAGCGTCAAGTGCTTGCATTTCATATGCGTCCAAAATCTACCACCCTAACATAGCTTTTTGAGAGAGGTTATTAGGAGGCTTCTGAGGCATTTCAGACCCAAACAAAATGTTGTTGTCTAAATGTCACATCACAGAACAAGGATAAATACCCCGTTCAACCATTATATGTCACCTTTAATTCTATTTCATGTACCAGACACTGATCACATTACCCTGTTTCGTATGCACCAATCAGTCTCAATTCTGCATTTTATCCTGTACGCCCAAAACGTAATCAGCTCCACACAACTTCCTCTCTGCGGGTATAACAGGCCCCCCCCTCTCCCCTGAACTGACTTTGAGCTGTGGAAACTCCTCCCTTTATTACTACTGTAACACTGCATTTGCCAGACGTAGATACCTGCCACCCTCAGAAATGATTTGATTTTCCACGACCTAGCGGTACTTGCGCATCAATCCTTTCTCTTCTGTTTGCGGTCTTAGCTGCATCATCCCAACGGCACCAATCCCAGCAACAATACCATTATTTCCATCAGTAAATCTGCCCAATCAGATCTGTCAGAATTCAGACTATTCAGTACTGAAACTGAATCAGAGCATATTACTACTCGAAGCAGTTTTACCTCCTCTACGCATCTTAATGCCAGGATTACAGCTGGATATAGTAACAGATTGTTACTTATAATAATACTTCTCAAAGGATTTTATGGTGAATTACAAACCATGTGGTGCATGACTGCCAGTCTGCCACCCGCTGTGTTTACAGTTATACTGTCTAGTGCTTATATATAAATAAAACCACCAACCACCCACCTAAAATTCCCTATATCTCCTCCCCTTTCATGTCCAATGCCCCCCGAAAAACTCTCAAGCTGCTTCTACTACCATTTTCATTCGCTCTGTTTTGCTTTCAACATCCCTTGAACAAATAACCTACATTGCAGTGAGAGCAAGAAATCTTCTCTTGTCCATCTTCACAATACCTTTGTTATTCTGCTTTTCACCTGCCTGTGCCCGAGCCTTCTTTCCTCAATAATGACTTTTTCTTCTTTTTCTTTCTTTGTGGCCTCTGCATGCAAAATTTCCCCTTGTCTTCTGGTCCTTTCCACTTCCCTCTCCATTTTCCATCTTTCACACTCCCATGGCCAATGTCATGTCCTCCCCCACGGGGAAAATAAACTGCCGGCTCTTTTGACAAACTACATCCTCCACCACGTCCCTCTTTCCCACATCTTCCACGCCTGTACCTGTTCCTGCGAAATACCGCTGCCACATGTCTACATTCTACACCAAAAACATCTAAGTGGAGCCCTTTCGCATTCCCTCTCCTTATCATTAAAGGGGACCTGATATGCCATTTTTCCAAGTTTATATTTTGGTCTTTGACTCCCTAGAGTACTCCTGATCGCGCAAAGTAAAAAAGGGTACTTATTTCACTCATACTGCCATCCTCAAAAAACCCCATTTGTAGTCCATAGTAGTCTCTGTCTGAAACGCCTCATTGGGGTGGCTCTTCCGCTATGGTCCCCACTCCCTGTGTGTCCACTTTCTTCTGACTGGCCAGCTCTGTGGAGGGCGGGTCTAGGCTGGACGAGGCAGCAGAACGCAGTTTTCCTGGTCCAGCTCCAGAGTGAAACTGACGCGTCTCCTAAAGGACTCGACAGGCATATTCTGCAATCTAACGCAGTACATGTGTATAGATCTAATGAAATTAACTTTTTCTAATAAACGCAACGGCGAAAGTGGAGGATGCGGTGCGAAAGTCTGGCAGCTCAAGCATGAATTTGCTATCGGTACAGTTTGCTACAGCAACAGTTGGTGAGTACAGCGGTTTTACTACTCCATAGCTCCGATGCAAGGAAAGCTAGAATCCACCCCACATAGACACATTTGTAGAAAGGGTCGACATGCCCAAGTGTAGACCGGAGACCGTAGAAATCCGGAGGGTCTGAGTTTAGTGGGAAACATGGTCAGTGAGGAGCAGCTAAAAGTGGACCAACAGCTTATGGACAGCTTCGGTGTGTATTAGGACCTGCTGGTTTGTGTGCATAGCTGTGGTGTGTTGTTTGCGGAGAAACGAACAGCTTCCGCGCTGGTATATGATGGAGGGGCGAAAGCTCCAAGCTAAACGGCCTTTTCGGAAATTGCCCGGGGTAATGATTTACTTATTGCTCTGAATGACCAGCTTTTCCTTGCAGAAAATGGGCGCATTATGGATAGTGTGTGAGAGCTAGGCAGAGCACCGGTTATGTCATGAACATAATACAGGTTTTACAGACCGTAAGTTCCGTCTGCGTGAACCGTTGCTTATGTGGAGTTAGCGAATCAATCACTTTTACAGGAAAGAATTTAATATTCAATCGATGGCAATGCAGTGTTTGTTATTCCGAACACGTTATAGCCTGTGCGCTTCCCTATTGCTTTCACCAGTAGTATCAGAGAACTTGCCCAGACATTGGAAATGTGTCAGGCTGACCCTGGTCATGAATAAGTAAAGTGATTGTTTCATAAGCACCCAAAAACGCACCCCAAGCTCTGCAAAACCAACATCTGGTCTAACTGCAGCCCAACTCGGCAGACACACACAGCACCTCTCTGGTTAGCTTCAACTGTAGTGGCTACAATCAGGCAACCTTATGATGAAACTGCCACATTGATGCTTACCGAAGTAACACAAGCTTACCGATCAGAATTGCTGCAAATAAGTTAATCAGGAGTATTTTTAATTAGCGGAGCTTGCGAACTAACATGCAGTAGCTGATAAGCAGTCATGACTTTGAATGTAATTTCTCACGCGAAAAATTTGTTTCGCATCCGGTGTGAAAGCTGCTTAACGAGCCTATAACGCTTGTATTCGCGTCTTTGCATTGACTTTGAATGTAGGCTAATCTGTCCTGCGAAAAATTTGTTTTGTGTCTGATGTGAAAGCAGCTTTATGGATAGTATGCGACAGCTAGAGAGAGCTCAGTTATGTTATGAACATAATACAGGTTTTGCAGACTGTAAGTTCCTTTAGCGCGGACAAGTTGCTGGAGTTGTGGAGCTAGCGAATTGGTCCCTTCGACAGGAAAGAATTACCTATTAAATCTACGCCTTTTTCGGCTTTTTATTAACCAAAACAATTTCTAATGGGGGATGAAATTATGTCAAGGTAGTGCAGAGAAATCATTTGTAATCCGGTAGAGCTTCTGCGTTTCGCATTGCTTTCATGGTCGCACCAGAGAGCTTGCTCAGACATTTGTGAAGTATCCGGCTGATCCCAGTCATGGATAAGTGAAGCTAACACTAATTGTAGTAGCTACGATCGGGCAACGTTATGATGAAACTGCCACATTGATGCTTACCGAAGTAACACAAGCATACTGATCAGAATTACTGCATATAAGTTAAACAGGAGCATTTTTAATTAGCACAACACGCAGTAGCTGGTAACCGAGCGGTCATAACAACCACAGAGGCAAATCATTGCAATACAGGTTTTACAGACAGCAAGTTCAGTAACTGTTCACAGTTGTACCAAGCATTCAAATTACAAACAAGTATTAAAACTTAGCTTCAAATGAGGTTTATGTTCACACACCTTCTGTAGAATTTTTCCTGATATCACTCTTGCATATTTAGGACACAAACATTAGCAACAGTAACTTGGCTACGTTAGCCGCTGTGCTACAGCCACAATCAACTGGCTATCACATCAGGTTAGCTTATGCAGTAAAAGCAACTTACAGCTTCTGTGTCTGTGAGTCACGGACAGTCGCGACTGATACAGGTTTTATCTTCAGAAACTTTACAAAGCCTGCGTTTGAGGCTAGTAGTTAGTGCTAACTATCACTAGCGGTCATGCTAGCCACCTGTAACATGTTAGCTTCACTTACATTATTTGCTGTAATATGGTTACTTACAGCTTGTGACTCTGAGCGCTTGATCAATGCAACTGCTTCAGGTTTGAGAAGCAGTTGAAACGCTTATCCTGTATCAAATTATCCTTTATTGACAAAGCTGTCTTTGGTGAAATGCTGAGCACAAACAGCTAACGTTCTCTTTGGCCGTGGCTGCTTACTGCCAGCAAACAAGAAAGCTACCCACTGATTTCTGGTGGCATCGTCTGTTGGAAGAGAAACATTTGTTTTTCTTTGCGTCCAAAAGTAAACGGACAAGGAGCTTTGAGCGAGAAACTGACAAAATTGAACCTCAAATGATCTACGGTTCTTCTTTTGTATTTCCAAAAACGTAGACGCTATGATCTGCTGTTGCTAGTGCCTGCTAGAATAGTTTCCGGTGTGGGCAGGTTCAGCACAGTGGTTGGCTCTGGCTAGGTGTGTACTAATTGGAGGGCACAACCTGACGTCAGGTTTTCCCAAGATCTCGTGAAGATCTCGGGAGGAGCTGTTCAGAGAGGAAATCACGCTCACGAAATCAAGTTCTTGGATAACTGCAAAATCCCTGTATCTTATGTTTAGAAACTTTTCAGAGGTTGAGCACAGACAACCAACATTATAACATTACTAATACGTATTGAAAGAAGGATCAGCATGTTAGGTCCCCTTTAACCAAAACAACCCTTTTCAGGCAATTTGCCACAGAATTTCAACAAAACAGACCCGCTTTCCTATCCCTTACCTTCCCCTTGAAAGGGACTTTGCTCCACAAACTCCTTCAACCTTCCAAAATGAATCTGTCTTCACAGGTATTGGGACGCTACAAGCAACATATTTATAGGTTTTCTTCCCTATCATTACAAACCTGACTAGCTTGTTGAATCATATTGTAGATTTTTTGGAGGCGTGTTGCTTTGTTTCTTGTTTCGCCCTTCCACAATCACTATTTCACCCCCGTCACACTTACGATTTTCACATCTCAAATGTCTTTTTTTTCGCAATTTTCCCAACGTCGTGTGCATCACTAAAAGACTTTTTGCATCACGACAAAGCGAAATAAGTTCTAAAACAAATGCCTACAATTCATTTTCAATTTCAACTCAATTATTCTCCTTTTCACAGCCTCTACCACTGCATTCTCTATTTTTCTCCCCAAAATCCATTAATTCGCAATCCAAACGCTGTATCAAAAATCATTGAAAAGTTAAAAACCGCTATGCAATCCACAGTCATTTATGCGGGGACTACGCATGGTTCAGCTCTAATGTAATGAGAGACTATCTTGCGTCGTTACGCGGCGCTCTACTATCTTTGCTCTCGACCTGGTTGTCTCCTCCTTACGGAACTGTTTGCGGAGGGACAGATCGGGGATTTCATTATGAGTTACATATTTAAAAAGTGAAAGGAAAATTGTCGCTGTTATAATGCGGGGATCATAAGCAATACTGAATGTAAATTAGAGCGCTGTGTGTCCGCGACCTGAGCCATAGAAAGTGCTGGTCAGAAAAGCATGTCGCAGTGTGGAACTCGTGTGAGAAGCCGGTAGTTACACAGACATTTGCCGGTTGGGGATGTTCTTTGTCTGACTGAGGGGAGCGTGCTCTTTTGTCTGGATTTTGCTCTTTGTTTCAAGGGAAAGCGGCGCTGACAGGTTGTATTTTTGGGTGAGCATCGCTGCATCTTCTCAGATTTAAAATGCTACACATTAAGAAATACTTGACGGAGGGACTTATTCAGTTCACAATTCTCCTGAGTTTAATCGGAGTTCGCGTGGATGTCGAAACATACTTTAACGGATATCTCTCGCCGATCTTGGAAACAAACATTGGGCCGACTTCTGCCTACATACAGACCCACTTTCACAACCTAAGGGACACTTTGGACGGCTATAGCCTGCACCCGAAATGTCCCGACCTGGACTCCTATTTCGCGAGCAGGAGGCTGCTGCACGAGGTGCGCGCGCTGGGTTCTCCCAGGTTCCCCACGCGACTCAGCGCGTGGCTCGTGCACTTGGTTCCAACCGGTGCGGATTCGGCTGCGGCGGGTCCGGACGGCGGCGGTGCCGGCCTGTCAGAGGATGTCAGTGACGGCGAAAGCGGTGGCCAAACCGTCGGGGAGGGGGACGGCGACTGCACCGTTTACCGCAGAAGAGGGCAGGAGGACGGGGCTCCATCTGTTGATCCCGAAAGCTGCCCCAGGCCTTGCCCAAGCGCAGCGTGCAAAGAGGTGCATAATAACATTATAGGAGTGCATTTACAGTAAAATGCAAACTGCTCTGTGTGTATTAGCCTTCTGTCTTTGTACACATGAAGTCTTATTTCGCTGTCCCATTCTCAGGGCAGGTTTCATGTCAGGCTGGCTAACATGAGCGAGCTACCTGCGCGACATGAAAATAGCTGATTCCGTAAGTTATTGAGTGTTAGATACGGTTTCGCTTTCTGTTCTGCTTCGCTAGGAACTGACAAACACATTATGCAACCTGCAAACTTATGACCGCGGTTATGAAATGTAATGTACGATTACTGGAACATGATTGCCTTACCCACCCCAGCTTGGTTAGCGAATTAGATTGATTGCTAACTAACGGCACATGTTACCTCCACCCTATTTAATGTACTGCAACCAGTTCCCTTCGAGCCGGTTTCACAGACATGGCTTAAGTGTAGTCCTGGACAAAATTTGCATGGAGATTTTCCATTGAAAATTGAATTTAGTCCAGGATTAAGCTTAATCTGTGTCTGTGAACCCGGCCCTATATGTTTTAACAGGCTAAACCTGCTTTTGATTTCACCACCTAGTTTTTGGCTCTAGATTTATTACTTATAAACACTGAGAAAGGGAGTTTAACCGAGGAAAAAACTGTCCCTGTCTTTGTTAATGCTGCACTCCACACATGTTTCTCTAGCTGGTAAACCGAGGATTAGCGCCGAAATAAAGCCCCTTTGGAGCGCACAAAACAATAGACTTCATTCAGTTGACGCAGAATGTCCGGAACACCTGTTGTTAAGACCGTTGTCCTGGTAACAGCCCCTGGATTGACATTTGCAGCAGAGGTCTCGCACCTCAATGGGACCTGTCCGTAGTGTATTTTTTTAAAGGATATTTGATCTAGTCAGCCTCTGTTGAGTATACGATGTATTTATGCTGTGATCTTCGCTAAAGGCGCAGATGGGCAGGCGATGGGGTACTTCATTGGTCAAAATCTGCGTTTTGAAATCACCCTGTGAAGTCTGTATACCTCTGATATACTACACTTAGGATCATATAGCTGTGTTAAAAATAGCAGTACGTTGAAAATGTACAGAAAGTGCAAATATTTTTAATAGCTTTCAGATCCATATTTCAAATGCGGTGGAAACATTACACATTCAATTCCAATCAGCAAATTTGATCTTGTCTGTGTTGTTGCTTTATAGGAAGCAAAGAAAAGGAATATTGATCTGTTTAAAAAATGGCAACATCAAAAATTTTCTCTTCAAACTCAAACACCATATTTAACTCAAGACTTCAATTTGAATGACTGAACCAATATTTAGTTGCATAACCATTGTTTTTGGTCACTGCTGCGCATCTGCGCTGCATCGAGTTAACAAACTGCCACCCAGAAACAGGTATTTCAGCCCAGGATGAACCAACTACATTCCACAGTTCCTGTGAAGTTTTGGGTTTTGCTTCAGAAACTGCATTTTTAATGTCATCCCACAAGTTTTTAACGGGGCTGTGGTCAGGGGATTGAGCTGTCTGCTGCATTACCTCAGTCCTGTTTGTCTGGAACCACGATGTTGCTCACTTACTTTTGGGTTTTTGCCTTATTGAAACACCCATTTCAGGGGCATTTCCTCTTTGGCATATGGCAACATAATCTCTTCAAGTATTTTGATGCATTTCAAACTGATCCATAATCCCTGGTTTACGATAAATAGGCCCAACACCATAGTATGAAAAACTTCCCCAAACCATTATTTTTGCACCACCGTGCTTCAGTCTTCAGTGTTCTGTAGCTTGAGTTCAGTACCTGGGTGTTACCCGACGTACTGTCGATGACCACTAGACCCAAAAATAACAATTTAACTCTCAGCATCCCACAGAATGTTACGTCATTTCACTTTGGGCAATTCGATGCGTTTTAACCGATTCTGCAAATGCTGTTTTTTCAACATTGGTGCTTTACAGGGGCTTCTTGCTGGTAAATTAGATCCGATCAAACGTCTACGGACTGTAACACCACTTACAGGTAATTTTATGTCATATTCGGTTTTTTTTTTCTGGTGGTGATGATTGGCTGAACCTTTGCCATTCTGACTTCTCTTTGGTCCGTTCCAACAGTAGTTGCTCATTTCCTTCCGCTTGTTTCAGGTTTTTGTTGCCATTTTAAAGTATTTGAGATTCGTTTTTTTCTGTGGAAAAAAATCCTGACAATATGTCATGGAGTCTCAGTGTTAATGATTCCTGCGGATTATGGAAGGCCCTTTAATTTTCCAGCTCGATGATAATGTCGTACTGGATTTGTGTAGGATTGAAACATAGTTCTGCGTCGGTTCAGACTGTGCAGTTTGAGTTGTAATCCCCTGATTTCATTGCATTTGAGTTTGCTGAGGTAGTTGTTTCATTTGCCCTGATCTACCGTTCATTCATTCTTGCTCTGGGTTTCAGTTATCTGTTGAAATATGGTCCTCAGGGAAATTATGATGGTTTTTCGGGTGGGTTTGGTCGACTGTTGACCCACTTCTTCCTCTGAAGTTCTCTCTCTGCCCTGTGGGTTTTTATGAGAATGCGGAAGGGTTTTTTGGGTCAAATATTGCCGGTTATTTAATCCAGTCCTGCCCATGCTGTTCTTTACATGGTGCCAATTTGCCAAACAGGTTGCGGCAAATATTTCATATCTGCTGAGTGACTCTTTTGTAATTTGTTTAAGCCTGTTTTGGCTTATAATCAGTGCAGGGCGAGAGAGCCTAAACTGTTCCCAGTGCAGCTGAAGTTACATAATCTGACTTCAGAGATTCTGAGGCCTTTTTCTGTTTTTTTTCCCGGGTCTCTCAAAATCAGCTGATCGGAGGCTGCAGGTTTGGAGGAAAAAAGCAGGAAATCCTCCATCGTTGAATAAACCAGTGTAACATACGCTCTGCCATGCCAGAGATGAGTGCTTGGCACGCGCTTGATGGACACGCCTGCCAGTGCAGGTGATTGTGTGAATTATATAATTCAAGCGAGACAAACGCAGCAGGATCTGTGGTGCAGTGCTGCACACTGACACTATTATTATTATTATTATTATTATTATTACTGTTGTTTTTATTTTTCTAATTTTCATTATTATTGGTATTTGTTGTCATAACTTAGCACTGCTGTTCAAAGAAAGGGGGACACCAAAGGCTCTATCAGGTATTTAATTAAATAAGTATGTAAGAGGATAAATGCATTATTACTAAGTGTGTACGTCCGTTAATCATTAGTTTGGGAGGGTGGGTAGAGTGCTGTTTACTGAGGTGTGAGATGGATGCAAAAGGAGCAAACGTGTGTGCGCGTGTGCGTGTGTGCGTGTGCGCGTGTGCGCGTGTGCGCGTGTGCGTGTGTGCGTGTGTGCGTGTGTGTGTGTGTGTGTGTGTAAGTGTATCTATGGTACGGTGCTCACAGCAAGAAGATTGTGGGCCTGAATCCAGCCTGGGGCCTTTCGGGAGTTTGCATGTTCTCCCCGTGTTGGCGCAGGTTTCCTCCCGCAGTCCAAACACATGCATTTCGGGCTAATTAGAGACTCGTGAGTGAGTGAGTGAGTGAGTGAGTGAGTGAGTGAGTGAGTGAGTGAGTGAGTGAGCTCGTGAGTGAGTGAGTGAGTGGTGTTTGATATGTAGACTTGTTTTGAAGAGTATGAAGGATGATAAAGTTAAGCCTGATACAAACATGGTGAAAGTGTGGTTACCGAAGATAGATAAATTACCAATAATAACTGAATTCATTGTTTGGAACAGTAGATACCGTCGGCAACAAAGGGAACGACCACTAAAGTAGAGCCGAGCGGGGAAAAAACCGGCCTCTGCCATTAGCTATAATGCCGAAGAGTTACTGTGTGCCCTTTTGCACCGCAAATAAACACAAGAATCGCCAATTAAAGGTTTACATTTTACCAAATAATAAAATGGAACCACAAAGGAGGACAAACTGACTTCAAGCTATCAGCAGAGAGGATGAGTTTGGCAGATTATGGCAGACCCCACAACAGACCGTGTATGTCTGCAGGCTTCTGAGTCGGATCATTCGCTCAGTCTTTTAAAACGTATGAACAACAATCCAACCCCAGTATGTGTAATTTTTTAATCTATCGATCCTTGTCAGCAGGCTACGGTGACTCAAAATACGTCATGATAACCTCTTAGTGTTAGCAAGACGAGTTTAAATTCCGCGTCTTTACAGTACAGCGGACGGATTGTTTCTCCCCCACTGCACTAACCAGATGTGACGTTTGTGGACGTTCCCGCTGTTGCCGACTGTATATATTGCTTTCCCCATGACACGCATTACTTCCCCATTCCTCGATTCCTATTGGAGTGTATGGAAGTGTCAAATAGAGCTTTGTTTTCAACTTGCAGCGCTATCTCAAAAATCTGGCAAATTTAAATCCAAGAGATCATGGCATTTAACCCTTAGAGCCATATTGTAGGACTAACCTGATGCCAGTTAACTTAATTACTTGTTAAATGTTCTTTCAGCTGATTCTCTTATATATTAATTGTTTTTCAGCCCTTTATTGCCTGTGTCCCAACTTTTTTGAGAGGTGTTGCAGCCAGAAAATTTGAAATAAGCTCAGTTTGTTTTTAGAAATTAAAAATGTAAAATGTCTCCGTTTCAACATTTGAAATGGTATCCATGTTCTATTGTAAATAACATATTGGCTTACGTGATCTGAAAGTCATTGCATTTTGATTTTATTCACAATTTACACTTTATCACAGCTATTTCAGAATAGGGGTTGCAAACTAATGACACACAAAATGCCTCCAACTGATGGGAGTTATTAGGGCTTCAAGCCAAATCGCTGAAGCCCTATTGTAATTGTTCCATTTTTATTATTATACGCCGCCAGAGACTTTCGGATATTGGCGTCATCCGCTCCGTCTGTCCGTCCGTTCGTCCATTCGTCTGTTAACATTTGCCTTGTCCGCAAATTTGTGTGCAAAGCTTCAGGCCGATCGGGACGAAACTCCACAGGAACATTACCTGGGTCAGGGTCTAGACACCGAATGACTGTCGGCTCCATCGCTCCAAGGTCAAGGTCACACATCGAGGTCAAAGGTCAAATTTATACCAAAATTCCCATTGTCCGCGACTTTGTGTTCGAGCCCTCAGACCGATTGGAACGAAACTCAGCAGGTACATTACCTGGGTCAGGGTCTAGACACTTGACGACTTTCGGCTTGGTCAGTCCAAGGTCAAGGTCACACATGGAGGTCAAAGGTCAAATTTATACCAAAATTACCTTTGTCCACCAATTTGTGTCCAAGCCTTCTGGCTGATTGGGAGGAAACTTCACAGGTACATTACCGGGGTCAGGGTATAGACTACGGACGACTGTCATCTTCGTCTTAGCTAATATTTTTCCTCTTTGACTGTCGCGCCTGTTCGAAAACTTGATGCCTGCAGAAATTTGATGATGCCTCTGACAAGTACTTGAGGTAAGATTATTATTATTTTCCTTTCCACTTTCTTTCAAATGATTTTTCTATGTTAGTATGCATGGTGCCCTGCAGAATTTCAAATTTCTTGTATTGTCAATGTGCAGAAAAACAACAGGAATGGAACAGAATTTTATGGTCTGTACATCTCGTGTACCTGCACCCTTTCTCTCATACAATACCGGGAATCTTTATTACCTTCGCCAGCGACTTCGCTGACGAAGGTAATGTTTTGATCCCCGTGTATTTATTTGTTTGTGTGTCTGTCTGTATGTGTATCGAATAACTCAAAAAGTACTAAACGGAATTTCATAAAATTTGGTGGGTTGATTTGGCATGACCTGAGGATCAATCGATTAGATTTTGGGAGTGATCGGGTCAAAGGTCAAGGTCAAGGCCACGAAAAGGTCAAAACCGACTTTCGGCCATATCTCGGTCAATTTTTATCCGATCGGCATGAAACCAACGCCAGTGGCGAGGGATTCAGTGGCGTCGGCGAAGGTATGCGCTCTACCGAGTGCCCGTTCTAGTTTCTGCTGTTTTTGTGATATCTCATATCCATCTCCTAGTCCTTCTGTCCTCTTTTGCTTCTCCAAGCTCGGTCAACAAACCCGACAGATACATTGGACGATTTCAAGATATTTTGTCGGCGGCGTATAATGTACCAGCTCCTGGTGCTCTTGTTTATTATTACCTCTGCCAAGGAGGTTATGTTTTCGGTGGCGTTTGTTTGTTGGTTTGTTTGTGTACAACATAACTCAAAAACTTATGGCCAGATTTTGATGAAATTTTCAGGGTAGGTGGGTATTAAGTCAAGGAAGAGGTGGTTAAATTTTGGCATATCTAGGCCAAAGTACTGCTGAGATATACGCCAAAGTTCAAGATTTCAAGTCTTTCCAATGGTCCGGAGTTCCGATCGCTGTGCTTTTGGGTTTGCTCATAGATATATATAAATATATATATCTATGGGTTTGCTGCCCCCTGGCGGAGGTCTGCACTTGCAATTTTACATTTTGAGACTGTGTAAATTGAAAACGAATTGACCAATTTTCCTGAAACTTGGCCAACTTGTAGCACTTGTGTTTACTGATATTTTCTCCCCAGTTGATTGATCTAGGTCACATGACTTGGTGGCCATATTGGAAAAAGCTAAAAAACTAGCAAGATCTTCTCCTCCAGAATCACAGAACGGATTGATCTCAAATTTGATACACCTGAAGAGCATTGCGAGACCTTCAAAGTTTGTGAATGGCGTTTAATTCCATTCAAAATTCTACAAGCGCACCATTGGTTGAATATTTCTGGTGACTGCAATTGACCTTCAAATGCCTATAACTTCAAAACAGCAACACGTAAAGGCATGAAAATTGATGTGTATATTGTACTCCGGCTGTTCGACAAACTGACCTTGTTTGATGCACTTACGCAAAGTGACATGACCTGGCGGCCATATTGAATTTTCAAATTTTGTGCGATAATAACTCCATTTCTTTTAAAGTTAGAGGCGTAAAAATTGCATCGTTTAAAAGCCTAATACATTCCCTTTGAGTGACGTGCTGGGTTTTGATTGGATGACTAGTCTGGCCTCCATTTTGAATAATTAGCTTTACAGTAAACAGCCTTCTTCTCCAGAACCACTAAACGGATTGAGCTCAAACTTGACACACGTGTAGAGCATTGCTGGATCTTCAAAGTTCGTGAATGCCATTTAATTCCGGTCAAAATTCTTGAAGCTTGCTATTGGTCGAATATGTCAGGTGACCAAAATTGACCTTTAAATGGCTAAAACGGCTTGACATGAAGACATCAAAATTGGTGTGTTTATTTTACTTAGGCTGTACAACAAACTGACCTAGCTTTGTGCGCTTGTGCCAAGTCACGTGACCAGGCGGCCATATTGAATTTTCAGATTTAGTGCGTAAAAACCCAACTTTTTCTTAAGGTGGAAACGTAATAATTGCACTGTTTGAACATCTAGTATATTCCCTTTATGATGAACATGAGGTGGGATTTGATTGGATGACCAGAATGGCCACCATTTTTAATAATTAGCTTGACACTGAACAGCCTTTTTCACCAGAACTGATTATGATATTGAGCTGAAATTTGGTAGACTTATAGCGAGATTCCATCCCTGTGAACTCTCAGTAAATTGCTAAGATCCAACCAACATTTCAGATGTTATGAAAACATAAACATTGCAGAAATATTGTCACATGTCACGGCTGTCTTGTATTGTCCAACATCGGCAGGTGACGGCTAAGCAAAAATGAATGTGGAATTGAAGTCTTTTTTTTCTACGTTTCAAAGTCATACATTAAGATTTGCGAAGTAAGCTTGAAGCGCGGCATCGCTGTCATTCTGACTGCTAAAATTATTATTATTATCATCTGTGCTTAAACTAGGGGAAAAAGGTCTGCAGTAGGAGGGGCAGCAGCAGGAGTGTGTGGGGCAGGTCTGCAGTAGGAGGGGCAGCAGCAGGAGTGTGTGGGGCAGGTCTGCAGTCGGAGGGGCAGCAGCAGGAGTGTGTGGGGCAGGTCTGCAGTAGGAGGGGCAGCAGCAGGAGTGTGTGGGGCAGGTCTGCAGTAGGAGGGGCAGCAGCAGGAGTGTGTGGGGCAGGTCTGCAGTAGGAGGGGCAGCAGCAGGAGTGTGTGGGGCAGGTCTGCAGTAGGAGGGGCAGCAGCAGGAGTGTGTAAGGCAGGTCTGCAGTAGGAGGGGCAGCAGCAGGAGTGTGTGGGGCAGGTCTGCAGTAGGAGGGGCAGCAGCAGGAGTGTGTGGGGCAGGTCTGCAGTAGGAGGGGCAGCAGCAGGAGTGTGTGGGGCAGGTCTGCAGTAGGAGGGGCAGCAGCAGGAGTGTGTGGGGCAGGTCTGCAGTCGGAGGGGCAGCAGCAGGAGTGTGTGGGGCAGGTCTGCAGTCGGATGGGCAGCAGCAGGAGTGTGTGGGGCAGGTCTGCAGTAGGAGGGGCAGCAGCAGGAGTGTGTGGGGCAGGTCTGCAGTAGGAGGGGCAGCAGCAGGAGTGTGTGGGGCAGGTCTGCAGTAGGAGGGGCAGCAGCAGGAGTGTGTGGGGCAGGTCTGCAGTAGGAGGGGCAGCAGCAGGAGTGTGTGGGGCAGGTCTGCAGTGGGAGGGGCAGCAGCAGGAGTTTGTGGGGCAGGTCTGCAGTAGGAGGGGCAGCAGCAGGAGTGTGTGGGGCAGGTCTGCAGTCGGAGGGGCAGCAGCAGGAGTGTGTGGGGCAGGTCTGCAGTAGGAGGGGCAGCAGCAGGAGTGTGTGGGGCAGGTCTGCAGTAGGAGGGGCAGCAGCAGGAGTGTGTGGGGCAGGTCTGCAGTAGGAGGGGCAGCAGCAGGAGTGTGTGGGGCAGGTCTGCAGTCGGAGGGGCAGCAGCAGGAGTGTGTGGGGCAGGTGTGCAGTAGGAGGGGCAGCAGCAGGAGTGTGTGGGGCAGGTCTGCAGTAGGAGGGGCAGCAGCAGGAGTGTGTGGGGCAGGTCTGCAGTAGGAGGGGCAGCAGCAGGAGTGTGTGGGGCAGGTCTGCAGTAGGAGGGGCAGCAGCAGGAGTGTGTGGGGCAGGTGTGCAGTAGGAGGGGCAGCAGCAGGAGTGTGTGGGGCAGGTCTGCAGTAGGAGGGGCAGCAGCAGGAGTGTGTGGGGCAGGTCTGCAGTAGGAGGGGCAGCAGCAGGAGTGTGTGGGGCAGGTCTGCAGTAGGAGGGGCAGCAGCAGGAGTGTGTGGGGCAGGTCTGCAGTAGGAGGGGCAGCAGCAGGAGTGTGTGGGGCAGGTCTGCAGTAGGAGGGGCAGCAGCAGGAGTGTGTGGGGCAGGTCTGCAGTAGGAGGGGCAGCAGCAGGAGTGTGTGGGGCAGGTCTGCAGTAGGAGGGGCAGCAGCAGGAGTGTGTGGGGCAGGTCTGCTGTGGGAGGGGCAGCAGCAGGAGTGTGTGGGGCAGGTCTGCAGTAGGAGGGGCAGCAGCAGGAGTGTGTGGGGCAGGTCTGCAGTAGGAGGGGCAGCAGCAGGAGTGTGTGGGGCAGGTCTGCTGTAGGAGGGGCAGCAGCAGGAGTGTGTGGGGCAGGTCTGCAGTAGGAGGGGCAGCAGCAGGAGTGTGTGGGGCAGGTCTGCAGTAGGAGGGGCAGCAGCAGGAGTGTGTGGGGCAGGTGGGGAGTGGGAGGGGCAGCAGCAGGAGTGTGTGGGGCAGGTCTGCAGTAGGAGGGGCAGCAGCAGGAGTGTGTGGGGCAGGTCTGCAGTAGGAGGTGCAGCAGCAGGAGTGTGTGGGGCAGGTCTGCAGTAGGCGGGACTTTGGGAACGAGCTTCAGCAGTGAGGCGGAGTCTCCAGGGGTAGTGGCCTATAGCAGCTCTTGTCTGTGACGGTCCACACAGCACCGTTTCCCGCAGGACTCATTTGGATGAGCTCTTGCAGCGAGTCTGAGGAGAGTCAGAATAGGGTGCTGCTGATTGCAAATACACTGACACCCCGCCCCCCCAACAGGATGCTGAGGCCTTGGGCACGTTGCTATGGAAACGGGAGCAGAACAACCCCTCTGCAGCCGAGGGAAGAGCTACGGACGCTCCCGCCCTGAGTCTGGACCATTCCCCCATCTTTGATACGGAGGTACTAGCGTCGAGCTGGACTGCACACTCAATCTTCACTGTTTTAGCACCTTCCAGAAACTTCTCTGTGGGAACTGGTCCTATCTCACAGAGCGGGATTACCGCGTTAGCTGGAGAAGAGGGCTTTGTAAAATCTGGAGCAGATCTTTACTCTTCTGTCTGTGTTCCAGATTTGGTGAGGTTCCAGATTTTACTGAGTGCGTTTCTGCGCCAAACATGGTAATCCTGCTCCGTGAAGCAGAACCCTGCCTTCGTCCTGTTTAACGCTGCTGTGATGTGAGATCTATAAAGTTGCGGACAAAGACGCGCTTTTTAAAGGGTGTAAAACGTGTTGCAAACTTTATGTGGATGCCTACACTGACCAAGTCAGTGGCTGCCTAATTTTACCCTGGGTCTCTCTGTGTCTGCTCATTTAGTTCTGACCGCAGTTGCTATGTTCAGGTTTTAACATGCTCACTGTAAAAAAATGTTTGTTTTAATTACATAATTTTATATATATATATATATATATATATATATATAAAATTATGTATGTATGTATGTATGTATGTGTGTGTGTGTGTGTGTGTGTGTGTATATATATATATATATATACACAATCTTACCCTTGTGATGTCTTATCCTTTTGTTTATTCTCTTCAACTTGATGCATAACTTAACTTTTCAAGTTTTCAAAATGTAAACTCCAAAATACAATGAAACCGGTGATCACTGTTGGAATATTGAAGTGTCTGTATCACGATCGTTTGATCATGTCTGGTAATGGGCTGTAGGGCAGCAGTGGTTATTCGCTGCTGGCCTTTTTTCGAGGGGTTCAGGTGTGAAGTGGCCCCCTGTGTCCTGTGCTGCAGGGTCTCCATGGAGATGGCGTTGCATTCCTGGGTGAGCCGTTCCCCGGCAGCGATGCTGACCGGCAGTGGCATGACTTCCTCTCTATGTCCGGCCTTGATGTGAGTCGCAGACCCGAGCTGTTACCATGGTCACCATTAATTACATGTAGTGTGGAAAGAAGCCACTAAATGGCAGTATTGACCTTTTTTTGTTCAACCCAGTCCGGAGCTAGGTTTGGGCATGTCCTGGGCATGTCTGAGAGGGGAAGGTCCCAGAGGAAAAAAAAAAGTCTAAATGTGGGAGGGGTCTGCGAAAGAGTATATAAGGAGAGAAATTGAGAGTATAGTCGTAGGAGAAATTGCAAGGAGAAGGATACATTTGACCCGACCTGTCACTCTTTTCAAGACCTGTGAAGTTTTTTTGAATTTTTGCCTGTGTTGGAGCATTTTCCTCACCCAGGACATCACCAAGCAACCCCATCTCAAGGGACTGTAAATATTTTTTTTCTTGTTTATTGTCAATCTTGGTCAGTAATATAAATTGTAGGTTTGTGTTGGTCTTTGTTTAATTAAATCTGTTTGAGTTTTAACATTGTGTCTGTCTTCCCTTGCTGTCATAAATGTCATAACAAATTGAGGCCATAACATACATCACAGATGTTTGATATCATGTCGGGAGAGCAGGACCAGAATGGGAAATATAAGCTCATTCATAAGCTAAGATGGTTTCAGAATTAAAAACAGACTCCCCTGCAAGCTCTTCCTGGTGCCCTCATACTGTCATGCAAAGGAATCTGTGCATGCGTGCGTGCGCCAGTATGGATGTCCATTTCATATCTTGGGAGCTGTTCAGGTGATTGACTTTAATCTTAGAGGGTGTATCGCCAAGATCCCAAGGAGATGCAGTGTTGAGTTTGAAGTTGGTTGGCGGAGCAGTTCTTTAGAAATCAAGAAAGCTACGCGCACCAGCAGAACTGCACAAGCAGCAGTTGAACGGGCACTGCTCCATAGCTCTCAAGCAGCTATCAAACAGGCTGTGCACTTCACTGCACAACCAGTGCTTGTGACCTGTATCTACACTGTACGGTTCAAGTAGAAATTTCTCATTTTCTGAATCTTATAATAGTTGCACGTTTTGCTCAGGAGTGCCTGGAATGTGAAAAGATAATAAGACTTTCATAGGTTTTGTATTAAAGTCAACACTGCTGCTGTCTACTGTTAAAAACCATTAGGGAGAGAAACAGCACCAGCACTGCAAGAGGAGACTCAATGTATTAATATTAATATTGTTGAAACATTGTAATATTGCTGAAACTTTGCTGTATTGTTGCTGTAATCTTGCCAAAATGTCGAAACATTACTGAAATATTGTGGTCTTGTTGCTATGATGATGGTGGTAAAACATTGCTGTAAGGTTGCCAGAATGTTTTAATGCTGAAATGTTGCAGCGTCCACGCTGTGTCATTGCTGGGTTATTCCATGTCAAATGTCCAAATGGCTCCCACTTGACCATCTCAGATTTGGCTGAAAAAAATTCCAGCAGGTGCATTCACCTCCTAATCGGAGAAATCCAAAATTTTAGCCCTCCTAATAGTTTTGTCATAAAACATTTTTTTTGCAACAAAGTTCTGGCCCTTTTTGAGCTGGGATTTCGGAGGTGCCACTTTCACATGGCTATATCTAGAAAAGTATTTCCGCAAAGTCCTTCAAATTTTCTGGGGTGAAAATCTGTTACTCTAACTTGAGGAATATGGACTTATAAAGGTGTCCCTTCAGTTGGTTATAAATTTCTGGGTGCTTAAAGTTGCTAAAAAATTTTACTGTGCGCTCAGTGGTAGCATATTTGAAGGACTGTAAAAAGCCTCATGTCAAGGACAGGGATTTGGTGTCGCACATACAGCTTCCCATATATGTAGTGTATTTTGAATTCTAATTCTCCCCCTCTCTAATGAATAATTTACAAAAATTATTATTATCCTCCCACATTGCTGTTCAACACGGGCCGGAACTTAGTTGCAAATATATTTTTTATGACGAAAATATTAGGAGATGAGAGCTAAAATTTTGGATTTATCCTATGAGGAGGTGAATGCGCCCGCTGGAATTTTTTCAGCCAAATCTGAGATGTTCAAGGGAAGTTTCTCTGAAATTCAAATGAGACTGCTGAAACATTGCTGTAATGTTTCCCCAAATTGCTGAAACATTTCTGAATAATTGTTGTAATGTATTGTTCCACAGGACCTGGACGTTAACATCTCCAGTCCCATCAGTCAGGATGTTAGTCTGCAGGATGCCATGGTAACGGGGGGCGTGGTCGGAGGTGAGGCCAGGCGAGAGTCCTCTGGCTCTGATGGGCTGGTGGGTGGGGCAGGGTTCCTAGACGAGGCGGTGTTTGAGCAAATCAACCTGCTGGGCCTGGAAGGAGGCGTGGCCACCCTTGAGGGGCGGGACTCGGACTCCGGCCTATCTCTTGGGTCGGGTTCCTATAGCCCCGCCTCCTCGGAAGAGTCGCTGGGACAGTCCGGGTTTGAGGCTGCGGCAGGGTGGAGCGGCGACGCCATGGCAACAGGCCAGTGGGTGGAGACACCCCTGGAGTGGGCGGAGTTGGTCCGGCATGACCACACCTACATGGCCACGCCCCTGCAGTGTGACAGGCGGGTGAAGGAGGAAGAGCTGAGTGAGGAAGAGGAAGATGAAGACGAGGACGAAGAGGACCTGAGCCGGGACGAGCAGCGTGCACGTGCCCTCCGCCTACCTGTGTGCGTGCGCGACGTCGTGCACATGCCCGTGGAGGACTTCCTGCGGCTTCTGGGGGGGCGTGGCCTGTCAGAGCGTCAGGTGACGCTTCTGCGCGACATCCGACGCCGCGGGAAGAACAAGCTGGCTGCCCGGAACTGCCGGCGGCGCAAGCTGGAGGCGATTGGCCGGCTGGAGGGGGAGGTGGGCCAGCTGGAGCGGCAGAGGGCGGGGCTTCTCAGAGAGCGCGCTCAGAACGCGCGGGTGAGGGCAGGGCTAATGCAGCGTCTGGAGCACCTCACTGAGCGAATCCTGGTCCAGCTTCAGCTAAGCCCCGCCCACCACAGGCTGCACTTCTGTGATGGGCAGGTCAGTGTCCTGCCCCGAGGACACGCCCACAGGAGGGAGAGGAGAAGGAAGGACAAGAAGCCGTGACCCTCCAATGACAGCCCTGCTCTGCCCCGCCCCGCCCCGCCCCGCTCTTAAGCGAGCGAAGTTTGAGTGACTCTGTCCCAATAAACCTACAGAATGGGTGTGTGAGATTACCTGTGTGTGTGTGTGTGTAACAGAGAGAGAGAGTAACAGGTTCCCTAAGTGCATGTTTATCAGAGAGAGAGGCTAACAAGCATTTACCTGTGTGTGTGTGTGTTTGTTTGAGTCTAAGTATTGCAGGAAGAAAGATGGAGAGGTTGCCCGTGTGCATGTGAGATCGTGTGTGTTACAGAGAGAAACAGGTTACCCTTGTCTATGTTTATCAGAAAGAGAGGCTAACAAGCAATTAACTGTGTGTGTGTGTGTGTGTGTGTGTGTGTGTGTGCCTGTCGGCATGTGTGTTTCTAAGGGGGAGTTGCGGGGTCTAACTGATACCCTGGAAACCATACATATAAAGTACTGTTCGCTCCTCAGCCGGCCTCAGCCGTACAGCAGCGTTTAGCCCTTACATCACTAATGAAGTGAATATATGAATATTCATGTGTTCTGCTCTTGGCCGATTGGGTGACCTTTTGGCGAGAACCACCAATCGAATATGAGTTTGCTGGCCAGCAACAGCATTCATGAATGTTATTTGACATGAGCTTGAAAGTTAGATTATGGCTTGCTTGCGTTTACTCTTGGAGTGGTTGTTACGTTTTGAACAGGATAATGTTTGGCCATGTCTGCATTTTGTTTATTTCAGTGGGATTCCCTAGTATAATAAAGGCTAAATTAAATAATACTGATATTACATAACGTATTTCACTGTGATTGGCATTAGCTATAGCTCAAAGGGCATGATTGCATCAGCTAGATTAAAGTGATACTCCACCCAAAAACTGTAATTTGTACATCAGTTACTCACCATTAGATGTCTTGAATGGATGAAGTTGTTCTTCACCTGGCATAACTTTATGGCCACTTGAGAGTTTTGAAAAATTATCCAAATTCCTTTTTTGCTGGAAACAAATGGGGTCACCCAGTAGCAATGGGAAAACTCCACACAACGTCTGTTGGCAAACTTTCAAACCATCGTCCAACGCATCGCCCAGTGTAATCCAAGTCTGCTTTGTCCACTTGTATCCTCAGAACTCTAAAAAAATTCGATTAATTCGCTTAAAATAATAAAATACCACAGTTATGCTTCAAGTAAGCTTGCGCATTCAACAGAAGTCCCGCCTCCCGGCTCGTTCATTGCCCAGAGACTCTGCTGCTGCTCAGATGAATACTCCTATAAACACGAGCCGGGAGGCAGGACTTCTATTGAATGCAGAACTGTGGTATTTTTTTTTTTAAGTTATTTTTAAGCAATTGTGAGCTAATCACAGATCTCACACGGATTTTGTGAGAATATTTGAAAGTCAAACGCTGGTCTACCGACTGAGGCCAGACATATAAGCAAGTGATCGTTGGGAGTGACCAAAGCTTGTTATGGATGGATTCCAGGCTACTAACTGAAACACTGGATTTAAAACTGTGCTATTGCTGTTAGAAACAGGTTTCTGATCCAAAAGCCGTGATTATGCCCTCCCCTCCTGCTCTCCTGAGGGTAACGGGCTGAACAGCTCCTGGGAACATTTCTCTTTATTACCAACTTAAGAACACATACTGTGTGTTCCGGAACACTCCCAGATAGCAAAAAGTGATTGAATCAACATTGTGATATTGTCAGGCTGAAGATTGCAATCAACATTGATGTCAGATATTGGAAAAAACATTGAAAGTGCTCGCTATGATCAACATGGAAATACTGCTGAATTTCCAATCAATTCTGACGGTGAATCAACCTTGATTCAACTACATGATCAACATTGAAAGAATGCAGAATTGCATCAACATTGATTCAACTACTTATATATTCATTGCATTATACATTGAAATAATGTTATTATTAAAGGGCCATTTCGACTCTTTTCAACCCTTTCCTGTGTGTTTTTAATATGCCTCATTAAAAAAGAATCACTTTATTACTCTATTTATGGTATAGTTCTACAAGGAGCAGGCCAAAGTAGTCTACGAGTCAGTGATACCACTGACATAGGCCTGAACGGCAGTGATGTCACTAATAGCCAAGTTTGGAGCAACCCCCACAGAACTTTAACACCAAATAGAGTAATATGATTATTTTTTAAATGAGGCATATTAAAAACATACAGACGAAGGTTAAAACTCTGAAATGGTCCATTGAGTATGTTATACAGCAGTGGTTCTCAACCTTTTTATACAAAGACCCCACTTTACAGGGACATGTTTTGGGGGACCCTATACTTCATTATAATCATTTCATTAGTGAATATTTGGAAATATATAAACTGCTGTCCGGTGGGAGCTAGGACCACTGACCTAAAGGTAAGCAGGACCCAAATGCCAGGCTGGTACAAACTGGAGATTTAATAACTAGTAAAAAAAAAAAAAACAACCACACAGAGATTAAAAACAGGGAGCAGCATCACCATATCATCAGGGCTAAAATCACACACACCAATGATAAAACCAAAATGCAGTGCCGATGAGAACTGGCAACTGCCAGTCCTATATACTTCAGATAATCACCTCCACCTTAAAAAGCAACAGGGGAGGGGCTGCAAGGCAAAAACCCTTACTGATTGGCTATTTCCATTTTTTTAAGAAACCAAGGTTGAGAACAGCTGCTTTACTGCATGCTCTATGAACAAAAAAAACTATAAAACAGACGATTATTCATTTAGTTATTTATTAAAGATTCAAGAGAAATTTCACTTTTGTACCTCTTTAGTACATTTTAGCACACACCTTTTCTTTTGATCGTTTAAGGTGTCCTGCCTGGCTTAGGTTGAGGAAGCACCTTAAAGAATTATCTGGCCGTCTATTTGCACCCCTTCCCCCCATCAGTACCATTGAAACGATGTCAAATCATTGTAGGGCATTTTCACATTGAAAAATCATCATCTATACTTCATTGATTCAATAACAGTTTTTCAAACGTTGAAATGGTAACTGTAATTAGACATTGAGTCAACATAGATTTTTCAGCCTCTACCAAAAATAACCTATCTGACCAAAATCCATCACTGAATGCATGTTTTTTTGCTATCTGGGCTGTGCCGCCATTTTCTGATTCCAGCATGTCTGTCCCATCGCCGGATTGGTTAATGGTGTATCCGTGGTGACATGACAGTGGGTGTGTGCATCGGGTCCACTTGATGTGGAGGAGGTTGTTCCCAAGTGCAATTAAAGACTGATGACACATGAGGGCGCTACTGAGCCTGTTAGACTGTTGGCTGTGTATAAAGATGGACAACTTAACAGCTCAACAAAGGTGAGGCCAATACATCTGGCTGCAGTGTAGATCATAGGCCCACCCCCTCCATGTTAGTGGATGGGACATTCACCTCACTGAAAAATTAATGTACAAATCACTTTTTTTTTCTGATGAAAGTTTCTGTCATTTTAATTGGTTCTTTCCATGCCGATGTATGTCCAAGTGTTCATTTTTTTTCTGATAAGTTTGGTTTTATTTAATTATTTGATACTATGAAAGGCGGGTATAAACTCAAGATTGACAGGTGTGATTGACAGCAACTCTGAGGAGTGGTCTCTTGCTGACATATTATAGGGAATTTTTCAGAGCCAGAGTAGGACTGTTGAAGATGTGTAACGTTAACATTACACATTCATAAGTTGCTAGTTGCTAACTGAAAAGAATTCGGTGATTTTGGAAGTCCACCAAAAATTGACTGTAAAAAGGTCTTTGCTCTGAACATGGCATCATGCACTATTAGCAGCACTGCTATTGCTGAAAAGTAAAGCTAGTTAGCTAACAAGCTAGTCTTGGAAGATTCTGGAATGGGTCTCTATGATTTGGGTTGCAACGGAAATCAGTCGCAAGTTTGACATTGAACTACGTCCTTGGGACAGTGGCGTGTAATTAGTGAGTGCTTGTAAAGGGTGAATTCATGCCTCGTTCCCTTTTTGCAAAGTCAGGCTCAGTTAGTACCAGCGAACTGACGTGCAGAGTATGCTTGTCAAGTTTCATGATGATGGAGGAGTAGAGTCGGCCTTCAAAGTTGGTGTCCATACTAATAAGGATAAGGAGAAGAAGAAAACGGAGAAGCTGAGTTTTTGGTCTCTCGAACATTTCCTCCGAACAAAGCAGTGTGTACTGTTAGCAGTGGTACTATGTTCATAACATCAATTTTTGTTGCTAATTAAAGTGACCTATCACTGAATCTTGAATGCTAAAAACAGTAAGCTAGGTAGCTAACTAGCTAGCAAATCCTGATTCAGCAACAGGTCACCTAGTTAGCTAACTATTTAGAATTAACGTTAAGAGCATGGCCTGTATATTTACTCATTAACTGCATGTACCCTATTCTGAAGATTTGTTGCGTATTTTTATGAAGTAGAGTGGTATGAGGAACTTCAGCAAAGGCAATGTATTAGCCACTTAGCTAGCAGATAGCTAGGAGTTTGTACAAGTTTGTAGAGGCTGGCAGAAGCTCCGGACATTGGCTTGGGAACAAAGAAAATGTACTGTCTGGGACGAGGAAAGCGGCAGACATATTTAAGCCTCATACAACTCTACTCGGAACATGAACTAACTAACAAACTTTTCGTCCTCGTAGAATGATGCGTTCAATTGGCCTAACGTTTGGTTAAATTTCTTAACATGGAGTCAGTTGCAGCTGATGAACTGGCGATGGGGGAGGCTCAAAGCAATCCCTTAAAATTAATGATTGGTCACAACCTATTTTCAATCATTTATTGAAATTACCATTACAGAAACTCTGATAACTCTCAACATTTTTAGGTGTGCCCAGTTTTCATTAATGACGCATACCTGTCAACTCTCACACATTCGGTGTGAGTTTAAGTGGCATATTTACGTTCCTCTACTGTAGTCAGCAATTATTCAGTCAACGCGTATGTAAGAGATTCTCACGCGGAATTGAAGTCCTTGTGCACTGGAGGGATTGGAAGCAATGGAATTGCATTAAGACGTTTCAAATGATCTTATTTCATTTAAACAATCGTGATACACAATGCTTTGCTTCCAATCCCTGAATGAAGAAAAGCGTGAGAAGTCCGAAGTCGTAATCTGTTTGCGTTATAAATGAAAACTGGCCACATCTGATAATGTTATGAGTTTTTGGAGTTTCTGTAATGGTAATTTAAATGAATGATTGAAAACAGATTGTGACCAATCATTAACTTTTAGGGATTGTTTTGAGCCTCCCCTATCGCCAGTTCACTAGCCGCCAGAGCAGAGAGTATATTAGGCTGACTATAATGCTTGGCGCTGCTGAACACACACCTGTTCTCCAATCTGTGTATAACGAGTGGCACTGAGCACAAACACCGATGCGGTCAGTGTAAGGTGTTCAGGGGATGTGCATGAGACTGACTACTGCGCAGACTCTGGCCCCAAATGGGTAAGGTGGAGGATATTTTGGCTCCAGACAGTGGAGACGCGTCGTCTGTCTTTACATACAGTCTATGGATTAGACATTGAGTTGCACTTCTCCTACTGTCAACCCTGGAAAATAAGTGTCCTTAAAATTTTCTTTGCGGAATTTGTTTGCGTTGCAAGTTTTTTTCTTTTTTTTTTTTTTTGAATGAATGAATGAGTGGATGCAGTGGTCATGCATTGTGCTGTAAAAATCCATAGTTTTGTATACACTGTAATACCATTATAAAGGTATTCAAATTTGCGATCTAAAAACTTCAGAAACAGAATTTGATTTTTTTTTTTACTTGTATTTTTTTTTTAAATTTTATTTATTATGGGGAAAAAAAACATTAATGGGTGTGTCAGAATATTTTATAGCACAATAAACACTTGTCATTCCCAGTCGGGTTACTCTTAGGTGGGAGCTTTCTGATTTGCCCGCGCTGGGATTCAGTTTGGGCTGCTCTTCATTTCATAGGCTGTACCTTGATACTGCTTGACTTCTGTCCTGGTTTTTGTGGTTCAGAGGCCTGTTGCCTGTTGGTGGGGATGACACATGAGGAGTTCTATTGGTGTTTAGCACTGACATCACAGTTATAAGGAGACCTTTCTGAAGCACTATAGAGTAATATGATGACTGGCTGTACCCCTCCCATACCCCCCACCCCAAAAAAAAAAAAAAAAAAAGAATTTGGTCGACCAGAACTTACTTCTTTTGGCCCCTTGCACCCCTCAGATTCTGTTGGAGCTTTAAACTAGATCCATATTCGCCAAACCAGGTGTGTTTAACTTCACCCAGATAGTGCTGGTTTGGGTGCAGGCTTTCATTGCAACCAAGCAGTTACACACCTGATTCTGATAGTCAACACCTAGAATCTCGCGGAAGACCATGATTAGTGGAATCCGCTGTATAACTGTTGATGCGGATGAAAGCCTGCGCTCACGATGGTCCTTTTGTGATTTAGCTGTGTTCATCTGCTCGCCTGATGACTGAAGTTCTGTGTAATTCTTAATGGATGTCGGCTGTAAAATAGACAGTGCTGACAGCTGTGTGCTTTCTCTGCCGAGATCACTGGCAGTTGAAATGAGATCGCATCTCTGCTTCCATTGGAATTCCTGACTGAGGCGATTTCTCTTGCATTGCAGTAACCGAACATGGATTCCCTGAATGACTTCTGTGTTGACTGCGGCTTGATTTTAAGTGGTTAAATCCTACTCTGTTCCTTCAACTGGATGTCCACAGACTTAAGTGAAAGTATGGGAGTGAAGTTTATGTGTAGGAGACAGACATTAATGATTGTCTCTCTGCCCATATCTGCCGCACCAGTCTGTTTCTGCTTAAACTGATCTGGAAAAGCGCCATGCGCTGTGGCGTAATGAGGGTTTGCTGCCTGGACATTGACTGTGCAGTTATTAAGTTCCGGGCTCCATTTCATAGAAAAGTGTCCCTTCACCAATGAGGCAATCGGCTGTTAAGGGCGACGTGAGACAAGATGTTGCCTCGGATCTAGGTCCTAAAATGGCCGTCCTCACTGGCCAAGACCTGCCGATGTTCCGCTCTTCATTCCGGAGTCAGGTGGGGAAGCAGCCTGGCCAATCAGTAGCCCTCAAAGTTCAGGCGTTAAACTGGGAAAAACAGAAGAACGGGGCTGGATGTGGATTCGGTTCTCGCCTTTGATGGTGCGTTGTGCACCTCACTCTGTAAATGGTGCAGGAAACTCCGATATTTTGGCAATTTCTTAGTGTGGCCAAAGTATGCATTTGTTTGGACAATGTGAGCATTTGAAACAAGGGCTTTTTCTGAGAGGTGTGAAAGGTTCAACTGTTGTCCAAAACTTAGCAATGACCACTTCCTCTTCAATTGATTGATTCCTATTTTATGGATTTTTTTTTTTTTTTGCTTCTTATCGAAGGAAGCTGTGAAATGAGTTTTTCCCAATAAACTTTGTTTTCTTTGCGCTTCGTCACTCTGAAAATCTTTTCCAGCATTAATTTTAGTGATTCTGACTTCATTTTTTATTTAAAATGGGGTACATTTGAATGAGTACAGTGGCTTCAGATTCAGTAATGCTGTGATTGGCTGGAGAAAATAGGAGCGGGATTTACTAGTGCTTGGATTGGCTGCAGTAGTCCTCTGTTGTGTGCATGGTTGATCCCATTGGCTGAGGTGATCAGTTTCACATGAGTATTGGTGGATCTGCGCAGCTGTGACCTGACTAACTGCTCCAGCAGTGCTGTATTGCATGTTTGATGCTGATTGGTCAAAATAAAGGGGAATAATATTAACTTGTGCTTCTGAGCATCTCATTGGTTGGCCTCCGTGGGAATTCACATTGAATTAATTTTTTGATGAGCAGCACAATTGCAGTAAACATCTATTTCACCTTCGACACACTTACTTGAAAATATTGTTTATGTTCACAAGACGGAGCGATTATGTAAATGTACATGTTTTGCTGACTACAATCAACGCAACAAAAAAGGACTAAAATTCTTGAACACACTCCGTGTCCCTCTGATTTAACACTGGAAATGGTGTTATCGTTTCCTCTGTCACCAATTGTTGTTTTTTTTTTTTTTTTTTTCGGCAGAAATATTCTGTACAAGGATTGATGCCGTGAAATGTTTGGTTAGAACTTTGAGCTCCTCGAACCTCGTGGCACATACCCATCCCCACATGCAGCTATTTTTTACCCTTTCACATCTCTTTATGTTACGAGTTTTGTCTTGTAATTAAGTTAAGCCGTTTCCTAGCTCTGCATAATTGGTGGCTGAAAAAATGGTTTTACTCCCAAAAAAATTGCAACAAAAGGTTTCTCAGCGGTACTTGTAGTATCAGGTGTGCTTTGTAACATTCCAAAACTCTTCCACAGTCTGACCACTGGATAGGTATCATTTTCAAGATGGCGTCAAAGATGGCCACCAAAGCCTTAAAATGCCCATCGCTCCCTCATTATTCTTCCTAGACAAGTAATTTTGGTGCCTAACTCCGTGTTTTGGGGATCTAGGAATCCAATTAGTATATATAAATTATAATGAAGTGATTACATAACTGTAAAATCCAAGACGGTGGACCAATTTGGCCGCCAAGCTATGGAAACGTGGATTTATGTTGTGACGCCTTGATTTAGCCTTGACAATGTCCACGTCTGCGTCCCCTGATGCACTGTTGGACAGTGCTGCCCTTCTGCAGTTCCTCAGTCAAAATTTCAAAAAGTCCCTGCTTGTTACATGGTCTGGAGAAGAAATCAAGGCTGCAATCGAGGTGTCACAACATAAGCCCATGACCTTGATAGAGAAGGACACAGACTTACTCTTTCTTCTTCTCTACTATGCAGAGACGAGCAATAGCAGCCTCTATTTTCATTCTATTGAGTCCACAGTTCCTAAGGTGTACAACATCAGCGAGACGACACAAGTCTTCTCTTGTGACTTGTGTTCTCAGTTGCTGTTTATTCGTGCTTTCACAGGACACGATACAACTTCGCGCATTTATGGTGTTGTCAAGAGGTCTGCACTCAGAAAATTCTGAATTGTGAATCTATCGTCTAGATCTGTGCAAGTGCATTTATGCTCCCAAATCAAGAAAACAGTGTTGTTGAGGACCTTGGAAGCAACGCAGTGACAGTCATGTTTGGTGGCAGGAGTACCATTTCACCTGCCTCTTTACACTTCAACCTTTTTAGCAAAAAAAAAAAAAAAAAAAGGGTTTCTGCCAAGTCATTAGTTACCCCAAAACGTCTCCCTCTGACTGAGTCTTGGGCTAATTATCATTGCCTTTGAGTGTATTACCAGATCGGGCTGTGGATTGGAAAGGAGAGCGACGTGTGCCGTGGATTGGAGATTGAAACTGGAAGACAATCTGTTTGGGCCATTATGACCAAGAAAACTGCTGCCCCAGAAAGCCGGCAGATGGTCATCTGTAATTTACCCAACTGCCTGCCAGGCAGCACTCTGTAGTTGCAGAGGATACTTACTACCATGCGCGTCCGCTACTGGACCACATCAAACTGAAACTTGTGAGAATCCACATAATCAACCATTACAGGAGTCAGAATGTGACAATGACTACTTGTAAATCTAGAGCAGATCATAGGTATTTTTCAGAAATAAATATTGTGATTTATAATCACTTTGTAATTGAAATCACTTCACTATAATTTAAATAAACTAATTAAGTTCCTCGATCTAAAAAATAAGGGATATGGCACCATCCTTACTTTGCCAGGGTGAATAATGACAGTTATGGGCATTTTCATAGATTGGCGGCCACGTTGGTCCGCCGTCTTGGATTTCACAATTACATAATCACTTCATCATAATTTTAAAATGCTAACTGGATTCCTAGATCTCCAAAACAAATTACGTATTTAGGAATCTTGAAAATTATACCGTTCCACTGATCCGATTGTGGAAGACTTAATATGTAATTCAGCACATCAGATACTACAAGGAAATTTTAAAAAAAATGTTGAGCAACCTTTTATAGCAATATTTAAGGTAAAGATATTTTTCCCCGTAAATGTTATTGCTTGTTAGTCTCTGGTATCAGTGCAAAAGTAACTCTTTTGGAGTCGGACTTCACATTCTGGGTTCTGAATCACCTTAAATAATACGTGATATGTGATTCTTAAAGAGACAAACTTTAGTAATGCCTCGAATATTTGAAGAGGATAAAAGCGCAATTCCAGCTTCAGCCCTGAAAGCATGGGTAAGTCTATGATGACTATTTCTCAGGACATTCGATGCGCAAACGCTGGACTCCATATCCCAGCAGCATTACGTGAAAAACGTAATACGTAAGGTAGGGGTGTGTCTCGCAATGCAAACCATTTCAAAGCATTCAAGAAGGTACCGCCGAATATCCGCTAGCTCATCGCAGTTATTGGTTGGAGAGGAAAGCTAAGTCAGCAACGCCAGTTTTTGTAAAAAAGTGTGGTAGTGAATTTTTTGTTAAAGTTTAATTTTGTTTTATATCGGTGAATAGAAGCTCTTTGAGTTGGCCTCTTGGTGATTTGGCGGGGCGCGCGAGGTGGGTATCTCGCGCACATAAAGAGGTCCTTTTTTTTTGGCGCGCGTGCAGACTCCACAAGGCACGAGGATAGTGGGTGGCTGCGCGCGGTGTCGGCTGACGGCATTTAAAATTCGCATCTAAAGGTGAGCATCTTCCCTCACAGTAACATCAACTCACTGATCCGAGACCGTAACCGGGGCGCCTCAGCGGGGTGAGCCGCGGCAGTCGGCCGTTGCTCTGGCGCTTTCGCCCTCGTATCGCCCAGTTTAAGCAAAAATAAGCTTCTAGGCTTCGTACTCGGCGATAACGTTACGTGAACACAACACAGGCCCGCCGGGCAACAGTTAACATCAGCTGTGCAGGTAATTTTCGCGTTAACTTTAAACGTCGAAGTTTTGCACTCCGTATCTTTCTTTAATTATGATGTATCATAATTCTGCAGAAATCCAGTTATTCAATTCGATGCTGAAATTAAACTACCAATCATTAAGCTTGCCTGAATGTGTATCCTCAGCGGACGGTAGGGCCAGCTAACTTGCAGACGAATAAAGTTAATTTCACCACCGTTAAGATGTACTCAGAAATTGCCGGATAGCTACATTTGTTTGCTTGACGATTGCATTTTATTTACCGACATCGGTGTCCGTAACGCAACGATGTTATCGCGCTGCACGCGTTGTTTTGAATCAGGATTAACGTCACCAAACAATGAAGCCGCTTTCACACTGGACGCGAAACGAATTTTTCGCACCACAGATTACATTCAAAATCAATGCGAGGACGCGACCACACGCGTTTTGCGTGTATTCCCGTCTTTGCATTGTTTTGTCGTGCAAAAAAATTGTTTCGCGTTCAGTGTGAAAGCGGCTGAAATCGGGTGGTCGCGATCGCTCTTATGAACGAAGATGAGCTGCTTCTCCGCCCGAGTGGGATTAAAGTTGAAATTTAGGGGCGTATTATGTAGCGAGGAGTCGGAATGGCCATCTTCCATCTTGGCGAGGCTAATGAAGAAACCGATGGCCAGAATTTGATCTTAGTAGGCCTATTGCCTATTGTTCCCCGCTACGTCTCTCGGCCTCAGTGCATCGCGTAAAGGAGAGGTAGTCTCCGGGCAGTTTTATGGAGAAACTGCCCCTCTGTCGCCTTTGTTTGGAGCAAGCCGGTAACTGTGTTGGAAGCAATACTTGCTCTCGAACTAATCGTCGCTTTTCTAGTTTCATGTCTGAGTTTTATTTCACGGGCTAAGTGTACGCTGATAAATTTAAGTATGTAGTTAAAGTGGGAGCTTACGTTTGTGAGCGGAATTATTAGGCTTTTCATTTGTCTTTTGACCATTTCAATGTAGTGCGTTTTTGGGGCCCTGTTGGGTAGTTTCTGGTTTGGGGGCGGGGTTTTAGAGCTGGTTCATGCCGCTCATGGGAGATGAAGTCTTCCGGAATGAGAAGTGTAGGCCGCGCTCACGACAGGAAAACACGTGACCGCTGTGCGGGATGGGATTCCCCCCGCTTCTGGGCTCATATTACTCATTAACGTATGACCAATCATGGCTCTGATATTACTCATTAACGTATGACCAATCATTTCTCGTGTCAGAGCCACGTGCACTGAGCGCGTGGCGTAGCTAGCACTTGTAAGCCTTTTGGGATTTATTTGCTTTATCTTGGAAATCTACCAGAGCTCCCCTCGCAATTTCAGAGTTTTAATATCATGATTAAAATAACTTTCTGGGAATCTCGCAACGTGGAGACGACCAGTTTCAAAGTGGCCAAACTGGTAGCTTTTATATGCATTGAATTAGTTGCTGTGGATGGAATTTCACCTCGTCAAGAGATTATCATCCCAAACTAAATAGAAATAAAAATATCCATCTAACTTTGCCACTACTGAGATTTGTTGTCTCCATTGGAGTTGTATTTTTTTTTTTTTTTGTTCGATGGGTATGGATTTTGAGAGGGAGCCAAGGAGGAAATGGGATGAGTCTTGTGCCTCAAGTGGATCAGCTAGGGGATGAAATGTAGTGTTTTGAATCTGAGAGTGGAAAGCTGGTGACATGATTCTAAGAGAAACAAATGGAGCCACAGCGACCGTAATACATGTGCATGTGTCTGTTTCAGGCCAGATTTGCCTAAAGGGGCACTAAAGAGCTGCAAATAGCAGCTTTCACCTGACAAAGGACATCTAACAATTTATTTCAACTTACAGTGGCCTTCAATGGATACCCGTTCAGCAGACACAATTGATTTTAATTCTCTGTTGCATGGTTCTCAAACTGTCCTGGGGGACCCCGGTGTGCTGGTTTTCATTTTAACCACAACTGCATTTCCAGAATAAAAAAAAAACTTATTTTTTCTAAATTGGGTGCTTTTCATGTTAAGAGCTGTAATTTGCCATCTAAATCCAAAGAATGCCAAACCTGGCTTTGTTGTACCCCAAAATCGACCAGTTTTACATTGTGCTTGCTGCACTATGGGCAAAAAATGACAAGTAACAAACTATTAAGATTAATTGGCCAACTTAATGACTTGTCAGGAAACAGGGTAATTGTTTGTATATGCAGTTATTGGCTTTGCTATTTTGTCCTTATACTTCACTGCAACAGAAGTGGGCCTCATCATTTGCTTTATTGAATTAATTATCTTCCTGATGGTTAGGATTGAAGGCCAGGTGTGCATGCCAGCTAAGAGCTCGCTGTTCGACCTCAGTCCTCAATCCGTTATTAACTCTCTTCATGCATATCGAAGTTAACTGTTTGAAGATTTATCCACCATGGAAGATGCATTTGCATAGCCAGTTCTGGCCGGATGTGATTGAAGAGTTTAAGTACTCCCACAGTATAAGCTCCTAGTTTGGGTTCTTAACAGCTTGTTAAAATTCTGGGATTCCCATTGTGGTTGGAACAAAAACGAGCATACAGGCGTCCCCCAGGGCCCAGTTTGAGAACCACTGCTGTACTGTGCCGCGCCACTCCATTCATGTTCCTGGGCCATTTGCCAGAATGGAAAGCGAAGCTGAGACGTTTTGCGGCACCTTCCTTCTCCAGCATCAGCAGCTCGTGACCGATCATCTCTGGCTTTGGGCTTGTGTTACTCGTGTGTGTGTGTGTGTGTGTGTGTGTGTGTGTGTGTGTGTGCGCGCGCGCGCTCAGCATCAGCAGCTCGTGACCGATCATCTCTGGCTTGGGGCTTGTGTTACTGGTGTGTGCGCTGCTCTTCTGATTTCTTCGCATTTGTGGGTAACTTCATCAGAAATGCCGCAGTGCAAGGCATACAACTGCTCAAATCATTCGGGGAGGAAAGATCAGAGGGCGGAACACCTGCCGTTCGACGTCATGTTTCACACGTTTCCTCGCCCCACTCATGACCGAGAACGATGTCTGAGGTGGATCATCAACATGGGCACAGACACGGAGAGGCTTGATTCCTTTCTGAACACGGTGCAGGAGGATGCCTCCGGGTCCAGATTTCGACTGTGCTCCGCACATTTTGAGCTGGACCAATTCGAGACGCGTCTGCTGGCAAAACTTATGGGAGGGGAGAAGTACCGACTCAAAAGCGACGCCATTCCCACGCTTTTTCAACACAAGCAGCCGCCCCATTCCTGGTCCTCCTCGGCCTTGGGAAAGTTGGAAGGAAATGGGGTACGTCTTATGATCCTATATTACTGCTTCACAAATTATGCACAAGTGGTGATCGAACAAATTTCTCGCCATTTCCCCGTTCTTCCACGACAATATCCTACCCAAGTATGGTCAAAATTAGATAATTCTTATATTTATTGTGACCTCTCAATGGGTTTGCCTTGTGTTTAAGAAAGCGATGGCGAACGACGTGCCGGTTCACGTCATGTTCGCGAGAAAACCGCGCGCTCACGCTGCAGCGCTGGTGAATGATGGCGGCACACTTGAGCGTGACAGGGGCCCTGGGGCAATTTTTACAACAGTTAATCGCTAATTGGGGAACTGATAAATTATAGTAGCGAAAGGGGATTCATATTTGTGTGCAGTAATTAATTTCATCAATTGTCAGCGATTCCATAGTGATCCTTTAAGGAAGTGGAGGTGGCCCAAATGCTGGGTAATTGTTTTCTGGTTTTGGACACACCGTTTTCTTGGATTTTTGTGGCGCTACTGTTCAGGATTCACATGGCTTCTCATTGGTGCGACTCGATGCTGAATGGAACAGGAAATGTTCAAGTATTGTCCTTGTGTGAAGGAAACTCATTTTATGGCTTTAAACGGGTGTGGTTTTGGGCTACATGGCTATTTCAGCACTCTTATTCTGAGATGGAAGGCTCATCTGTGCATTGCTGCATTTGAAATGCCAATTTTTTTTGCAGTGCTGCCAGAATTCCAAAGCATGGAAACGTTGCCGAAACGCCCCCATTGTGTTTGTTTGCGGCTCATTGGCTCATTCCGTCTCTTCCTCGTTTACAGCTAATCATGGGGAAGAAGCAGAATACCAAAGGGAAGAAGGAGGCGGAGCCAGTGGAGGAGTTTGTGGTGGAGAAGGTGATGGACCAGCGCATCGTTGAGGGGAAGGTGGAATACTTCCTGAAGTGGAAAGGCTTCTCTGAGTGAGTGTGATCGATCCCTGGAGGTCAGGCTGACTTACTGCAGTTAGGTTTAGTGGCGCTTTGGCCAGGCAGCCGCAAAGGCTTCTGGGTTAAACTGTTGAGCCATGGAGAATGAGCTGTAAAACTCCAGTCCACTGGAGTTTTGCCACCCAAATCAACCAGCTGGGTCGTCCCAAAGGGCTGAACTCTGAGCATCATGACAGAACTGATGCCAGTAGTGCTACTGTCACCTTTAGGCCTAGTCCACATGTACGCAGGTATTTTTTTTTAAACTGATATTTTTCTAAGCATTTAATGAAAAATAAATTCTCTCCACACAATCTCGTTTGAGAAAATATCCTCATCCACACGAACGCAAAAATGGCTACAAGCAGAAATCAAGTATTCCGAGCCAGTAGATGGTGATAATGTCCACATTTAAATGGTATAATACCAGAGAAGAAAATCGCACAACGCAGCGGTGGGCTTGTGGGTCATTCCATATGAAATCACCCGAGCTCCCATCTTCATGGTCTCAAAAATGCTTCTTTTGGGAATATTTTGTTGCCTGTGATGAGCAAATTAAATTGCAGGTGGTTTCAAGTTCTCGTTCCGTTCTCATTTTATGGGCCCCCGAAAAAGGGGGCGTGGCCCAAAAGGGTTATAACCAATGAACGAATAAGGATACAATTTTCAGGATATGTTTATACTGTTTAATAGTCTGAAACAAA
Organism: Gymnothorax reevesii; assembly: GCA_029721435.1. Taxonomy (NCBI): domain Eukaryota; kingdom Metazoa; phylum Chordata; class Actinopteri; order Anguilliformes; family Muraenidae; genus Gymnothorax; species Gymnothorax reevesii. The sequence goes on from CM056577.1 coordinate 3,693,607, forward strand.
CCTTTTAATATAGTGATTAACCCTTGAGTGCTTTGCCATTAACCCCTAAACATTGAAATTTGGTGCCAAACATGCCGATTTCAAAGGAAATATTATGCAAGTATCCTTGAAATGTCCCCTTTGCCATTTACATTGTTGATAGTATACCTGATGGAGTTTCAAATGAAGGTAAAAACATCTTTCTATCTTCATCCAATTTGGAGAAACATTAACCCCTTTTCAGCTAATTACTGAAACGGTGCACTTTTTGCCCTCATTTTGACCATGTGGGCCTGTTTTGATTTTGCAAAAAGTTGACCTCAAATGAAAGCTTATTCAAAGAACTTCAAAATGCAACACAATCAAACTTGGAACAAATACTCCTTCTTGGAAAAATAAGACCCCCTTTAAGGGCTATTTGCACATTGGCACCACTACTCGGTGTATGTAAATGTACAGTAATGTACAGGAAATGCTGAACTCCGCTCATTTATTTCTACTTTCAGTTGCCTGCTCTTTGATCATTTGCAGCCTGTGTCATTTTCTTGTATTTGTTTTCCCAGAAATTTCAAGATAATTAGATTGAACAGGCAGAATTGTAGCGAAAGTGGATGAAACCCTTCAAACCGTACCTGCCCCCTCATGCCCTTTATTTGCGAAAAGGACGATCCTGTGGAGCTAAAATATTGTACCCCTGGTTGATTTGTTGCCTGCTTATATGATGGCCAGTGGTGGTTGGTCGATATCTTGGAGCAATCCCTTGAAAACCAGGATGTTAAAGTATCTTTTATGCATCCAAATGGCCCTGCCCCACAATTCTCTTGGACACGAGGGCAGGATCTTTGTTGGGCACCACTGAAGCATGTCATGTTGGTTGATGCTCTTGGCATGAGTGGCCAGGGCGGGAATTATAGAATCGCCAAGAGCGAGCTGGACCGAATCTGTGGTGAGAGAAACTGGATTTAGCAAAATAATATGCATTAACATTTGTATCATGTTTGCCATATCTGCCTTTCTTCTCAACGTTTCCCTGTCCATTTATGTACATTTACCTGTACACTGAGAGTAGTGGTGCCAATGTGCAAATAGCCCTTAAAGGGGGTCTTATTTTTCCAAGTCGGAGTATTTGTTCCAAGTTTGATTGTTGCATTTTGCATCATCGTTTTCCATCAGCCCCGTCTGTATTTCCACACGGATGGACAGAAACCGCCTTTTTAGAAAATCTTCACCGTGGAGGGAGTTTTCAAAAATGTTAGTTTTTAGTGAATCGCCATTTGCGTGTTTCCAAAAGGCCAAACCGCGGAGGAAAACTGTTCTTTTATAATGCTTGTGTTCGTGTGGACGCGTCATACTGGGTAGCAGAACTGATGTTCTGTTGGGTGGCTGCAGTGCTGTGCTTGTACAGCACACGCACTTTCACTGGGGTTATTAATGCGCATTTCTTACTCAAGTCTAGTGAGCTGCTTTGCTTTATTGGCCAGTTTGCTGCCTCCTATATTGTTTGGGCTGTTCTTATTGGCTGCCCCCCCCCCAAAAAAAAAAAAACCCATCGTTGTACTGTTCTGATTGGCTGTTTTTTGTTCCCGCCCCTCAGTGCGGATAACACGTGGGAGCCGGAGGAGAACCTGGACTGTCCCGAGCTTATTGAGGCCTTTCTGGCTGCGCGGGGGGCCGCAGGCGACCAGGCAGCAGCTGCCGCCGAGTCACAGAAGCGGAAGAGTGAGGAGCCCGAGGCCGAGGCCACGAAAGCAAAGAAGAAGAAAGACCTGGTGAGCAGGACCGAGAGATGCACTGCAGTAGTTCATACTCGCCATGCAGCTACGACTCCGCCCACAACACCATACTGGCGTCACGCTTCGCTCTCAGTATATTACCGTCAAGATTTCGTCCAAGTTACTGTACTATCCGGGTGCCGCACCGCGGTGATGTTTTGCCCATTTCGTAACGCAGTGCGATATCTGATATCAAACGGTTGCCTCAGGAAGCAAAGTGGTGAAGGATCGTGGTGATGCAGGCGGTGGGTGTCCCCACGATGCACGAGTCTGAAATGGTGTGTGTGTGTGTGTGTGTGTGTGTGTTAGGTTGAAAAGCCGCGGGGTTTCGCACGTAACCTGGATCCGGAGAGGATCATCGGAGCCACAGACAGCAGCGGGGAGCTCATGTTCCTGATGAAGTGGTGAGTCTCCCAAATTCACCCGCATGTTCACTTCCTGTTACCCACTGCTTTTACAGCAGGGGTCTGCACAATTGATGAGCATGTGGACAAAATCTCGACTCTGTCCTCAGGACCATCACATGCAGGACATGCCGCATTGAGCATTTAACCCTTAAATGCCCAACTATAGTAAAAGTCGAAAGCTAAATCTGTTTATTCTGTTAATATGTCCTGGGGAGGGGCTAATAATAACCCAATAGCAATTTTTAAATTTTGGTGACCTTTTGACCTCAGTTTTGTGACATGCGTCACAGTGGGCATTTAGAGGACCTTATTGCTAAAATGACTTTAATAATAAAACAGTTGACACAGCTGAAGAATTAGGAATAGCTTATTATCCCCTGCCGCGCGATAAGCGCGAAGCGGGGGATATAGTATTGGACCCTGTCCATTCGTACGAACAGATAAATGTGGATATTTTAATAACCGTCGACTAGATTCTTTTCATATTTGATGTCTAGGTTTATCTCAGTGGGGGAAAGGTACCATGCAGTTTTCGTGACCTTCACCTTCATTTCAAGGTTACAAAGCTTAAATTTGAGTATCTTGGTCCGTCTGTACGAACACACAAACTTGAATAGCTTAAGAATTGTTGACTAGATTCTTCTCGTATTTGGTACCTAGGCTCATCCCGGTGTGGGAAAGGTACCATACTGTTTTGGTGACCTTGACCTTTATTTCAAGGTCGCAAAGCATAAATTCCAATATCTTAACTGTTGACTGGATTCTTTTCATGTTGGATACCTGCGACGACCCCCAAAATTATGTCTCCTCGAGGTGATGGAGATGACAGCTTGTCAAAACAAACATTGCATTGTCAATACTTCAACTTTTCAATTGGAAAATTAAACATTGTCATTTCTGCAATTAGAATATGCAATGAAAAAGATCTGCAAAAGTCATAATAAAGCATATTAAATGTTGTTGACCTAATGAGTTGACTCTGAGTTTATTTTTATGAAATGTCTCTGTGATCGAGTGGCAGTCAGCCATTACAAATACATACAGTAGTCATGTCAATGTTACTTACTGAACAGTGATACATTTTTAGATTATTATCCCCCACCGCGTGATTCGCGCAAAGTGGGGGATATAGTATTGGGCTCCGTCTGTACGGACGCAAAATTGAGGCGGCGGGGGATATTTCCATGTTAGTGGCACACTTGTTTTTTACCTGTATCTACTTTATCCAGTGATGAATGGGTGCTGAACTACTGTGTGTATTCTACCATGGGGGTGGCCATATTGGAAAGGTTGGCTGGTGCAGCCAGTGTAGTGTCAGTTCCACTTTTATGCATTAGATGGCAGCACTGATGGTCTAAATATGTCACTATGGGCATTAGGTTGCAAAATTTGTCTGGTCAGTGGTTTTGACAACCACCAAAATCGTGTGACAAAGTTGTCACAGGGGGCTGGGTTTGGTAACATTGTCTACAAACCAATGTCACTAACACTTTCCACGCGCGGCCATTTGTCCAACTCTGTACAAAGTGGGCGAGGCCTGGCAGAATAGAGGCAGCTGATTGGTTGCTCCTTGTTTACACCTAGTCCCTAGTTTTGAGAACTGTCTGTTTATGGAACGGAGATGGGCACCTGCCTCTTGACTCTTATAATTGGCCAATCACATGGAAGCGGCTGACTAGATTGCACTCGGAGCCATATACCCCCCTCTGTAGGCCGTAGTGGTAGTCATCCACCATAACCTTTACCCTAGAAACAGTTGGGTCATAATCAGGGCTGTGACCTTTGCCTTGAATATGCTCCTGGAGACGCCGAATGTACATAACCTACTAGGGGTGGCACGGTTCACAAAAGTGGTGGTTCGGTAGGTATTGCGGTTTGAGGTTTGCAGTTCGGTACGTATTGCGGTTTTTTTGTTTTTTTTATTTTAAGTACTCTTTATTTGGGCATATACTATTTACCTTAAGTTACCATAGTTTTTAAGCATTTAAGAGAGGTTAAAATTATAATTAGAACGAAATAGTTATGCAAAAACTAAGTTTGAGTTGACATAAGCATATTTTATGAAAAATCTCTGATGAAAAGCCAGGTAGTATTTTGAAACAGCAAGAAGTAAGACATGGATGATTTCACCAGCCTTTTTGTTGTGGCATATTTGAAGTATTCCCTCGATTGTACGGCATTCGTGCTTTACAATGCTTGCATACTGTGACGATTTTGTCAATTGTTTTTTTGCCGGCGTCATCGTATGTAATGGGAAAACCAAAATGTTCCCACACACCTGTACAGTTGTACAGGTTGTACAGTTCAGGGCAGGCGGAGACACGGACAGTCAGCTGTCTTCATTGCTTGAGTACTCAGGCCGGAATCTGTATGGTTCTGAATCCTGTGTTAAGCTGCTTTCACACCGGACACAAATTTTTTCACACGACAGATTACATTCAAAGTCAATGCAAAGACGCGAATGCATGCAAAATGGCTTGGGAAACACTGATCTAAAGCATGCAGGACAGGGGGTACACCAAGAGAGGTTTGGGTAACACTGATCTAAAGCAGGACAGGGGGTATGCCCGGAGAGGTTTGGGTTACACTGATCTTAAGCAGGACAGGGGGTACGCCAGGAGTGGTTTGGGAAACACTGATCTTAAGCAGGACAGGGGGTGCCAGGAGAGGTTTGGGAAACGCTGATCTTAAGCAGGACAGGGGGTACCAGGAGAGGTTTGGGAAACGCTGATCTTAAGCAGGACAGGGGGTACCAGGAGAGGTTTGGGAAACGCTGATCTTAAGCAGGACGGGGGGTGCGAGGAGAGGTTTGGGAAACGCTGATCTTAAGCAGGACAGGGGGTACCAGGAGAGGTTTGGGAAACGATGATCTTAAGCAGGACAGGGGGTGCCAGGAGAGGTTTGGGAAACACTGATCTTAAGCAAGACTGGGTACGCCAGGAGTGGTTTGGGAAACACTGATCTTAAGCAGGACAGGGGGTGCCAGGAGAGGTTTGGGAAACGCTGATCTTAAGCAGGACAGGGGGTACCAGGAGAGGTTTGGGAAACGCTGATCTTAAGCAGGACAGGGGGTGCCAGGAGAGGTTTGGGAAACACTGATCTTAAGCAGGACAGAGGGTACCAGGAGAGGTTTGGGAAACACTGATCTAAAGCATACAGCACAGGGGGTACCCCAGGAGAGGTTTGGGAAACACTGATCTAAAGCATGCAGGACAGGGGGTACATCGGGAGAGGTTTGGGAAACACTGATCTAACACATGCAGGACAGGGGGTACGCCAGGAGAGGTTTGGGAAACACTGATCTAAAGCATGCAGGACAGGGGGTACATCAGGAGAGGTTTGGGAAACACTGATCTAAAGCATGCAGCACAGGGGGTACATCAGGAGAGGTTTGGGAAACACTGATCAAAAGCATGCAGGACAGGGGGTACATCAGGAGAGGTTTGGGGAACACTGATCTAAAGCATGCAGGACAAGGGGTATATCAGGAGAGGTTTGGGAAACGCAGATCTTAAGCAGGACCGGGGGGTACCAGGAGAGGTTTGGGAAACGCTGATCTTAAGCAGGACAGGGGGTACCGGGAGAGGTTTGGGAAATGCTGATCTAAAGCAGGACAGGGGGTACCGGGAGAGGTTTGGGAAACGCTGATCTAAAGCAGGACAGGGGGTACCAGGAGAGGTTTGGGAAACGATGATCTTAAGCAGGACGGGGTACATCAGGAGAGGTTTGGGAAACACTGATTTAAAGCATGCAGGACAGGGGGTTGGCCAGGAGAGGTTTGGGAAACGCTGATCTAAAGCATGCAGGACAGGGGGTACACCAGCAGAGGTTTGGGAAACACTGATTTAAAGCATGCAGCACAGGGGGTACATCAGGAGAGGTTTGGGAAACACTGATCAAAAGCATGCAGGACAGGGGGTACATCAGGAGAGGTTTTGGAAACACTGATCTAAAGCATGAAGGACAGGGGGTACATCAGGAGAGGTTTTGGAAACACTGATCTAAAGCATGCAGGACAGGGGGTACATCAGGAGAGGTTTTGGAAACACTGATCTAAAGCATACAGGACAGGGGGTACACTAGGAGAGGTTTGGGAAACACTGATCTAAAGCATGCAGGACAGGGGGTACGCCAGGAGAGGTTTGGGAAACACTGATCTTAAGCATACAGGACAGGGGGTACACTAGGAGAGGTTTGGGAAACACTGATCTAAAGCATACAGGACAGGGGGTACGCCAGGAGAGGTTTGGGAAACACTGATCTTAAGCAGGACAGAGGGTACCAGGAGAGGTTTGGGAAACAATGATCTAAAGCATGCAGGACAGGGGGTATGCCAGGGGAGGTTTGGGGAACACTGATCTAAAGCATACAGCACAGGGGGTACACCAGGAGAGGTTTGGGAAACACTGATCTAAAGCATGCAGGACAGAGGGTACACCAGGAGAGGTTTGGGAAACACTGATCTAAAGCATGCAGGACAGGGGGTACGCCAGGAGAGGTTTTGGAAACACTGATCTAAAGCATGTAGGACAGGGGGTACGCCAGGAGAGGTTTGGGAAACACCGTTCTAAAGCATGCAGGACAGGGGGTACCCCAGGAGAGGTTTGGGAAACACTGATCTAAAGCATGCAGGACAGAGGGTACACCAGGAGAGGTTTGGGAAACACTGATCTAAAGCATGCAGGACAGGGGGTACGCCAGGAGAGGTTTTGGAAACACTGATCTAAAGCATGTAGGACAGGGGGTACACCAGGAGAGGTTTGGGAAACACTGATCTAAAGCATGCAGGACAGGGGGTACACCAGGAGAGATTTGGGAAACACTGATCTAAAGCATGCAGGACAGGGGGTACACCAGGAGAGATTTGGGAAACACTGATCTAACGCATGCAGGACAGGGGGTACACCAGGAGAGGTTTGGGAAACACTAATCTAACACATACAGGACAGGGGGTACATCAGGAGAGGTTTGGGAAACACTGATCTAAAGCATGCAGGACAGGGGGTACATCAGGAGAGGTTTGGGAAACACTGATCCAAAGCATGCAGGACAGGGGGTACGCCAGGAGAGGTTTTGGAAACACTGATCTAAAGCATGCAGGACAGGGGGTACACCAGGAGTGGTTTGGGAAACACTGATCTAAAGCATGCAGGACAGGGGGTACCCCAGGAGAGGTTTGGGAAACACTGATCTAACACATGCAGGACAGGGGGTACACCAGGAGTGGTTTGGGAAACACTGATCTAAAGCATGCAGGACAGGGGGTACACCAGGAGAGGTTTGGGAAACACTGATCTAACACATGCAGGACAGGGGGTACACCAGGAGTGGTTTGGGAAACACTGATCTAAAGCATGCAGGACAGGGGGTACACCAGGAGAGGTTTGGGAAACAGTGATCTAACATGCAGGACGGGGGGTACACCAGGAGAGGTTTGGGAAACACTGATCTAAAGCATGCAGGACAGGGGGTACCCCAGGAGAGGTTTGGGAAACACTGATCTAAAGCATGCAGGACAGGGGGTACCCCAGGAGAGGTTTGGGAAACACTGATCTAAAGCATGCAGGACAGGGGGTACGCCAGGAGAGGTTTGGGAAACGCTGATCTTAAGCAGGACAGAGGGTACCAGGAGAGGTTTGGGAAACGCTGATCTTAAGCAGGACAGGGGGTACCAGGAGAGGTTTGGGTAATACTGATCTAAAGCATGCAGGAGGGGGGGTACGCCAGGGGAGGTTTGGGAAACGCTGATCTAAAGCAGGACAGGGGGTACCAGGAGAGGTTTGGGTAACACCAGCTCAAGCCTCTTTCACACCGGACGCGAAAAAATTTTCGCACGTCAGATTACATTCAAAGTCAATGCGTTTTGCGTGTATTTGCGTGTTTGCATTGCATTTTACCATCCGGTTTAAAAAAAAAAAAAAAAAAAAACCCGCCTACATCTAAGGGTGCTGTTCGCAGTGGAAACAAACCAGATCCAGGGGTTTGATGCCAAAAGTACAGTTTCAAGGGAACTATACCGAACGCGGTTTCATGTGTTCTCGAGCGATAAAACTCATTATGATGGCTATTGGAGTTAAGCTTTAGTAACTGGTCAGCTAAGTGACAGTGAACTGCAAAAACTGCGAAGAACTGCTGTGCATATAAGTTGATTAGATGTATAATGGAGTTGAGTGGTGCAGTGTATTGAGTGTTTAAGGTAATAAAGTGAAGTATAAGCCTGTCTCGGGCGTCCAGTTGCTCTTAAGCCTCATTGTCGCAATCAGAAGAACCTGTGCACTGAAGTGCTGTATGATTATCTGTGTGAAAGCTGCTCTGTAGCAGTTGTGTAGTCAACAGCCTTTTCAGTGCTCAACAAACAGGCGTTGGTTCTGTGTGTGGCGGGTTTAGATTGTCAGTATGGGTTTGGTGCGCGAGGTTTCGGCTCTGGGTGCGGGTGTAGTGCGCGAGGTTTCGGTTCTGGGTGCGGGTGTAGTGCGCGAGGTTTCGGCTCTGGGTGCGGGTGTAGTGCGCGAGGTTTCGGCTCTGGGTGCGGGTGTAGTGCGCGAGGTTTTGGCTCTGGGTGTGACTGGTTGGGTTCTGGTGTTGGTACCATGGAGGTAATGTAATAGAACAGGAGAGATCGAAGAAGTGCCACCCCTATTACTTTCAATGGGAGATGCTAGGCTAGCTACTTCAGCCCAGGAAGTATGGAATTGACCAACGCTGTCTATAAAAATGGCGTTCCGTGGGCGCTTATTTCCGGCACCATTTCATAAAATTGCCAATCTGAGGCACATCAAACAGTTGCATCAGACAAAAAGCAAAATAATGAAGGATTACCAAATACATTTTCTTGTTTTCGCTTTATTTGGCAAGAAAAAAATGTGCATTTTTCAAATGTTGTCTATGGAGCTTCTGCCTCTTTGGCCACAAAATTGCATCCTTTGGAAACGCAGAAGCAGGAAGCTGACATGCTAACTGGTTGAAGCAAAGTTACTTCCTCGTTCTCTCTGGTCCTATTATTCATCACTATGGTTGGTACTGAGTTGTGTCCCGGTTTCTCATCTGCAGGAAGGACTCTGACGAGGCGGACCTGGTCCCAGCGAAGGAGGCGAACACGCGCTGCCCCCAGGTGGTCATCGCCTTCTACGAGGAGCGCCTGACCTGGCATTCCTGTCCAGAGGACGAGCAGCAGTAGCCCCGCCCCTCTGTCACTGACCCACCCACCCCAACCACACCCCTCCACACCAGACCCTGCCCCTTCACTGCCCTTTGCCCTGCCCGTATCCCCCCCTCTTATTCCTGCCCCTCTCAAATTTTAGAGACTATTACTTTTCTCTTTCGTAATTCCTCTTTTTCTCCGATTCATCAGGGCACCTCTTGGTTTTTAAAGAGTGCGGAGCAGCTTTGCCATTGGCTGGCTGCGATTGTACATATTTTAGCGTTAGTGTGCTAGTCTGGCACTGCATATTAGTTCACCTGTGTGAGGACAGAGCAGAATGGGCTGATGGGAAGTGTAGTCCACAGGCAACTTCAGAGAGCTCCATGAACTCTGGTGAAGCACTGAAGTCTGCAATGGAAAGGCCAGCAGGCCTGTGCCCTGGTTACTATGGAGATGACTAAGAAGGGTTTCTGATTGAATGCTGCGGGGGGGGAGCCTGTGGAAAGGCTCCTCCCTCCAGCCAACGTGTAGAATTAATTTTTTTGGGTCTGTTTCAAGTTACTGATTATATTCGCACAGTTTTTATTTGGTCAGTATACGCACCATGTGACTCGAGTGTCATTTGTCCTGTTATGTTTTTTTTTTTTTTTTTTTTGAGACTTGAATCCTGGTTAAGGTGACCCTTCCAAATGTGTTCACCTCTGTACATATTTTTTGCAGCTGTTCAATTAAAGCTTTCTACTGCTCGTTTAACCTCAGTGTCTGAATCCGTCTTTCACCTAATGGAAATAATATTTTGGGACTTTAATGAACAGGACTGTGGAGCTTTATTCTGATCCCAAATAGGAAAAAGGATTCAAATACATTTATTTGCACTGAACAAGCCCCTGCTCGTGCTTGGATTTTATTTTTATTTGAGACACATTCCGGTCAAAAATTGCCAACCAACAGAATGGTTTTGTGTTGACCAATGAAATGGTCCCGGCCTCATTGCAGACCCATCTGTTTTATAGTTTACGTGGTTTTTGGTCATGTTCATACGTCCCTGCCCTCCTCGGCTACATGAGTACGTCCATTGCTTTCTTCACGACTTTGGAATATGACAGGACAGTTTATATATTGATACACCAGTGCTCCTACTTTTCCTTAACCATAGTAGCTGCATGTAATGGTAGCCAAGGTTAACACACGTTACACAGACCCTGCTTGCGCATGGATTATATATAAGTGCGAGAGCAGAATTTGGGGGGGGGAAACATTACAAATGCTGAACATGAAATCACTGTCCTCAAGTTGAAATGCCGCCCTCTTAAAGGTAAGACTGAAGATCCTCACTGGAGTTGTGTTGAGGGACGGGGAGACTCGAGTGAGAGGCGCACGAGTGAAGCGGTGATAGTGTTTGATGCGCAGCAGCCCTGGGTTTACTGCAGTTTCTCTTGTCCTCGCGCCTCTATACGTCACACCAGGAGATGGATTTGCATTTGTATGTCCAGCTTTATGAAGAGGAAAGATACTTTGGCAAAGAATGGTCTCCGCAGGAGATTTCTTTCTCTTAACTGGACTGGTTTGATGGATTGAAATATTTGGTCTATAAGATCTCCAAACAAGTCACCAAGTGTGCAGCTAGTTTGGTCGTCACGAGCAATTTCGAAATTTCTGTTCCCTTGTGACATCGCATGAGCTGAACGCCCAGAATTGGGGACGGACCACCCAGAAAAATGAAGGAACCGATTTGGTCGTGTCTGATTGGATATGCGCCTGGTGACGTGACGGCGGACTGTCAATGATGGCAGACGTTGCCCGACTTCTGTGTCAGGTATAAGGAGAGCATGATTGAGTGTAAAATGAGCCCTGAGAGGTAGCGCTGTGATGGTTAGTGGGAGTGGTAATGTGGGAGTACGCCCCTACTGAAAATTCCAGCGAAGACCAGCTAGAATTTTAAGCTGGTTTTAGATGGTCTGAGCTGTGTTTTCCACACCTTTAGCTGGTCTAGATGTTTAAAGCTGGTCTCTAAAGCTATATGAAGGTGGTCGAAGTAGTTAAGCTGGTATTGTCAGCTGTTGAAGAGCTAGCTGACCAACTGAAACTGTCCAAAACACAGACCAGTTTAGGCTGGTTAAAACTGATTTTTATCAGCGAGGACTTTTCCAGAACCTTCCCTCTGGGGTCACAGAGCTCAGGCGTTTTCTTAGATGGAGCGAGCAGAGTCTCTTCGAGGCGAGGCCAGTACCGCACAGCAGGTTAACGCTCAGCTCGGTGGTTTGTCTAGCTCCCCTCGAAATCCTGCTAGAATGAATTTAATGAAATGAGAAAAAAGGTCGGAGACGCTTGGTATAATAAATGTGTTTATGCAAAGTGCGACCTTTTTTCTCATTTCATTATTGTTGTTTTTGGTCTTGCACTCAGTTTGGGAGTGAAGCCCGTTTGTGCCTTTATAGCTAGTCTGAATTTAAACATTGCGCTATGAGTGTCAGTTCTTTATATCTGATCAACCTCCTGATTTGAGGGATACTTTAAAAGGCAGGACTGAGTTGACCGGGTAACCATCTATAGATTAGTGATTCCCAAGCTTGTATTCGATGTTTGGGAGAGATCCCCATTTTTCACCGCAGGTGTCTAGCAATTACGGAAATCAAGCTTTTTGAAGAGGAGCTCAGTGGAGCACGTTGAAATAAAGTCTAATGTTAAATGGTTCTAAAAGGTTAACACACTCATTTAACAACGTTGACATTTCAACCAGATCTACATGTTGAATCAACGTGTCTTCAACAACATATAAAATAAATTTAAGCCTTCAATATTTTGAGCATTTCGTAATTTCAAGGCTGATTCGCTTTTCAAAATTGACGCAAAATTTAACCGAGATTGAAAATGGATCCTGACGTTGATTCGCCCATGAGTAAACATTGAAAAGCCTCGTGGGAACAGTAGGCTACAGTTTGTGTGACAGGGGCTTTGCGCACTCACTGTTCCAACTTGTAAAATGAGCATCCGTGCTGTGTTAAGTTCTTAGATTACGAATTTAGGTCACAATCAAGTCAAAAATTACACTTTTCATATTTAAAAACCTCTTCAACTCTGCCTATCCCTGATGAGGTCGTCAGATGCAACTGCTTTATTAAAGACAGGAACTTCAGGTTTATTGTAGATTCTAGTGGCGATTCAGAAGATCCCGAATATATCCAGCTGAATTTCAGGAAAATGCGCATAAACGTACGCACAAGACTTATACTTTCTAGGTGATGTTCAGAGGCCATGAAAACATGGCATCCATGGTTTATTTATTTCAACCCTGGGGTGATGTAGCATGTCAAGCACTGCTACCAGCAGATTCAGTCAGAATATGCATGTATCCCTGTTATACGGTAAAAATGACTTTTCAAACTATCAACCAACTCAAGGGGAATCCAAGCAAAAATCAGATTTTAAAGGGTTACCAAAATATTTTCACAGTGTAGGTTGTCCCAACAGTGCCCTAGTTCTGGATGTTGCGGACAATGCAGCACTTGTATTGTACGAATAAGGAGATAGGCGAATAGGGAGTAGTTTGGTTTCGAGTGATTGCTTCAAATCTTACTGTGCAGTTCGCAGCGGGGAGTCAATTCAGAAGCCTTTTAGTCATCAAGAATCGAGTCGTGCGCGGCGGCCACCTCGACCAACACTGGAGACGCGACAGTAACGTTACGACACGCCAGGTAAAGAATGAACCAACGTGGTCTATTTTTATTATTTAAACATCACTATGCTTCCTCGTTACCTAATTTTCATACATTGCACATTTAAAAATACCAGTCCTCATTTCATTCAATACTATCGGTTTCTTTTTTTTTTTTCTCGTAGGCCAATTCACCCAGTGTAGACTATGATCTGTCATGAAACCAAGAAAGGGTCCTCTGGAGAATTCATGCGCAAATTCCGTGTTGAACTAGTTTGCAAATACTGTGCCAGCTTTCATCATAGCCCAGTACTGTTCCTGGGTCACAAGATGCCGCGATGCGCTCTCTATCTGTATTTTCGTGGTTTAGCGTTTGAAAATGAATTTAATAGTAAAATCATTGCAAATATAGGCTACGAATGGTCCACATTGTTCCGGCCTTAATCATTAATACCGACATACAAAAGTAAGAGCGAATTAAATTCATGGCATCTCGCTGTAAAGACTTTCCGTTTACTGTGGATCGAACTGATAATCTTCTAAACAATTGCTTTCCATGCCAGATAAGATAGCTTGTGAATGTATGCACAATTGGACCATTGAGGAATGTCGTATTCTCTTTCGCTATCAAAGCAAACAGTCATCTTTAAATTTATGATCAAGTGGAGTTTGGTCGACGCCTTCCTATTTGTTGCATTGGACGGTGTTCAACGCGCAAATGCTACTTAATGATTCTTTGGATACACTGCTTCGGCAACCCGCCACATTCCGGGGTAAAACAAGGTTTAATTTATTGACATTATTTTAGATTTTCGCAGTGCGTACGCAAAATATAAGGGAAAATTAATGCTCAGTTTTCTATGTATCTTCTCAGGACCCAAAGCAGACTGCTTCTCAGGCACGCGCCACAGCACTTCGAGTTCCCATCTCGTGCACACCTGGGGAATACGCAGCGCGCGGCCGTGATTTGCACTACCTGAAGCTCGTGAGGAGCGTAGAGTAACGTTTAGACCCTTTGTTTCCTCCAGATCCCACTCCGAAAGTAGAGCTAAGGTATGTTTGGTTTATAACTTAAAGGAAAAATATGATTTACCAACGGTGGACGAAACCTATATTATTTTATCGGAGTTTCGAGCTACAGTTGGAAAGTCAGGTACAAACTAATTGCATGAATATTCGCATCAGATTTAAAACTCTGCCTTAAGGCCTGTTTTTTTTTTAACCACGTGTTACTGCAACCAAAATAACGCGCGAAACAAATAACTAATTTCTATTATTCTTGACTATTTTCATGTGCTTATTCACAGTTTTGTTTTTTTCAGGTCAATAGTAATTGTTTCTTTCGCAGGCGATGGATGGCCTTCAGTTTAGTGGTTGAATAATCAGCCGGAGATGAGTTAATACAAGCACAAGCCAACCTGTCCGCCACTTTTGTGTTGACGTAGCTGGGATATTACGGTTTGTTTGTAACCTGGAACTTTGCCGGGCACAAATAAGGCCTGGCGCCTCATGGAATTGTCGGGCAGACACATGGGCTCGGGATCAAGTAGTTGTTGAGGTAGCTGGACCCCTCTCCGAATTTTGAATTATGCTAATTTACATTCAAATGTTTTATCTCAGAGTCTCAAACTATTGTTTCATGTATTTGACACACATGTTTGCTGGTGTAGTGAGAGCCAGCGCGCGTTTTCGTGAATTACAAAGGTTCTTGCGAAAACTTTAGCTTCCTTCTGGAGTCGTCACGGAATACATCATCGGGGAGGTCAGAGGGTCGCTCCAATGGCGTAATTCCTGACGTCTACAGGCCCTCTCGAAATGTCACAGTCTAACGAGGTTTAAATACCGACTGAAAAGTCATTCATCTGCCGCCTGTGGATTTGCGGTAGGCCTACGCCAATTAGTCTAAATAATGTTTATAGGCGTCTAACGGGCCTGTTTAATTACTTCCATGGTCGCTACTTCCGCACTGCCATTGTATCTGCTGTTGTGTGTTTTATTGCGAAATTTGGACAGCGCGTAAAGTGGCGAAATACGTGCACCTTATCATTTCACCAATGAAATCACACTTGCATGAATTTTGTTGTTGATATAAATATTGGTAATGTTTAGTTGACGTTGCGCGAGCTTATTAAATGTGATGTTTTTGGTATTTTGTGTTAAGATTTTTCTGGATGATGGAGTTGTTTTCCTTTTGAAAAGGTTCTTTCAGCGTAGTGGGTGTGTTTTTGGTGAAAATTGAGAGAACTGCATTAGTGCACTGAACGTGTGGTTTCCAGTGTGTTTTTGAGAGTTGCATTGATTTTGGAGGTACTGCTTGCGTCTTCAGGTTCGGGCTTATGGAGGAGGAGCGGAGAGTGTTTGACGGTCTGGTTAAGCAGGTGAGTTCATACACGCTCGCGCGAGAGTAGCCCTCACCCCACACACGAGCGAGCGCGCGCTCTCACGCTCATGAATTGTTTGTTCCTGCGCAGGAGTTTATCAGTGTGGTCGTGCAGGACCCCCAGCTGCACAGAGAGGATTTTTGGCACGAGCACTGCGATTATGAAATCCGTCTGCACGTGAGTATTACAATGAGATTCACTGGGGCAATTCCGTGTGACTCGCGATACGTTTATTTCCCACTTAAATCAATATCTTTGTTATTTGCACGTTTATTTATTCTTTAAATTTCTACTCTAATACGCAGGGACCCTTTTCCTTTAGGTATTAAACGGTGTGAACAGAAGTTGGTATTTCATTATTCTTTTCATTATTTCATTATTCTCCTGTGTTATCGCGTGTCTCGCCCTACCACCAGAAACGCTCAAAACCTACTCGAATACTTTGCAAAGTTCTCCTCCCAATGACGAGTGAACTGATTGCTTTAATTAATTAGGATTAGGCTCGGTTGAGACGAGCCAGGTCTGCGCAGATTCGACTACCGGCGATAGGCGCACAATGAATGCCGGTTAGTTTGTGTACGACTTCATCCCGCCTTGATATGACGTATCGCAAAAGTGGGCGGCGATAACATCGCGACAGCGAGGCGGCCGCAGTTTTTACAGCCAGACGCTGCGGCTGCTCTCCAGTGACTGCACCACAGGGATATTAGTGGAGCGGGTAACTTGAGAATTGCAGGGGGAAAGTGCAAATAGTGATACAAGCATGAAATTCAGCATCACTACTCTTCTGTGTCTCCTGTCTCATAATCAACCTCCGACCACATAGAATTTGACAGTTTCTCAAAATGGCTTCCTTCTGATACATGAATATGGACATTTAATTCCTTAATCACTCATACATTTCTTCATCATTGTCAGTTTATGCTAAAACATTGAGACCAAGCCTAAAAGTACTAAGGTTATGTAAAATAGTTTCTAGGAACATCCAAGATGGCTGTCATCATATCCAAAATGGCCACCAAAGAGCTAAATATTTGCGTTTAAGTTCATATGTCCGCTAAAAGGTCAGGAAATAGATTGATCTGGGGTAAATCTAGCTGGATCAGTTTATTTTTGCAAGAAAGAAAATTATTAAGCTCTCTTTAATTTTCATTCTAATTTGAAAACATGAACATAAAGGTAAATATAACATTGTAATAGTGTAGTGTCATTGCACTACCAGGGCACACTGGTTGACACTATAGCTGTGAAACTCAGCATGGGGTTCAATGCTAGCTAATGGTAGATATTTGTCATTAGTTTCCCAAGTGCTGTTTCTCTAGCCCCATTTTAAAGTTAAACAGCCGCACCTGAATTGACAGGATGTGCCAGCGCGGGAGAGCCGAGCCAAAGAAGACGGGGCTATAGTCTTCTGGAAGGTGTACAGATCACACGGGAATTAAATAGCATTGGATGAATGATCGGGCTAGGGGGAGGATTGTAACACATCTGAGCCCAGTTGTATACCATATCTGAAAGTGCTTACATGTTGTATTAGGTGGTAAAAGGGTAAGGATTGGAAGGGTTGGTTTAGTTTGTCTCTTTGACTGTAAGAGTGCCAAAATATATGAATTCACAATGATTGTGTAGAAAATATGCAATTTTTGTAGCTTATAGGCTGAAAATATTCAAAATATAGAGCAAATTTGCCACCATTTTGAAAACGTGTTGGCCATCTTGGATATAACTATAAATTGAAGTGGCTGGAGGTTGATTTTGATTTATGGGGATATTAAGAGCTCTCATGCAAAGTCTGTTGCTTGTATCACCATTTGCCCTTTTTTTCAACTACCCCGCTCCACTATACAAGAAAACTAGAGTAGACGACCAGTGCATAGAGATATAAGAAAACATGAGTGGACGACCTGTGGGCTGGATCAAAGTGGAAACGGCGGAATAGCTTCGCCATCTTGTGTATGTATAAATTTCCAATGAGGCACATTTAAAATTTGGTTAAACATGGGTGTCGACAACTTGGAGACCTGTTTTCCGTGTTCTTTTTATCCTTTCATACTTAAAATGGACACGAATGAGGAATTGTAATCAAACAAAATTTATTTAAAAAATGTTGTTTTTTTTTTTTTTTAATCCGGTGTATTCGATGTTAATTTAATCGGTAGACATTACGGAGAAATTGGAGCTTCAGCTGTTGTCCCGTATGAACGAGTTTTTGTTTTTTTCGAGCTCTGTTTAGGCCAGTTACACTGCCTTTTCCATTGAATGTCTGCCCCGATATTCATACACAAGATGGCGGCGGCATGCTGCCACTGAAACGACGGGATTGTCCACTCTATTTTTCTTATCTCTGGACCTGTGGGCTGGACCAAAGCGGAAACGGCAGAATAGTTTCGCCATCTTGTGTATGTATAAATGTCCAATGAGGCACATGTAAAAAGTTGGCTAAACATGGGTGTCGACAACTTAGAGACTTGTTTTCCGTGTTCTTTTTATCCTTTCATACTTAAAATGGACACGAATAAGGAATTGAAATCAAACAACAAAATTTATTTTAAAAACAATTTTTTAAAATCCGGTGTATTCGATGTTTATTTCATCGGAAGACATTGCAGAGAAATCAGAACTTCAGCTGTTGTCCCATATGAGCGAGTTTTCGTTTCTTTCGAGCTCGGTTTAGGCCAGTTACACTCCCTTTTCCATTGAACGTCTGCCCCGATATACATACACAAGATGGCGGCGGCGTGCTGCCATGGAAACGAAAGGAATGTCCACTAGTTTTTTTTTATATCTCTGTGGACTGCACCCCCTGGCTCTAACCTGATCTAACAACTAATTGGTTCAGAGGTTGGCTCAGCAACATGACGTTTATTATACTCTCCCTAGTTTTATTGAATGGGGGAGAGTTAGATTTGTCAGATTTGAAGGTTTAGTCTGGTTACAGAAAACGTGTGGTTGATTGTGACGTTTAATTGGCATTCTTGTCACAGATCATGAACTGAATATAGTCTATTGTATATTAACACTATAGATATATATGAGTTAATATATGGTCCCCAGAACTGTACACAATGCTGTAGATGTCGTCTGACGAATGTGTAGTACAGTAGAAGTGTGGGCTCCTTGAGTATACAGGCAGGCCTGTGTATGAGGGTTATACATGTCACCCCCTTTGTTTCCTTAAATTCCTTTTCTTTCAGTTACATCGGTCTGTAGGGGGGCCAGAAAAAGTGCTTCTTGAAAGGAAGGAAATGGGAGCTTTTTATATATCAAGTTTGAAAGGTGGTATATCTGTGATTGCAGTGTTTAGCTGTTTAAAAGCTGTTTTACTCCGGTTTCCTCCCATAGTCCAAAGACCTGCATGCTAGTCTAATCAGAGACTCTAAATTGCCTATTGGTATGAATTAATTGTATGTTGACATCAGAGAGCTGAAAAATTGCTAGAATTGTCACTTAACAATTATCAACCTATCCTGAAAATTCAACTCATTTTATGCTGCCATTTGAAATGCCCATTGTATATAAGCACTCACTTATGTCAATCTGTATAAATACTCAACTTGCATTTGTTAATGTGCCATGTAAATGAATGTGAGCACCAGTACAATGTGAACATTTGTCATGCATGTGCCTTTTTGCTCATGATGTGCTTATTAGCAGACGTCTGTTTGTCAGAGGAAAACTTGGGTTGAACTTCATTGCATGTTAGTGTGACTCAATGTACAGAGTAGTTGGGTAGAAAAGCAACTTGTGGTTCTTTAAAAATGGAATGAAAGGGATTAATTCCTCAAATTGCTCCTGATTCACTGCAGAGGTCTTTAAGGCCAGCAAACAGGGGTGAGGAATTCTTGAATTATTTTGCTAATTTTTCTCCAAATTTTATGATCAAAAGTAGTTTGAAGTGTGTTTTCTGCTATTGAAGCCAGAGTGTAACTGAAGATGAATTGTCATGTTTGTGCTGTTCTCTGAATAAAGACTAGCATTGTGCTGGTATCATGCATTGACTGAATGGTATCATGAGATGGATGCTTTGCCCCTTCCGGTTTCAGACGAACAGCATGTACTTCCGGAAGAAGGCATCCTGCGTGCGCCGACGCTTCAGCGAGTTTGTGTGGCTTCGGCAGAAACTGCAGCATAATGCTGTGCTCATGTGCGTTTCCCAGGGAGGAATTATTGTTGTCCAACAGCACTATCTCTTTTAAAGGAGAAGAGTGTCAGCGTGGTTCCCTGTTTGTGTTCATGACTGTTTGTGTTTGTTTCATCTACGTTCATTTGTTTTAGTGTTTGTGTTTGTTTTCATGTGCCGGTATGTTTGTATTGGTTCATGTTTTTTGTGTTTTCATGGGTGTAAGTTTGTGTGCCAGAGTTTGGTTTGATGTTTGCATAGTGGATGTTGTGTATCAGTCAGTTTTGTTTTGCGGTGTATCTGTGCTTGTATGTGACGTCAGTGACGCTGCGTCTGTAGGTGATCTCGTGTGTTTGTGAACGCTTGCGCAAGTGAATAACCGCGTATTGGTAAATGAGTGCGTGGAAGTGTTTATAGTCTGTAGACACAGTCGGCAACAAAGGGAACGACCACAAAAGTAGAGCCGAGCGGGGAAAAAACCGGCCTCTGCCATTAGCTATAATGCCGAAGAGTTGCTGTGTGCCCCTTTGCACCGCAAATAAACACAAGAATCACCAATTAAAGGTTTACATTTTACCACATAATTAAATGGAACCACTAAGGAGGACAAACTGACTTCAAACTATCAGAAAAGAGGATGAGTTTGGCAGATTATGGCAGACCCAACAACAGACCGTGTATGTCTGCAGGCTTCTGAGTCGGATCATTCGCTCAGTCTTTTAAAACATATGAACAACAATCCAACCCCAGTATGTGTAATTTTTTAATCTATCGATCCTTGTCAGCAGGCTATAGCGACTCAAAATACGTCATGATAACCTCTTAGTGTTAGCAAGACGAGTTTAAATTCCGCGTCTTTACAGTACAGCGGACGGATTGTTTCTCCCCCACTGCACTAACCAGATGTGACGTTTGTAGACGTTCCCGTTGTTGCCGACTGTATATTGAGTGCATTCGGGTATGTAAATAAGTGTCTGAAGTAAAGCTACTTGCGCACCGGACGCAAAACGAATTTTTCGCTCGACAGATTACATTTTTACAGATTACGCGTGTATTCGCGTCTTTGCGTGGGCTTTGAATGAAATTTGTCGCGCGAAAAATTCGTTTCGCGTCCAATATGCAAGCAGCTTTAGTATGTGCGTATAAGTGTTGGTGTCGGCTGGCCTGCAGGGATCTGCCCAAACTGCCCCCATCCAGCCCCTTCTTCAGCCTGAGGAACCCTCTGCACCTGAAGCAGCGCGTGGAGGGACTGCAGCGCTTTCTGGAGATGTGAGTCCCTCTGTACGTTTGTCTGTTCCTCCGTCCAGCTGGCCATCCACACCACTTGCTCAGGCATGCATTTCCAGAGCAGTCCTGTTCTGGTACATGTGCACCACCTGGTGTTAATTTGAGGGAGCTGCAGTATTTGGTCATTGGTTTCTTGGATTTTAGTTGTTACTGCTGGTTTGGCTGTTACAGTTCAGAACAGTCAGTTTACAACAAATCTTTCTGTATTTCTTTTTAGTTCAGTTAAAATTGATCCTTCAATGACTGAGTACAGACCTTTCTATTTTGAATTTTGGCGCAAAATCAAATTAATTTGTCTGAACCGCCCTATTTAGCGCCGCTGTGACGATGGTCACAGTCAGCGGAGTTTTTCCAATGCGGCGTCCGCCTGTCTGTCCGTCCAGCGTCAACTTTTCACTTCAAATTTGAATCTCTCAAAAACTGTCTGATAACTTTTGTTCTAATTTGGTGTGAGCCTTTATGATATTCTGAATATTCGCTGTAAAAAGTTGAAAATTCTACGTCCTGGTTTTTGAGAAATTCAGCATTTTGGACTGAGAAAATCAATGTTTATGCTGATTTTCAGTCTTTCATTAATGTGTCATGTGTTATTATTGAAAGAGTTTTCAAGGATTTCTGAAATTAGGTTATGACTTGGACATTTCGGTCATCCTCAGTGGAGCTCTGTCGGCCGACAGACCTCTTGTTTTCCTTTGGTATGGACCAGAGCATTGTGTGTGTGTGTGTGTGTGTGTGTGTGTGTGTGAGAGAGAGAGACCCCAAAAATTCCATCTCCCTCCCCCACACAGAGTGCTCCAGACCCCCCTCCTCCTGTCGGACAGCTGCCTGCACCTCTTCCTGCAGTCTGACCTCAGCGTGTCTAAGATGGAGGCCTGTGCATCAGGCAGGACCCGTTACTCAGTGGCTGAGGCCATTCAGCGCGCTGCTGCCTGCCAGCTCACTTTCCCCTCCGACGATTCCGACAGCGAGAGGTAGGACCCTGCTCCCGAGGTACCCTGGACCCTGGCTGATGAGAAATGTTGGGTAACCTCCCTTTGTCTGACACCAGAAAGTGTTAAAGTGCTGATATTCCTGGCCATGTAGCTCTTGGGAGAGTGCGTTAGCCCTGAATTTTATTTTCCTGGAATGTGGCAAGTTTTCAGTGCTGTCATTGAATGCGGCATTCAAGTGGCTCACAGATGAGCTGTTATTCTGGGAACCATGGACTGTGTGTAAAGATGGACGCAGAACTGTTGCAGAAGGAAGTTCAGTCGTTTTTCCACATTGCTTTATTGTATCTATCTCAAGTTTCAAGTCTCCTTCGATATATCATGATGTTCATTTTCGTAAATTTTGGTCTCAAATAGAGTAGAATAAAGGATAAAGCCAGAATATCCCTCTGGTCCTTGTCTGATAGTCAGGTACACAAATTGATCCACTTCTTGCTCCTTCCTGGATATTAAATTCACGCTCTCGTCCAATAGGAATCGCATCCAGTTTCAAAATGACAAAATGGCCTAATTCAAATTTCCAAAATCAAGGCTTCCTCACTGGGGTGCTGAAACCAATGTGTGACGTCATGGTTGCTTCGTCCATCTTTTTATTCAGTCCATGTTGGGAACCCTGTGATTGGTAGGGGTGCTGCGATTCTGAACCGGGGTTTTTTAAGGCGTAGTACCACCGCCTGCCACCATGGGGCGAACATCCGAGCTTTCGCTTCTCCTTTATTACTCAAAGCAGATGCAGTCTTGTGAAAGTGCCGAACATCACAGGGCATGAGAAATGCTTCTGGGAAAAAACTTCACTGACATCAGTCTTTTGGCGACATGCTGCACAGAGCCAAGTAAAGGCCTACAGAATCATCTATTATCCAATTAGGTTACTCTATGTCCCTGGTTACTTTGCTCAATTAGCAGTCAAACGGATTAGGTAATTTACTTTGCTGGATGAGTAGAACTCTAAGACAGCATGTTTGATTGCTGCATTATGAAAGTAAAATGGCCATAGAACAGCACAGAATGCGTATTTGGCCATTTCGTGTGACTTTGATCATTTCTGACATTTACGTTTCATCCGTTTTACAGAATGTTTTCCACCTTGTGTAATTTTTAGACACTTGAAATCCAGGGCGATCTGAAAATAAATCTCACTAAAGTGTGATGAGACCACTTACAGTCATGGGGTGTGTAGGCAGTCGCATGTAATTTCTTGAAACAGAGACACCTGAAGCAGCTTAAATGATTCAAAATGCCGCCGGGAAGAAGCTTAGTTTAGATTTCGCTAATTGCAGGTGCTCCGCCCTTCCTTAAATCTGCTCCCGTGTACTTGGGCTAAATAACAATCAAGAAATTACAGTAGCCTATAACGATAAAGATGTGGTGGTGAAAAGCAGACAAACCTAATTGGGCTACGGTGTTAGATTGAAAGGATGCCAATGTGAATTATTAGAAAAAAAATCTTCCTCTGAATTTCATTTCATTGTAGCATTTTAGGACATTATTCAAGATTAATTTAAAACAGATTTGTTATCACATCGCCCTGGATTTTAAGAGTGTGAAAAATACACAAGGTGGAAAACATTCTGAAAAGCGGATGAAACGTGAATGTGAGATATAAATGATCACAGTCGCACAAAATGGCTTGGCATTGCAAATCTGTGCCGTTTAAATTTCAGAATGCAGCAATCAAACATATCTTAAACAGCTCTACTCGTTCAACTTAAATAGTAAACAAATCCACATTTGATTACTAATCAAGCAAAGTAAACGGGAACAGGTTACTTAGAGTAGCCTAATTGGTTAATAGGAGACGATTCTGTTTTCATTTGCTTGGCTCCTCTTGCCGAAAAATTCTGATGTCAGTCAAGTTTTTTCCGGAAGCATTCCCCATGCCCTATGATGTTTGTCACTTTCGTTCAGGACATCACGGGGGTTAATAGAAAGGGGAAAGCTCTGATCAGATGTTTGCCCCATGACAGCAGGTGGTGTTACTACGCTTAAAAAAACCGCGATTCAGAATTGTTGCACCCCTAGTGATTTGGGTGTTTGAATCCCAGTCACCACATTACTGTATTTGGTGAGAGGTCTGCAGGGATGAGCCTGCAACAGTCCTGTATTCATTTAGTAGAAATTGGGTTTAGGCTGGTTAACCCTTAAATGCCCAACTATAGTACAATTTCAAAGAAAAATCTATGTATTTTTTTAATATGTCCTGGGGAGGGGCTAATGACAACCCAATAGCAATTTTTAATTTTTGGTGACCTTTGAACTCATTTTAGTTATGTGACATGTCACAATGGGCATTTTGGGGACCTTATTGCTCAAATGACGTGAATGATACTTCAGCTATATGTCAACTGTTTTATTAAGCATAGCTTATTTTTCATTAGCTTACCTGTTCGTCTACTTTATCTTGGGTGGAATGGGTGCTGATCTATTATGTGGATTCCACCATGGGGGCGGCCATATTGGAAAGGTTAGCTGGTGCAGCCAGTGTAGTGTCAGTTCCACTTTTATGCATCAGATGGCAGCACTGATGGTCTAAATATGTCATTATGGGCACTAGGTTGCAAAATTTATTTGGGGTCAGTGGTTTTGACAACCCCCAAAATCGTGTTAAGGGTTAATATGGTTAGTCTGATGGCTCTCCAGCGGCCACGCCTGGTCAGCCCGGCGCTTGCAGCTGTACGACCAAATTGTACGCTGACTGCATCTTCCTCTGAAAGTATGGAAAGCGTGATATTGGAGGTTTAACTGCATAGCGTGAAGACGCAGGGGCCAGTCATGAGTTGGCAGAATCGCATACCACGGTGTTTTTCTCCTGAACCAATGGGAGCGGCTCGCTACGGCTACTAAACTGTTGGGATGTGTTCAAGGAGGGGAAAATAAAGTGATTTATGACCCTGCCTTCCACGCGCATGTGCATAATGGACAGGCTTGGGCTTTGGCTAGGGGCATTGTGGGAAATTGAGTTTTTTTTTTTCCCCCCCGACCCCTTCCCCTCAGCACAAGTTCTTCCTCGACCGGACTGGACCACAGCAGCGAGGAAGCTATACACGGAAGCCACACCCACCTGTCTGTCAGGCAATGATCTGGTCATCCTTCCTGGCTCCACCCCCGACACTGATCCTGGCCCTTCCCTATGGTTGTGCCAGTGAGATTGGTTGACTGGACCACAGTGACCTTTGACCATGACCCCACTAGAGGATGATCCTGTTTTACCCCAGAGTCGCTCAGTTTGTTTACCTTCTCTGGGACTCTGCACTTTTTCTGAAACTTTTTTTTTTTTTTTTTTTTAAATCCTAGTAAAGCTGTCACTCATTTTCTTACATAGTGTTTTTCTGCCTACTTGTTTTTTCTATTTTTCTGGTAGAAAATCTCTTGTATTTTTTTTTTTTTCCCCCTTACTGTATTATAACACTGCACTATCGCTTGTGAGGTTCTGCATGAAGATCGCTACTCGGGAAGCAATGTTTGGCTTCTGTTTTTATATGATGAAAAAAGATAAATGTATTTATGCTGGAAGACATCGCTGCTGTTTAACCAAGTAAATGAAAGTTCTGCCTTGGTTCTGGGAGGGAATCTTAATTATTTAGCTTTTTTTTTTTTTTTTTTTAAAGCCGACTTGTTTGACCTTAAAGTTGCTCTGTCGAAGCTTCAGGTCACTGCAGACTTGTGATGTGCTTCCTGACTTAGGGTGGCATTTTTAAACGAGGACTCCGCTTTAGAAACTTTTTAATATGATTTCAGTTGAAAATGCATTAACTGTGAAAATAAATGTCTTGTATGAAATTTGTACTTCTCAGTTTTTATTAGGTCACCTGATACAAAGTCTCAAAGTGACCTATTCTAATCGCTTTTTCTCTGGTGTTGTGCGTCCGTAAACAATTTGCATTTTCAAGGACTTCTCAGAAACCGCTGATCCGATTTCTATAAAATTTTGCAGGAACCTTCCTTGGTAAAATATGCACCAACATTGTGAGTAATATGGTGCCCACCCTCAGGGGCTCTGAGGGGCGGGGCTAAAAGTAGTCAAATTGGCTGAAATTTTGAAAATCTTCTCTAGACCCAGATATGCTGGAAAACGATACTCCTCATAGACGGAGGGGTCTTCAGGTCTTTATCAAAATTGTTCATTTCATGGCCCCCAGGCTCCATGTTTGGCCCTGGGGAGGGGGGTGAAGTTTACTATATATAGGAAAATGATTCTGGTTCATTCCCATCGCTGTATCATATTCATTGGTATATTTGGTTCATTCACATCAATAACATCAGTTTTTGTACAACTCAGGCGACCGTTAAGGCCATGGGACTCTTGTTTTCCGGTTTGCTGTCCTATGTGGAATAGGAGTGGTGCGATGTAATATTTGGTTACTGGGTGTTACTCTGAGGTAGTATTGCTTAACCTATTTTATTTACAGCTTCAGCATCGAGGCGTGATTTTATTGGTCCGTTTTCTGTCAGCGTGGTTGTGCTGAAATGTGAATTTTAAAAAATGTTCAAAAGGTAATTTCCAATGTGCAATCGCTCGGATACCAAAAACTTAGATCATTTTCTTAACTTATCAGCGAATGAAAATTTGGGGGAAAAGTAAATTCTGTCCCTTCGACTGGTCTGTGGTCTGATCAGTGTTCTAGAGGAACGAGGGAACATGTTTCATATTCTCCTGTAGCTAATTAAAATATAAATCTCATTTTACATAAATGTATCATCTCAGCCCTGATGGAAGTCTTTGGCAACATCACCTTGAATGTAAAACAAACAAACAAAAACTTGCTGACGTAGCGCAGAGCTTATGTCATTAATATTCAATGCAAAATTATGGTATCTGGGTTTCAGTATTGGAATTAGTTTATATCATCTTGACCATTACAGGAAATGATACGCATGAAGCTCTTAGTTTCTGTGTAACCTCGGCATTTTGCATAAAACAGCTATAAAAGGTCATTAAGCTACTTTTCTTAGCAGTAATAAAGGCACATGAGATGAACTTGTCAAACAGTCTGAATGTCAGCAGCTGCACCTGCAGTCGTCATATTGGCTGTGAATTGACGTTTGCTCCCATTGCTCAAATGCACTGGTCCTTAATGCACTAATTTTTTAGCTCAACGGGACGAATGTCGTCCGGAGAGCTATTGTCGTACCCCCGCCGTCCGCGTCCGTCCGCGTGCAGAAAAACTTAAACCTTGCCCCGGCGAGCTTTGTTGTCTTTCTGACAACTCTTGTTGGCTTTAAAATGGAGGGAATGGCTTTAGTCGGGTTCTGTAAAATTGTTTTCATTCTTTCTTTGCTGTTTGTTTTATGATCATATTTTTTCTCTCCGTTAAGGGCACTTGTTGGGAAGTTTTCTCCAGTTAAGTCCACCGGTACAGTGGTCTCCAGTCTACCAAACTGCCTCAAGGAGGCAGACTTTGAAGACTCCATAGTTTAGCTGTCAAACTCCGCTTTCCCACTTCAGGGTTCGAAACCTGTGGTTTGAAATTCCTGCTGTTTTCTACGTCACAAACAGACCTACTTTGCATAGGCCCCTCCTACAGCGCTGTCAGTGTGCCTGGCACCCTCCCACAGCCTCGCTCGTCCTGCCCACCTCTCTCTCCCTCTGAGCACCATCCTTGTTTGCCTTTTCATATTTAAAATGAATTCTGGGTGGAGTTTAACTTGTACGGCAAGTGCATGTTGAGCTTGTGTATGCAAGTAATGTCTCAAAATGACTTGCATGTTCACATCGCCTTTGTGCGCTCATTTTGTTGTTCAGCAATGCTTCTAAATTAGTCTTTGTATTTAGGCACTCGCTTTTGTAGCCTGAGGTTTTGCTCTTCTAGTGCACTTAGTAGGGTGGATTGGGAACTGACTGTTTTCCCCACTTGATTGTGTTGGCACAGCTGGCCATGATTTTCCTCGGATTTTTAAAATCATTACGGTCTGTATTCAGTGCCATTGGTTCCTGACAGCTTAATCATGTTTAATCTGGGGGATGGAAAAAATTCCTCAGTCTTGGAAAAGCCCTGATTTGTCAACTGCCTTTCCGAACAGCACTGACCTGCATTTACAGTGGGATCCAAAATTACTGCCGCACCTGACTGGCAATGCAGAAACAATATATCAACATTATTGTTATTAACAGAATTTACCAACGTGTGAGAAATGCTTTATTAATGTTTCAACAGAAACATTCAAAATCAATATAAATTTCAACAAAATCAAGGTTTCATAATTTGCAACCTTCATTTAGTACTTGGCGCTATATCTCTGGCAAGGATAACAGCCTGGAGTTTTTTCTTGTAATTTTTGAGCAGATGAAAAGGCACATTTGGGGCATTTTGGACCATTTCTTAAGCAGATCCTTTCAAGATCCTTCACATTCTTGGGTTTGCATTTATCAACTGCCCTTTTCGACTCAGCCCACAGGTTTTCTATTGGACTGAGGTCTAGGGGTTAAGACGGTCATTGCAGAATATTCTTTTTTTTTTTTTTTTTGGTCATGGAACCATTTCTGTTTGGATCTTGAGGTTTGCTTTGGGTCTTTATCTTTTAGCCTTCCCTCTGACCGAGGCAACCAGATTGTCAGCTAAAATATCCTGATACTTGGTGGAATTCATTATGCAATTAATCTCAACCAGTGCCCCTGGACCTCTGGAATTAAAACACCTCAAAACATGACTGATCCAGCATCATATTTCAGCGTGGGTACAGAGTGGCTGTCTTAGTTACGGATCTCTGTTTCGATGCCAAGCATGCTGATGCTGTATCTGTCTGAAATAAAGCACCTTGTTCAGGTCATAATTATAATGATCTTTGGTGCAAACTCCAAGCGCTCGCTTCTGTGTCTTCTGGTCAGAAAGGCTTTCCTCTGGCAACCCTTCCAAAGGGCCTGTGGTTGTAGAGGTGGTGCCTGATGGTGCTTTTTGAAACCTGGTGACCCCCAAGATGCCACCAAGGCCTGTAATTCCTTCACAGTGATTCTTGGGGACTTTGTTGCTTCTCTCACCATCCTCCTCAGTATCCTGGGAGGCAAAATGCAAACCTACCCTTGAGGTTTTCAACACTTCCATATCTTTGGAATTTTTTTGATAATTGCCCTGACAGTGCTCAGTGGTGTATGTAATTTGTTAAACATCTCGCTGACATTACCAGATTTATGAAGGTCTATGACCATCTGCCTCTGACTTTTATACTGACTTTTGTTTTTTTCAGGCGCTGTATGACAAAGGGATATTGCTTGTGTGTGACCTCATTTTTATACCTTGGTGAATCAGGAAGTGATGTAATGGCTGAATACAGGTCCTTAACACTTACATTTTTATTTTTTTTAAGCTGAATGTAATACCTGGTTGAATTTCGATAGATGTTATTTACAGTATTCTTTTGGGGAGCCAGTAATTGTAAAACCTTGATTTGGAGAAGATAGATTTTTAACGATCATAAATGATTGGTTCTATTGGAACATTAATATTGTGCAGTATTTGATTTTGTTTTTTATTTAGAGTTTCTCAATGAATATATATATATATATATATTTTACTATTTTTTAAAGCATTTTTTGCGCATTGCCCAGTCAGGGGTGCCAGTAATTTTGGAGCCCACTGTATTTTGACTCGTTTGTTTCCCCATCGACCCTCCCTTTCCCAGAGCGACCACTAATTTTTTTTTCAAATTTTAATTTTTATACTCAAATAACATATAAACAACAAACATCACGACGACAAAAAACTACAACAGACAAAAATAAAACAAATGGTAAAAAGAAAGAAAAAGGCTGGCAGACACACTCCCTCAGTACTGTAATCCTCAGGATGTCACACAGTCAGGTGACACACAGCTGCAGGTAAAGGGGGGGCAAATATACTGAGTCATTGTTTATCTTTGAAATAATTAATGGATGGAGACCATATGCGCATTTGTCTGATTATAAGCATTTAATTGAGCTGTTTCTGGAAGCTGGGGGGTGCAGCTGATTTTCAGTTGGTTAAAATCATCTTGGCAGCTGCTGTTCCGAGCATCAATGCCGATTGTTCATCAGATGCATCGTTCAAAGTCGTCTCTGAGCATCTGAAGAGCTGCCAGTTGTGGGTCAGGGGGAACGTCTCTTCCACAGACCCAAGAGAACCGCTGAGATATTTTACACCAATGGTATAGATGAGGACGTAGCCAGAAAAGGTGCTTCAAACAGCCCCCTGCAGCTTTGCATCTGTCACATAGCGAAGGAATAGGATACATTTAGTTTAATTTGGTCTTCGAATAGTGGAGTCTGTGAATGACTATTGAATCAATCCATACCTGACGTTAATTGAGGGAGACTGAATTCTAGCTAAACCTTCATTCCGAATGTCCCCAGAGACGTCCAGATTCAGCTCAGCGGACCAAGTGTTTCTCAGGTGGTCCTGCACACAGGGGTCATGAATAAACTGACTGTGAGAGTTCAGGCGCCTGGATTCTGGGGAAAGCTGCAAAAACTCAAAAGAAGAGATGAGTCTTTGGTATGGTTTCAAAATTTGGAATTATGCCTAAATTATGCCTAACATAATGCCTAATTTGGAGATGGTGAAAAAAAAAAGTTAGAAATGTTGAATTTAGCTTTTAACTGATTAAAAAATGCAAACTGTTCGTTTATACGTAGATCACCAAGGGTTACAAGCCCCTTGTCCAGCCAGACAGCAAACACCCCGTCCGTCTGGGATGGCGAAAAGGAACAGTTATGACATATCGGAGAGTATATAGAAACATCTGGCAATTTACGAACACTTAATCTGATTCCGAATCCTGAGAGACTGTCTTCAAATGAAATTATTACCAATTAATTTGTTAAAGGACTCCGTTTTAGAAAAAAGTAGAGTGCAGTGGGAAGAACTTGTTACTCCCATAGTTTAAATATTGAGCCAAAGAGGAAGGTTATTCAATGTCATCTCGTCTGGAAACCCCCATCGCCGACACATCACTGCCCTCGCATCTGCTGCCCAGCAGTAATTCCTACATACAGGAAGGCCGGACCCTCCTCCTATCGTTGGCTTTGGCAGGTGTGTGTTTGATATGCGATGGGCTTTATATCCCCAAACAAACGGGAAAATAATGGAATCCAATTTTTTTAAGGGGGATGAAGTGTGGAAGATTGGAAAATTCTGGAATAAGTACAAGAACCTGGGAGGAGACACCATTTTAATGG
The DNA here is from genome assembly GCA_029721435.1 of Gymnothorax reevesii. Lineage (NCBI taxonomy): Eukaryota > Metazoa > Chordata > Actinopteri > Anguilliformes > Muraenidae > Gymnothorax > Gymnothorax reevesii. The sequence continues at coordinate 3,724,486 of CM056577.1, forward strand.
AATTGATACGACCCATTAAAGGGGCTTTTCTACTTTTCTCTATTTTTTTAAGTTTGTGATATATCAGCATAATTGAGTTTAAATAAAAACTTGGGGTTTTGGCGTATCTTGATCAGTAAAATGATTCTTTACTACTTTAAATGGTGGAGCATTAAGGAACTCCAAGTCCTTATCTGATAGAGGCATTAACTCGCTTTTACCCCGGGGGATGGTGTAACCAGAACGCTCGCCAAATAATTCAACATAATCTAAGAGGGGAGGAACAGAGGTTTCTGGGTCAGATAAATATAATAATGTATCATCAGTATAAAGACTAGCCAGACCCTCCAGGTCTCCTATCTTTATACCACTGATATTGGGGTGACCCCTGATTCCCACTGCGAGAGGCTCCACAGCGACTTCAGAGAGTCAGGGAGACACAGCAGTGCAAATAAAGGCTCAGATTTATTATTATTGGTGAGACTGGTGGAAGTCAGGCAGTGACGCAGCATTTTAACCCATGTAATAAAAATTTTCCCAAATCCAAACCTTTCAAGCGCCTCAATCATGTACCGCCATTCGATCTGATCGAACGCCTTTTCTGCATCCAGAGACAAGATTGCTGCTCTCGAGTCCCTCCCTCTATCCGCGTATGTACAGTTCAGAGGTCCACGCACATTACAGAAAGAGAATCTCCCTGGGATAAACCCTGTTTGATCGGGGTGTATAATTGTTGAAATTTGTTTGGCTCTATTAGTTAGTACTTTCCTGATTAACTTTTGGTCAAAATTCAGCAGGGCGACGGGCCTATAGTTGCCCGCAACTGTTTCTTCATTTCCTTTCTGTAGCAAAATTCATATATTTGCCTCGTAGAGGGACTTCAGAAATCTGTTGTTGGCAATAGAGTCATTAACCCTATAATGCCCCCCGTATCATATACATACATCAAATTTGAAGGACCATGCCCACCGGGTAAGATGCAAGACAACCACGACTGCTCACTGTATCATATCTGATACACAGTGCTGCCACCTGGAGGGAAGAAGTGAGATTACAGGAGTCTCTCCCCGAGTCACTCACTTCAAGGTAGTAGCTCCCATGTGAATGGGAATTCATGAATTTCCTTGGACTTTGGCAGTGAAGTTTGGCATTCCAAGGTAAATATTACACAAAAACTCATTCTTATACATGTTCAGGGATAGCTATAGATGGTAGAGAGCATATAAATAATTTGAAATTTTCAGTGTTGAGTTCTGGAGGGGCGCTGATTTTTGGCTGTATCAGATATGATACTCCTGGAATTAGAAGAAGTTCTGTTCAGCAATGTATATTTTGCTGTCAGAAAACCTAATGATGAACAGTGGATCTGAATAATACCCTTCAATACTTCAAAAATATTACTAAGTCATATTTTTCCTATAATGACGTCTGTGTCTGGGCATTATAGGGTTAATCATTCTAATTAGAAGTGGGGCTAAAGTCTTATGAAATGCTCAATAAAACCCTCAACCGAATCCATCTGGTCCTGCTGCTTTGCCTGAGGTAAAAGACTTGATTACCTCAACTAGTACAGTCTCTGAAAAATTTGAGTCCAAGTCTAACCTCGACATGTCATCCAGCTTTCGCAAATTGAGGGAGTCAAAGAAGTCTGCAGTGTTATGGCCCCAATTTGTTATTACATTTATAACACAACAGCAACAGCAAGCGATGACAAACACAGTTTTAACAACTAAAACACATTTAATTTTTAACAAAGACAAAGACTAATAACAACCTACAACTAAAGACCAAGATTGATTATGTACAAAACATAAATATTTACAATCCCTTTTTGTGGGGCGGCTTGGTGATGTCCTGGGTGAGAAAATGCTCAAACACAGGCAAAGAAATCCACAAAAGAAACGTCACAGGTCTTGAACAGAATGGCAGGTCTGGTCATCTTCTTGCAATTTCTCCTACTACTTTACTGTCTCAATTCTTTTCCTTATATACTCTTTTGCAGACCCCACCCACATTTAGACCTCTTTTTTTTTATTTTCTGAGACTTGCCCCAGACATGTCCAGGACATGTCTAAACATGACTCCAGTCTGAGCTTAACAAAAAAAAGGTAAATACTGCCATCTAGTGGCCTATATTCACATTACAGCAGAGTCTGCCTTAGTAGCTCGAGACTTGTTGGTGTATAGTTCTGAATGAAATTCTTTAAAACGATTATTCATTTCTCAAGGCTTAATAAGCAAATCCCCTGTTTTAGACTTAATTTTTGCTAAAAAGTTCAAAAAAAAAAGTATTGACCAATAAAAATAAGATTTGCAAGTGTTTTCATTTCTCATGCTGCCCGAGAGTATTAAACATCAGAAAGTTTTAAAATGAGTCAAGGCCGGCGCTAGCAATCGTCATGTACGGTGCTTTGGCCTTTCTTCCGTACTCCATTTTATATGTGTGAGCGTCGAACGCCCAAGAGAAATGCGTTCTTCAACAGGCAATTGATTTCACGAGGTGACCGTCCACACAAAAATATGACTTTTAATAACCACTAGAGGGCAGTAGATACTATATTTCAGACAGAAAACGGGATTAACTTCACTGAACATTAAGTTTTAAAAATAGTGCCACGGCACTGCAGCTCACCTGGACTTTCACTCCAGAAGTTTCTCAGTTCTTTTGTTTAAGTCAACCATTGTATGGTATTTTTTCAGTTGCCAATTAAGCACAAACATGGTTTAACATGGTAATGATAATATTTTTGAAATACAGTGTACAATATAAGCTGGGCACAATTTTTAATTGATAAAAATGTTTTGGAAACCAAAAAATTCAATCAGAATTATTTTGCAAATATTTTCTGTTCCCAGATCCATATATCTAAATTAAAAAGAGTTAGTAATCCTGTTTGTTGATCTATTTAAAATAACCATCAATGCATTGGGAAAAAATAAAAATGTGACGTTTATTAGATTCATACACTCTCCAGGATCGAAAGAAAGAGAACAGAGGGGATGTTCTGTGGTGATCATTTCCAACAGGCATCCAACAGTTTACTTACCAATTAATGCTTCACTGCACCAAACCATATTCTTTCCAGAGGCTTCCCACACCAGCCGGCTTCATAGTGAATTTTAGTCCAGATAGATCTATATTTTCCCAGAGCGATAATGTACTTTTCACACAGTTGAATACTGTCAGCATGATCAGTGAAAAAGTGCTTTTATTGGCATTTCCTGTAAAAAGATGCGGCCCAATGGTGAAATGAAGAGGTGAAATGAAGGTCAAAATGCCCCGCACAGCAAAACTTGTAACATGTTCAGCGTTGCTGCTTATCATCTACAAGGGAAATTTCAATATGGCTGCCGCTGTTGCCATATTTGAAATGGAATCAGAACACCTCAAACAAACTTTCTTCTCCCTAGCTACAGGAAGGTGTATAGGGTTCAGCTCGATCAGTCAGTTTCAAAGAAGATTTAAAAAAATATTTCTGAAATTAAGGGGCGTGGCCCCCATGACAGAGGTCAATTAAAGGTCAAAATGCCATGAACAGCAAACCCAGAGTTATACTGTATATGCTGAGTGTTATTTAGCACATACACAGCTAATGTCAGCTGAATCGCTCCAGAAATTAGCGACTAATGAGCCAAAATAGAATTTTCAATATGGCTGGCAAAGCCGCTATATTTGAAGTTGGATCAGAACGCCTCGAACAAACTTTGGGGTCCTCATGGGTAGGAACATGCATGCCAAGTTTCAGCTTCATTGGCCCAGTAGTTTAGGAGAAGATGTTTACAGAGGCCGACAGACAAGCAGGCCATGACATAACCTCATCTGGACTTCGTCCTGGTGAGCTAAAAAATCTAAAACTGATGCACTTTTACTTACCATTCGCTCTGATTCAGGTAGCATTTTAAAACCCTTAATATCGTCATAATGACAATATTAAGACAAATATTCATTGTGATCAAACTTTTCAGAATTTAGTCATTTCTAATACTGTGTAGGAGCTAAAGATCACAATGATTATGATGCAAAAACCTGAAGATTTTAGTTAACTAAAAAATGTATTCAAGCATTATTATTTTACCCCTTTCCCACCGAAGAGCTGACTAGGCTGGCTCATTATAGCCCTTCCCCACTGTAGAGCTGAACCAGGGTGGCTCATTATCACCCTTTTCCACTGTAGAGCTGAACCAGGGTGGCTCAATATATCTCTTTCCCACTGAAGATCTGAATCAGTCTGGCTCGATGTAGTTGTTGACTACTCAAGAGCTGAAGCAGGCTGGCTCATTATATCCCTTTACCACCATAGAGCTAAACCAGGCGGCTCATTACCATCCTTTTCCACTGTAGAGCTGAACCAGGCTGGCTTATCATAGCCCTTTTCTACTGTATAGCTGAAGCAGGCTGGCTCATTATCATCCTTTCCCACAGTAGAGCTGAACCAGCCTGGCTCATTATTACCCTTTACCACCATAGTGCTAAACCAGGCGGCTCATTACCATCCTTTTCCACTGTAGAGCTGAACCAGGCTGGCTTATCATAGCCCTTTTCTACTGTATAGCTGAAGCAGGCTGGCTCATTATCATCCTTTCCCACAGTAGAGCTGAACCAGCCTGGCTCATTATTACCCTTTACCACCATAGAGCTAAACCAGGCGGCTCATTACCATCCTTTTCCACTGTAGAGCTGAACCAGGCTGGCTTATCATAGCCCTTTTCTACTGTATTGCTGAACCAGGCTGGCTCATTATAGCCCCTTTTTACTGTATAGCTGAACCAGGCTGGCTCATTATAGCCCTTCCCCACTGTAGAGCTGAACCAGGCTGGCTAATTATAGCCCTTTTCTATTGTATAGCTGAACCAGACTGGCTCATTATAGCCCTTTCCCTCTGAAGACTTTAACCAGGTTGGCTCATTATAGCCCTTTTCCACTGTAGATCTGAACCAGGCTGGCTCATTATAGCCCTTTTCTACTGTATAGCTGAACCAGACTGGCTCATTATAGCCCTTTCCCTCTGAAGACTTTAACCAGGTTGGCTCATTATAGCCCTTTTCCACTGTAGATCTGAACCAGGCTGGCTCATTATAGCCCCTTTTTACTGTATAGCTGAACCAGGCTGGCTCATTATAGCCCTTCCCCACTGTAGAGCTGAACCAGGCTGGCTAATTATAGCCCTTTTCTATTGTATAGCTGAACCAGACTGGCTCATTATAGCCCTTTCCCTCTGAAGACTTTAACCAGGTTGGCTCATTATAGCCCTTTTCCACTGTAGAGCTGAACCAGGCTGGCTAATTATAGCCCTTTTCTATTGTATAGCTGAACCAGACTGGCTCATTATAGCCCTTTCCCTCTGAAGACTTTAACCAGGTTGGCTCATTATAGCCCTTTTCCACTGTAGATCTGAACCAGGCTGGCTCATTATAGCCCTTTTCTACTGTATAGCTGAACCAGGCTGGCTCATTATAGCCCTTCCCCACTGTAGAGCTGAACCAGGCTGGCTCATTATAGCCCTTTTCTATTGTATAGCTGAACCAAGCTGGCTAATTATAGCCCTTCCCCACTGTAGAGCTGAACCAGGCTGGCTCATTTTTCGCCCTTTTATATTGTATAGCTGAACCAGGCTGGCTCATTATAGCCCTTTCCCTCTGTAGAGCTGAACCAGGCTGGCGCATTATAGCCCTTTTCTACTGTATAGTGAGCCAGGCTGGCTCATTATAGCCCTTTTCCATTGTAGATCTGAACCAGGCTGGCTCATTATAGCCCTTTTTTTTACTGTAGATCTGAACCAGGCTGGCTCATTATAGCCCTTCTCTACTGTATAGCTGAACCAAGCTGGCTCATTATAGCCCTTCCCCACTGTAGAGCTGAACCAGGCTGGCTTATCATAGCCCTTTTCTACTGTACAGCTGAACCAGGCTGGCTCATTATCATCCTTTCCCACTGTAGAGCTGAACCAGGCTGGCTTATCATAGCCCTTTTCTACTGTATAGCTGAACCAGGCTGGCTCATTGTAGCCCTTCCCCACTGTATTTCTGAACCAGGCTGGCTCATTATAGCCCTTTTCTACTGTATAGCTGAAACAGGCTGGCTCATTATCACCCTTTTCCACTGTAGAGCTGAACCAGGCTGGCTTATCATAGCCCTTTTCTACTGTATAGCTGAACCAGGCTGGCTCATTGTAGCCCTTCCCCACTGTATTTCTGAACCAGGCTGGCTCATTATAGCCCTTTTCCACTGTAGATCTGAACCAGGCTGGCTCATTATAGCCCTTTTCTACTGTAGAGCTGAGCCAGGCTGGCTCATTATAGCCCTTTTCTACTGTATAGCTGAACCAGGCTGGCTCATTATAGCCCTTTTCTATTGTATAGCCGAACCAGGCTGGCTCATTATAGCCCTTTGCCTCTGTAGAGCTGAACCAGGCTGGCTCATTATAGCCCTTTTCTACTGTATAGTGAGCCAGGCTGGCTCATTATAGCCCTTTTCCACTGTAGATCTGAACCAGGCTGGCTCATTATAGCCCTTTTCTACTGTATAGCTGAACCAGGCTGACTCATTATAGCCCTTCCACACTGTAGAGCTGAACCAGGTTGGCTCATTATAGCCCTTTTCTATTGTATAGCTGAACCAGGCTGGCTCATTATAGCCCTTTGCCTCTGTAGAGCTGAACCAGGCTGGCTCATTATAGCCCTTTTCTACTGTATAGCTGAAACAGGCTGGCTCATTATCACCCTTTTCCACTGTAGAGCTGAACCAGGCTGGCTTATCATAGCCCTTTTCTACTGTATAGCTGAACCAGGCTGGCTCATTGTAGCCCTTCCCCACTGTATTTCTGAACCAGGCTGGCTCATTATAGCCCTTTTCCACTGTAGATCTGAACGAGGCTGGCTCATTATAGCCCTTTTCTACTGTATAGCTGAAACAGGCTGGCTCATTATAGCCCTTTTCTACTGTATAGCTGAACCAGGCTGGCTCATTATAGCCCTTTCCCTCTGTAGAGCTGAACCAGGCTGGCTCATTATAGCCCTTTTCTACTGTATAGCTGAAACAGGCTGGCTCATTATCACCCTTTTCCACTGTAGAGCTGAACCAGGCTGGCTTATCATAGCCCTTTTCTACTGTATAGCTGAACCAGGCTGGCTCATTGTAGCCCTTCCCCACTGTATTTCTGAACCAGGCTGGCTCATTATAGCCCTTTTCCACTGTAGATCTGAACGAGGCTGGCTCATTATAGCCCTTTTCTACTGTATAGCTGAAACAGGCTGGCTCATTATCACCCTTTTCCACTGTAGAGCTGAACCAGGCTGGCTTATCATAGCCCTTTTCTACTGTATAGCTGAACCAGGCTGGCTCATTGTAGCCCTTCCCCACTGTATTTCTGAACCAGGCTGGCTCATTATAGCCCTTTTCCACTGTAGATCTGAACCAGGCTGGCTCATTATAGCCCTTTTCTACTGTAGAGCTGAGCCAGGCTGGCTCATTATAGCCCTTTTCTACTGTATAGCTGAACCAGGCTGGCTCATTATAGCCCTTTTCTATTGTATAGCCGAACCAGGCTGGCTCTTTATAGCCCTTTGCCTCTGTAGAGCTGAACCAGGCTGGCTCATTATAGCCCTTTTCTACTGTATAGCGAGCCAGGCTGGCTCATTATAGCCCTTTTCTACTGTAAAGCTGAGCCAGGCTGGCTCATTATAGCCCTTTTCTACTGTATAGCTGAACCAGGCTGGCTCATTATAGCCCTTCCCCACTGTAGAGCTGAACTAGGTTGGCTCATTATAGCCCTTTTCTATTGTATAGCTGAACCAGGCTGGCTCATTATAGCCCTTTGCCTCTGTAGAGCTGAACCAGGCTGGCTCATTATAGCCCTTTTCTACTGTATAGCGAGCCAGGCTGGCTCATTATAGCCCCTTTCCACTGTAGATCTGAACCAGGCTGGCTCATTATAGCCCTTTTCTACTGTATAGCTGAACCAGGCTGACTCATTATAGCCCTTCCACACTGTAGAGCTGAACCAGGCTGGCTCATTATAGCCCTTTTCTACTGTATAGCAGAGCCAGGCTGGCTCATTATAGCCCCTCCCAACTGTATTGCTGAACCAGGCTGGCTCATTATAGCCCTTCCACACTGTAGAGCTGAACCAGGTTGGCTCATTATAGCCCTTTCCTATTGTATAGCTGAACCAGGCTGGCTCATTATAGCCCTTTGCCTCTGTAGAGCTGAACCAGGCTGGCTCATTATAGCCCTTTTCTACTGTATAGCGAGCCAGGCTGGCTCATTATAGCCCTTTTCCACTGTAGATCTGAACCAGGCTGGCTCATTATAGCCCTTTTCTACTGTAAAGCTGAACCAGGCTGGCTCATTATAGCCCTTCCACACTGTAGAGCTGAACCAGGCTGGCTCATTATAGCCCTTTTCTACTGTATAGCAGAGCCAGGCTGGCTCATTATAGCCCCTCCCAACTGTATTGCTGAACCAGGCTGGCTCATTATAGCCCTTCCCCACTGTAGAGCTGAACCAGGCTGGCTCATTAGAGCCCTTCCCCACTGTAGAGCTGAACCAGGCTGGCTCATTATAGCCCTTTTCTATTGTATAGCTGAACCAGGCTGGCTCATTATAGCCCTTTCCCTTTGTAGAGCTGAACCAGGCTGGCTCATTATAGCCCTTTTCCACTGTATAGCTGAACCAGGCTGGCTCATTAGAGCCCTTCCCCACTGTAGAGCTGAACCAGGCTGGCTCATTATAGCCCTTTTCCACTGTATAGCTGAACCAGGCTGGCTCATTAGAGCCCTTCCCCACTGTAGAGCTGAACCAGGCTGGCTCATTATAGCCCTTTTCTATTGTATAGCTGAACCAGGCTGGCTCATTATAGCCCTTTCCCTCTGTAGAGCTGAACCAGGCTGGCTCATTATAGCCCTTTTCCACTGTATAGCTGAACCAGGCTGGCTCATTATAGCCCTTCCCCACTGTAGAGCTGAACCAGGCTGGCTCATTATAGCTGTTTTCTACTGTATAGCTGAACCAGGCTGGCTCATTAGAGCCCTTCCCCACTGTAGAGCTGAACCAGGCTGGCTCATTATAGCCCTTTTCTATTGTATAGCTGAACCAGGCTGGCTCATTATAGCCCTTTCCCTCTGTAGAGCTGAACCAGGCTGGCTCATTATAGCCCTTTCCCACTGTATAGCTGAACCAGGCTGGCTCATTATAGCCCTTTTCTACTATATAGCTGAGCCGGGCTGGCTCATTATAGCCCTTTTCCACTGTATAGCTGAACCAGGCTGGCTCATTATAGCCCTTTTCTACTGTATAGCTGAGCCGGGCTGGCTCATTATAGCCCTTTCCCTCTGTAGAGCTGAACCAGGCTGGCTCATTATAGCCCTTTTCTACTGTATAGCTGAGCCGGGCTGGCTCATTATAGCCCTTCCCCACTGTAGAGCTGAACCAGGCTAGTTTATTATAGCCCTTTTCTACTGTACAGCTGAACCAGACTGGCTCATCATTGCCCTTTCCCTCTGTAGAGTTGAACCAGGCTGGGCTCATTATAGCCCTTTTCTACTGTAGAGATTAACCAGGCTGGAATTCTAATGCTCTCTGTGTTCTTACCTGCTCTGTGTGTTTGTACCTATGGGAATATGGCTGTGCTTGTTTATGTGCGCATGAATATTTATGAAAATAAAATATCAGAACGAGTTTTGAAAACATTTTAAATTTGATGTCTGTGAACTTCACGTCATTCTTCTTGGTTTTTTCCCTAATTAGCAGCATTTGTCTGCTTAATTAGGTCTGAACCGGTTGAACAAGATAAGGGTATGAACATAATTGAAGCACTGATTACCAAAACCCCACAAGTCAAGTCAAGTCAACTGTGACTTATGGGGTTTTAGTAATAGGTGCTTCAATTCTGAAGTGTCAACATCATTTATGTTGGCCGCAGGACATTTTTAAAAACTTATATTGATTTGGATCCAAGTGGCAACAACAGCAGCTAAACACAGCCTCTGTAAGTCACAAAGCCTGATACGGGCAAATGGATTCCTTCGTTGGATAATTGCTAATTACTTAAGGAGTACAGCTGTGACAATCCCCACAGAAGTGATTCCGTCCGTATCAGGGCCAGTCTGCTACAAAGCTGGGATTCACGGCTGTGTATCTGCGATTGGCCTTCGTACGAGCAAGACGCCACGCCCTTGGGGTTCTGCTCACTGTTGCCATGGTAACATCACTTTCATTTGTGACGTCGATCCTAATAGCTGCGTGTGTGTGTAGGTTTCACTCCAGTTTTTTGTGTGTCCATTCTTTGCCCAAATCTCAGAGCCCAAATGGCTTCTGAGGGGTCGCCAACGTGCCAGATACCTAGTGGGTGAGTTGTCATGGCTACAAGAGTTTCTGAACGGACCATTTTACAGGACAGCAGCTTATCTCAGCTAATAGGAATTTAATGCACCCTCCCATCCAGTGCAGGTGGTAAATAATTATCAGGTTGGCTGGTAACCCGCAAACGGGGCTCCTTTACCCACAACCCCCCAAGCGTTGTCCCTAAGGACCCAGGCCGGCGGAGGGCCCTGATCAGACTGCCGCTGCCGAGATTTAGAGGCCGGCGAATTGGAAGAGAAGGGGTGGAGGTGGGCCACTCTATTGGTTTAGACGCAGCTGAAGGATGTTGTTGCTCCTGCATCTATCGGCGGATTGTGGGAGCGTTCGATTTTTTGCCCCGTCGATTCATCAGTGTCCACGACGCCCGAAACACTGAGAAATTCTCCTTCCAGCATCTAGGCTGCTAATCTCTGCCCTCTTCAAATCAGGCTACTCCTGTTAGTGCAGATATTCCTGTGGAGGGGCCCCAGCTCTGGTCCTGGAGAGCCACTGGGTCTACAGGGGCCCCAGGGGCCAGTGTCGCTATGGCTCCGGCGTGACCATCCCCTTCCTGTTGCTGGTGCTGTGGCTCTGCTTTCACAGGTTACACACACAAGACCTGAACCACAAAAGCACCAGGAAACCAATCAAACTTCCTCCTGCATCAGCATGTAAATACCATCAGTGTGATTGAGTGTGTGTGTGTGTGTGTGTGTGTGTGTGCGCTCGTGCGTGTGTCTCTCTGTGTGTGTGTGTGTGTGTGTGTGTGTGTGTGTGTGTGTGTGTGTGTGTGTGTGCGTGCGCGCGCGCACGCGCGCGCGTGTGTCTCTGTGTGTGTGTGTGTGTGTGTGTGTGTGTGTGTGTGTGTGTGTGTGTGTGTGTGTGTGTGTGGGCGGGCGGGGGGTCAGGACAGACTGTCAGAGAGCAGAAAGGTGAGGAGAGTTAAAGGAGGGGAAGTTAAATTGGAGTTAAAGAAGGATGGGTGGAGGGAGAAAGAGGAATAGAAATGGGGAGATGAGAGGAGGGAGACGAAAAGAGTGAGAGAAATGGAAGTATTCTTCCATTTGCGTATTTAGCGCTACGGCAAAGCTTATAAATATGAGTGGTGCGCTCATCCGCGGCGAAACGGCCTAATTTATAGCTGGCCCTCCTTCCATGGCCTGGGGTTCCCCTCTATACGGGGGATCACGGCGCTTTACGGACGGGCTGCGCCGAAATCATTCGTCACCGCGGCAGAGTTCCGAGGCCCCTGATAAACGGCTGTGACGCGCTGACGGCCCTGTCCGAGAGCCTGAATAGCTCTTTACGGCAGTTGGCTGCCTCTCGAGGAGTCCGTAGCTATTCGACGGGTGTGGGGTGCGGTGTGACATAGTGCCCAGAAGCATCTATTATTCACCCAACCCCCCACCCTGGCGGAACGTCATTAAAAATAGGAAATCTATAGCGGAGACAAATAGCTTCTTAATGAAGCACTACAGATCGCGGCCGGAGATGGGGGGAAAGTGTCAGATGAGTTTTAATTGTGTTTCGGTCTGATGTGAAATTTATCATTTCCCATCTGTGTCCGCAAACGGGGATTTATCGGGACCCCCGCCAATTTGGGATGTCAGCAGAATGATAATCTCAAACGGAAAGTTGGGTTGATCAGAGGAGTGCATCTCATCCCGACTCGTCATAAAATGACACCTCCTGTAAAAGCGTCAATATATGACAAAAAAGAAGGGCTTTAGCGTCCTTATTTGACGCCAGTTCCCCCTGACCCTAATCCTAACCCTGAACGTCGAATAAGGACGCCCAAAGGCTGCTCTTTGGTCGAACAACGACAGTTGGTCAGTGTGACTGTAAGACGAGTGAGGATGAGAGAGTATTGCTCTTGGCAGTTCGGGGGAATTTACCTTGTCGTATGTGAGGAACTCTGCTATTCTGGAATGATTTTTTAAAATGTTTTTTTTTTAAATTTTTTTATTAAATTAGCGTTTAGCAACATTTGTGGGCAGTCGGAGTCGCAAAGTTTGCGTTCACTCAAGAGTAGCCTACTGTAGGCTACGTTTATAGTGCTTTATTTCATGATGATATTGAACAACACATTATGCTTCATTTTAAAGGCTCTTGGGATTTTGCATATAGTCTATGCTTTTTGCATTCGTTGTGTAATGTGTTTGTTGAGTGCACCAAACCTCGGAAAATTTATGAAATCAAATTTAATTACCCTATGAGGCGAGACTGTAGTTTGGTCCACCGTAAAAGTGCATCAAATCGACATTGCCCCCCCCAAAAAAGCTAATCAGGGGCGGCATTCCCCCCCAAAAAGTTATAATTGGCACTTTTATTTTTGTTCTACGTCGCTGGTCTCCTTTGTCATCTTGCGTGACAGCGGTCTTGAGTTTATTTATTAGGCCTAATTATTCGTTTTATCTGTTATGAATTATATTATAACAAGCTGGGTATAGTTTCATTGTAGAATTTAAAATGTCAATGTTACATTCTCTCAAAAAATGCACTTTTGCGTTCTTTTTTATTTGTCATCAGTCAGATCTCTAAACTTGCATCAGTTATCGTACGTGGAACATTCTGGATTTATCTTGAAATGTCCTCCTGTACGATATATACCTAGCGCTGTTTTTGTGGTGACTGCTAGATCCATGCTGAATCGAAGTGAGTTTAAAGGCCCAACACTGCACTCATCGTATCGGGTGTATTTACTACTTCGTCACCAACGAAAATCACCATGAAACGTCCCAACCAATCAAATTAAGCCCGGCTAAGCCCCATGAACCAATCAAAGACATGCAATCCAATTCGTCGACGATAATTGTGGTGAATAAATTGCAATAATCTGTTTATGGTGACGACAGCAGTGAATAAGAATAAGTAATCAATCCGTCCCTGCGCGCACGTTTACCCAGTCATGCGCACTGTTCTGGTGTGCATGCATTCCGGGCCCAGTGCCCCTGGCCATGGGCGTTTCACTTAACGACTAATTAATTCTTAAGATTGAAATATTTGACAAAATGATTAGGTTCTTTAATACTTCATGAGCCTAATTTTTTTCCCCTCGATGATCAAATTAATTAGTGTCAGATTTTTCTCCCCCTGGCTCCCCTGATTGGAAATGATCTTTTTACAATTTATTACAACCCTCATGACAGGTGACCTCTCTCTCTCTCTCTCTCTCAGTTTCAAACATTCAGAATACATATTGCAATAACAAAACTAAAAATAGAAACAATTTGTAATTAATAGCAATAATATAACTCATATTAGCTGTTATCTGGTTTTATTTGATTGCGTAGATTATTTTGAGTCTGTCATGTCTGTGGGCCACTGCTCTATCCGTAAGCTGCATATATCTCCCTGTTTCTCTTTTTCAATGAAGTATAGAGCTGGGAGCCGTAAAGAGAGCCTCAGAGGCTTCCCAGAGGCACCGCTGTGCCCGTGTAGGAGTTTGGTTCACTGGTGTTCTGATTGAACAAGTCTTACTTCCTTAGTCCTCACGCTTCCCAGTTATATTTCACTGAGCAAATCAGCGTAACAACGAGGCAATCAGAGATGGCAGACTTCACCCACTCACGCAAATATTGGCAGGTGCGGAGACACAAACAGACAGTCAAACAAACAAACACGCAGAGCCCCTGAAAACAGTACTTCACACCCACCCCGTGGGATGAAGTAACGAGCCACTTTAAGTTTCAGCCCTGTCATGATCCGTTATTGTTAGATTTTTTCTCAGTTTTGTTTATCTAACCCCCAACTTCACCTCCCTGTCCTACCAGCTCGATCCGGGGTGTGTTTCCCAAAAGCATAGTCCCCAACTTGCATAGTTTGTCCATTCATACTCAGTGGTTTCAACTATGTAAGTTAGAATCCGTGCTTTTGGGAAAGGCTCTCCTGGAGGATGGTTGGGGGAAAGAGTCTGTTGCGTAAGTACTGCTGTGACTCCTCCAGTCCTGCAGAGGGGGCACAATTGTGGCTCAGGTGCATGCGCACTTGTATTGTGCGTAATTGTATGTAATTACCACATACTGTCCACATGCTAACTACATTCCATCAATATGCCAAATGTATGCTTTCAACACTCCAGCCATTTGTTACCTTCATGCTAACTGCCTAGCAAGGATGTCCTATCCACATGCTAACAACATTCCAGCCATGCTAACTACATGTTAACCACATGCAAACCATGCATGTGCGAAAAACAACCACATGATGCCTAGCTGGGTAAAACCATAAGAAACATAAAAATAATGCTGACTACATGACAGCCACACCCTGCTGTAACCCTCACTCCTGAATTAAGGGAGACTTTTGCAGTCCTGTTAACATTTCAGCCAGTGAATATCTCACCTCTTCAGTTATATTTGTCCTCTCTCTCTCTCTCTCTCTCTCTCTCTCTCTCTCTCTTCCCTTCCACCATTCATCACCATGATGTTGGCTGAATTATTCAAGAGCCACTTCAAATAGGCATTTCCTCATTCAGCTGCTGGGCTGAGTCTCTATGCTCTGTCTCAGAGCATTTACACCTCTCCTGTGATACCACTCTATCACTCTCCATCACTCTATCACTCCATCTCTCTCACTCACTCAAAACTACCCCCCAAATAACAAGGAAAGAGAGAGAGAGAGAGATGACATGAGATGTGTATACTGAGAAAAAGATCAATGAGTAGAGATGGAGGGTGAAGGAGAAATGTCGAAAAAGAAATGCAGGTGGAGAGATAGAGAGAGTGGCAGACGTAGAGAAAGATGGAGACGTTGAGTGAGAGGGTCACAGGATCTTTATATTATAGGACATCTTATCGCAGTAGGACATTTCGATCTGTGAAGCTCTAATACTGCGCTCTGTCTCAGTCAGTCCAGTCACTACCCGTCATTCCTCAAGCATTCCTGCGCACCGTCGCCTGGTTATGCCTACAGCAAGCCTGCGCTTCGCCAGGGAGATGCTATGATGCAGTATTCTCATCGCCATGGAAACCAGAATACACAACACAGAGCTGCCAATCTGCTCCCCTGAAGAAAAGGAGGGTGAGAGCGCGCGGGAGCGAGGGAGAGTGGGAGAGGGAGTGACAGGGTCTGGAGGGGGAAGGAAGGATGTTTTTAAAGTGTCATTATATTTACCTTTATCATCAGCAACACCGTTATCAGCTTTTATATCTATTTTTGTGAAGCATTTTGTTTTTAATTTAGCCTCATGAATATTAATTATTTCATTATAATTATATTATTATTACTGGGAAAAGTTGGGACAGTATGGAAAATGCACACGAAAACAGAAAGTGTTTCAAAATTACTTTTGACTAATATTTCAAAGCAGACAGCATGGAAACAAACTATTTATTTTTCTCTGGTCAACTTCATTTTGTTTTTAAATACATATCCATTCCTATGAAGCAGGACGGTAACACACTCCAAAAAATTTTGGGACAGGGTAAATTTAGGACTCGTAATGAGGAGGTAAATGTGAGTAATAATGTGATCTCAGACCGCTGATGTCCACAGGTGATCACACTCCTGATTTAGTTCAAAAGCGGCAACCAGGACAGGCCTCATCCTTCCGGAACAAAGATGGCCTGAGGATAATTAGCCAGCAAATGTCTGAGAAAATCATTGAAAAGTTTAAATAAAATGGTCCTGAAAGAAAGACAGAAAGGAAGGGATTTTTATATTTCACCTTCTATGATACATAAAATGACTGACAGATTCAGAGAATCCTAAGAAATTTCTGTGCATAGAGGGCGAGGGTACTTGCATAAGCTGAGCTCCTATCATCGCTCAGACAGCATCGCATCAGGAACTATAATTTGTCTGTAAATCATAAAACCACATGGGCTCAGGATTACTTAGGAAAACCATTCACAACTATAGAATTATAGGGTTTTAACTGAAATTTTGGTCAAAAGTGATTAAACTATGGCACATTACTGGCAATAAATACTTCTATCTAATGATTAAGTATGGGTATTCAATTCTTTTGTTAAATTGGGTTCAGATCAGAATGATGAAGTTCCAGTTCTGTAAGTGTACATTGAGCAGCCAAATGTTGCAAGCAAATTCCTCAAAACTTTGTAAATGTTTGCTAGAACCCTGTGATTCTAAGGTCTAGCATTGTCAAGTACTGCAACACATATTTTCATCCTCAAATGCCTGTTCAAATTTTACTTTGCAAAAAGCCAGCCTTATGTTCAATGTTTGGGAGGCTCGTCGACTTGGCTCAGAGGCGTCTGTAATGGACTGTCAAGCAGTTAAAATGCAATTTGGGGTCAAATGAATCATTATTTTATGTCTTTATTTTGGAAGAAATGGACACTGAGCTTTGGAGCAAAGAAAAAATAAGGGACCATGCAGACTTGTACCAGCAACAAGTCCAAAAGCCATGTGCTGACACGGTAAGGGGTTGTGTAAGTGCCCTCAGTTGGTGAGAATAATTCTTCTGTGAAAGCTCAGGATACAATTTTACTTCTTGTGTTTAGTAAGGAATAGTTGCTCATGGGGGAGCACGGTGGCGCCCCTCAGCAGGAAAGTTGCGGGTTTGAATCTGGCCTTGGACCTTTCTGTGTTTGATTAGCATGTTTGGCCATTCTCCCCGTCTTTGCATGGGTTTTCTCTGGGTAATCCAGTTTCCTCACACGGACCAAAGACCTACATGTCTGGCTAATTAAAAACATTAAGTTGCGTGAGTGATGTGTGCGCCCTGTGAGGGATTGGCCAGCTGTCCGGGGTGTCCCTGCTTTTCGCCCATCGTCCGCTGGAATAGGCTCCTACTGCTTCACGACCCTGGTGAGGAAGACGTGGTATGGATGATTGTTCATGTCTTGTTGGTGAAACTGGCAGTAAGATCTTTAGCCCAAAAGAGAAATAAATGAGTAGTTTCAAACTTCATTTATAAGATGCATTGGTGGACTGTAGTCTACCACTCGGCTTGTATTAGTCTTCTGCCAGTGAGGAGGCGAACGGTGTAGTCCAGGTTCACCCGCCTCTGCTAGCGCTGGATCGTTAGACACGTCACGTGTCTAAAAATAAATAAATTTAAAAAATAATAATAATAATAAAAAAAAAATTGGGGAACTGGAAACTGTTAATCTGTATAAATCTTTAAGGAAACTTCTATAACAAAAGCATCGTGAAATAACTGCCAAAACACAACTCTGCTTCATTTCGGATCATTTGGTTGTTACACTGTTTTGCCTTGTTTCCCTTTTTCCCTTTTCTTTCAGCTCTTATCTCTCTATTTCATTATAATTATTATTATTATTATTGTTATTATTAATTTGTTTTCTCTCCTTTTTTCTTCCTTTGCGGTTTTTTTCTCCTTTTTTCCTTCTTTTCCCACCTTTTTTTGTTTGTTTTATTTTCTCTTCTTTTCTATTCCTTTTGTTGACGTCTTTGTCTAATATTATTGTATGTATATTACTCTGTAAATCAACTCCACAACTCGCTACCCATTTATTTGTCTGGTCACATATTTGTCTGTATGCACTTATTGGTGAATAAAGGTAAAAAAAAAAAAAAAAAAAAAACACGTCACGCGCACACGAAAATGTTACCCAGTTTTACTCGGCGCACTCGGGCCCCTTTTTACAGAGGCATATCGTCACGCCCGACCAGGCCGGGCACTTTCGGCAACAGCTGCGGATGAACGAGACGATTTGAGGTTGGATACCTTTCGGATGACGATGAAGTTGGCGCACTTGACGGTACTGCACGCCAAGCGCGCAGTTAATAGCGACAAATATTGTTCCCCGCGCACTCCAAAGTGGCCTGTGAGATTGGATAGGTTAATCTGGGGAATAAATGATGACAAGGAACATAAATTACCCTCTACATTAAATGAATAAAAAAAAAAAATGCGCATTAATTTCATATGTAAATTGGATTTTCCATCCAAAAGGGTTTTTAAATTACATCATGGCTAATATTTTACAGAAGGTTTCCGAATAGAGGGTGAACTCGTAGCCAATACCAGCAAACTCGAGTTTTACTTCCAGTCTAGCTGGCTGCTGAGGCCCACCAGAAGGGGCGCTGTTTAGCACGGGTGAGCACTCCCCTGAAAAATTTCAGAGGTAACAATTAAATGACAGGAAATATGATCACAAACAAAAATGAGTAATTACCGCCAACAAATAATGAAAGGGATTGGATGGTACAGCAGAATTTATTGTGACTGATGAACAAAATGTTTTAAAGAAGTGTAGTATTAATGGACTCCAAATCAATAATTTATAGATTGGTTATGCATCATTTAGCAAAACTGCCTGCCAGTTGTGTCTCATGGGTGGTATCACCTCAACATAAACATGAGCACAACCATTCTCCTCTCATGAGAGGCCATGAAATACATCTCTATGAGTGTCTGTAAATGAATCTTTGGGCTTATTTTGTGTTCTATTTTAACCTGTCTGTCTTCTGCCCCCACAGGTACTGAGTCACACATCGACCAGATTTTTAGGGGTGGGTTTGGAAGTTCATCCAAACGTTTGTTGTCCTGCTAGGGGATAGAACTGGTGATACTTACGACAGAGGTCAGCATTACTAGGCTCTGATGTTCCCAGATGCTTGAATAAATAAGTTTAACATCATGATGCCTGTTAGGTAAGTTGTGCTGTAGGTGTTATTATAGACTCTGGAGGGGGATTGCATATGAGATTTGTTGACTGTAAGGAGGATAACTGCACAGACACAAGGGCACTGCAGGAAGCTTATCTGCCGGTTCAGTCTGTTTAACTGAACCCTGATTCCTGGGAACTACCTCTGAGGATTAACCTGTGCTCAACCATTACCTGGAAAATATGGCCTGTGAAATATTTGTGACGAAAAAAAACTTTCTTTGTTATTAAGTTTCTATTTAATAAGAATTAGTAGCTTAATTAGCTTTCTATTAGTAGACAATTTAGTCTGTAGGCAGTGCAGTACACTGGGACAGTAGGCAGTGTGCATACAGTGTGCTGAGTATGTAAAAGCAGTGTGCTGAGAGGGTAAATGCATTATACAGAGAGAGTAAATGCAGTGTGCTGAGAGAGTAAATGCAATGTACTGAGAGTGCAAATTCAGTGACCTGAGGAGTGATAATGCAGTGTGCTGTGAGTGTTAATGCAGTGTGCTAAGAGTGCAAATGCAGTGTGTTAAAAGTGTAAATACAGTGTGCTGTGAGTGTTAATGCAGTGTGCTAAGAGTGCAAATGCAGTGTTTTGAAACTGTAAATGCAGTGTGCTGAGAGTATAAATGGAGTGTACTGAGTATGTAATACAGTGTTTTTAGAGTGTAAATTCAGTGTGCTGAGAGTGCAGACTCAGTGTGCGGGCAATGTAAATACAGTATGCTGAGTATGTAAATGGAGTGTGCTGAGAGTGTAAATACAGTGCGTTGTAAATGCCAATGCAGTGTGTTGAGAGTGTCAATGTGGTTTGCTGAAAGTATAAATACAGTGTGCTGTGAGTGATAATGCAGTGTGCTGTGAGTGATAAGGCAGTGTGCAGTGAGTGTAAATGCAGTGTGCTGAGAGTATAAATGCAGTGTGCTGATGAGTATAAATGCAGTGTGCTGATGAGTGTAAATGCAGGGTGCTAATGAGTGTTAATACAGTGTGCTGTTATTGTCAATGCAGTGTGCTGAAAGTATAAATACAGTGTGCTGTGAGTGATAATGCAGAGTGCAGTGAGTGTAAATGCAGTGTGCTGAGAGTATAAATGCAGTGTGCTAATGAGTGTAAATGCAGTGTGCGCAGTGTGCTGTTATTGTTAATGCAGTGTGCAGAGAGTATAAATGCAGTGCGCTGTGGGTGTTAATGCAGTGTGCTGAGAGTGTGAATGCAGTGTGCTGGGTGTATGAATTCTAATGAGGGTGGGTGAGTCAGCGGGAGATGTACCTGATGAGAGGGGGTGGTTGGGTTGAGTGTCTTTGCACGCGTTTCAGTAATTAAGGGGATTCATTACCCCTATAATTAAGCCTGTTTTAATTTATGAAGCACAGATTTATACGGCCCTGAATGTCACACAGAGGACACGGTGAGACATGCGCCCTTTATTGGAGAAGGCTTTCGCTCTCTCCCTCTCTCTCTCTCTCTCTCTCTCTCTCACACACACACACACACGGACGCACACACACACGGACGCACACACGGACGCACACATTTGTCTGACCATACCGAGTCAGTGGCTCGTTATATGGGAAATACAATGACGATCAGTGAAATTGCTATAATAAAGGGAGGGAGAGATAATTATCGATTCACCCCTTCGTCTTTCTCTCCTGGTTTGCGTCGACCTCAGTATTTTGGCTTAATTCAGCTTTTTTGCGTAACACAGTGGAACATGTAGTGCCTTTACTCATTGTTTTTACGGCCCGTAACATGAACACATTAATACAGTGATAGTAATGTTTGGTTTGTTATCTGTTTCACGATGTGTAGATGTTTGATGCGTTCGTTGGGAAAGCTCTGCTCGGCCTCCAAAATTTCCAAAATTTATCTGCGATCTGTGATGTCATAAGGGGGTGAGTGGAGTACGATGATAACCATGGCAATACAAGCACCTTTTGTTCCCCCTCCTGCGCCTCCCAACCCCCCCCCCCCCCCCCCCCCCCCCCCTCTGTTCCAGAGTGATTCAGACAAGTGCATCAGACAGATGCATCAGACAGGTGTGTCAGACAGGTGTATCAGACAGGTGCTTCAGACAAGTGTTTCAGACAGGTGTGTCAGACAGATGCATCAGACAGGTGTTTCAGACAGCTGTATCAGGCAGGTGTGTCAGACAGGTGCATCACACAGGTGCGTCAGGCAGGTGTATCAGACAGGTGATTCAGACAGGTGCGTCAGACAGGTGTATCAGACAGGTGCTTCAGACAAGTGTTTCAGACAGGTGTGTCAGACAGATGCATCAGACAGGTGTTTCAGACAGCTGTATCAGGCAGGTGTGTCAGACAGGTGCATCACACAGGTGCGTCAGGCAGGTGTATCAGACAGGTGATTCAGACAGGTGCGTCAGACAGGTGTATCAGACAGGTGTGTCAGGCAGGTGATTCAGTCAGGTGTATCAGACAGGTCTATCAGACAGATGCTTCAGACAGATGCATCAGAGAGATGATTCAGACAGGTGAATCAGGCAGGTGTGTCACACAGGTGCGTCCGACAGGAGTATCAGACAAGTGCGTCAGACAGGTGTTTCAGACAGGTGTGTCACACAGGTGCGTTCGACAGGTGTATCAGACAGGTGCGTCAGACAGGTGTATCAGACAGGTGTGTCAGACAGGTGTATCAGACAGGTGTATCAGACAGGTGCGTCAGACAGGTGTTTCAGACAGGTGTGTCAGAAAGGTGCGTCAGACAGGTGCGTCAGACAGGTGCATCAGACAGGTGTATCAGGCAAGTGCATCAGTCAGGTGTATCATACTGGTGCATCAGACAGGTGTATCAGACAGGTGCATCAGACAGGTGTATCAGACAGGTGCATCAGACAGGCCTATCAGACAGGTGCATCAGACAGATGATTCAGGCAGGTGCATCAGACAGGTATGTCAGACAGGTGCATCAGACAGATGATTCAGGCAGCTGCATCAGACAGGTATGTCAGAGAGGTGCATCAGACAGATGATTCAGACAAGTGATTCAGGCAGGTGTATCAGACAGGTGCGTCAAACAGGTCTATCAGACAGGTGCATCAGACAGGTGATTCAGACAGGTGCGTCAGACAGGTGCATCAGACAGGGGCATCAGAAAGATGATTCAGACAGGTGCGTCAGGCAGGTGTGTCACACAGTTGCGTCCGACAGGTGTATCAGACAAGTGCGTCAGACAGGTGTTTCAGACAGGTGTGTCACACAGGTGCGTTCGACAGGTGTATCAAACAGGTGTATCAAACAGGTGCGTCAGACAGGTGTATCAGACAGGTGCGTCAGACAGGTGTGTCAGACAGGTGTATCAGACAGGTGCTTCAGACAAGTGTTTCAGACAGGTGTGTCAGACAGATGCATCAGACAGGTGTTTCAGACAGCTGTATCAGGCAGGTGTGTCAGACAGGTGCATCACACAGGTGCGTCAGGCAGGTGTATCAGACAGGTGATTCAGACAGGTGCGTCAGACAGGTGTATCAGACAGGTGTGTCAGGCAGGTGATTCAGTCAGGTGTATCAGACAGGTCTATCAGACAGATGCTTCAGACAGATGCATCAGAGAGATGATTCAGACAGGTGAATCAGGCAGGTGTGTCACACAGGTGCGTCCGACAGGAGTATCAGACAAGTGCGTCAGACAGGTGTTTCAGACAGGTGTGTCACACAGGTGCGTTCGACAGGTGTATCAGACAGGTGCGTCAGACAGGTGTATCAGACAGGTGTGTCAGACAGGTGTATCAGACAGGTGTATCAGACAGGTGCGTCAGACAGGTGTTTCAGACAGGTGTGTCAGAAAGGTGCGTCAGACAGGTGCGTCAGACAGGTGCATCAGACAGGTGTATCAGGCAAGTGCATCAGTCAGGTGTATCATACTGGTGCATCAGACAGGTGTATCAGACAGGTGCATCAGACAGGTGTATCAGACAGGTGCATCAGACAGATGATTCAGACAAGTGATTCAGGCAGGTGTATCAGACAGGTGCGTCAAACAGGTCTATCAGACAGGTGCATCAGACAGGTGATTCAGACAGGTGCGTCAGACAGGTGCATCAGACAGGGGCATCAGAAAGATGATTCAGACAGGTGCGTCAGGCAGGTGTGTCACACAGTTGCGTCCGACAGGTGTATCAGACAAGTGCGTCAGACAGGTGTTTCAGACAGGTGTGTCACACAGGTGCGTTCGACAGGTGTATCAAACAGGTGCGTCAGACAGGTGTATCAGACAGGTGCGTCAGACAGGTGTATCAAACAGGTGCGTCAGACAGGTGTATCAGACAGGTGCATCAGACAGGTGTATCAGTCAGGTGTATCAGATAGTTGTGTCAGACAGGTGTATCAGTCAGGTGTATCAGACTGGTGCATCAGTCAGGTGTATCAGACTGGTGCATCAGACAGGTGTATCAGGCAAGTGCGTCAGACAGGTGCATCGATCAGGTGTATCAATCAGGCGTATCATACTGGTGCATCAGACAGGTGTATCAGACAGGTGCATCAGACAGGTCTATCAGACAGGTGCATCAGACAGGTCTATCAGACAGGTGCATCAGACAGATGATTCAGACAGGTGCGTCAAACAGGTGCATCAGAAAGGTGATTCAGACAGGTGCATCAGACAGGTATGTCAGACAGGTGCATCAGACAGATGATTCAGACAGGTGCGTCAGACAGGTGTGTCAGACAGGTGCATCAGACTGGTGTATCGGACAGGTGCAACAGACTGGTGTATCAGACAAGTGATTCAGGCAGGTGCATCAGAGAGGTATGTCAGACAGGTGCATCAGACAGATGATTCAGACAAGTGATTCAGGCAGGTGTATCAGACAGGTGTATCAGACAGGTGCGTCAAACAGGTCTATCAGACAGGTGCATCAGACAGGTGATTCAGGCAGGTGCGTCAAAAAGGTGCATCAAACAGGTGTATCAGACAGGTGTGTCAGACAGGTGTATCAGACAGGTGCAGCAGACAGGTGTTTCAGACAGGCGATTCAGACAGGTGTATCAGACAGGTATGTCAGACAGGTGCATCAGACGGGTGTGTCAGACAGGTGTATCAGACAGGTGCGTTTGACAGGTGCATCAGACAGGTGCATCAGATAGGTGCGTCAGTCAGGTACGTCAGACAGGTGCATCAGACAGGTGCTTCAGACAGGTGCATCAGACAGGTGCTTCAGACAGGTGCGTCAGACAGGTGTATCAGACAGGTGTATCAGACAGGTGTATCAGACAGGTGCATCAGATGGGTGCATCAGACAGGTGCGTCAGACAGGTGTATCAGACAGGTGTTTCAGACAGGCGATTCAGACAGGTGTATCAGACAGGTATGTCAGACAGGTGCATCAGACGGGTGTGTCAGACAGGTGTATCAGACAGGTGCGTTTGACAGGTGCATCAGACAGGTGCATCAGATAGGTGCGTCAGTCAGGTACGTCAGACAGGTGCATCAGACAGGTGCTTCAGACAGGTGCATCAGACAGGTGCTTCAGACAGGTGCTTCAGACAGGTGCATCAGACAGGTGTATCAGACGGGGGCATCAGACAGGTGCTTCAGACAGGTGCTTCAGACAGGTGCATCAGACAGGTGTATCAGACGGGGGCATCAGACAGGTGCTTCAGACAAGTGCTTCAGACAAGTGCATCAGACAGGTGCTTCAGACAGGTGCTTCAGACAGGTGCATCAGACAGGTGTATCAGACGGGGGCATCAGACAGGTGCGTCAGACAGGTGTATTAGACAGGTGCTTCAGACAGGTGCATCAGACAGGTGTATCAGACGGGGGCATCAGACAGGTGCTTCAGACAAGTGCTTCAGACAGGTGCATCAGACAGGTGCTTCAGACAGGTGCTTCAGACAGGTGCATCAGACAGGTGTATCAGACGGGGGCATCAGACAGGTGCGTCAGACAGGTGTATCAGACAGGTGCTTCAGACAGGTGCATCAGACAGGTGTATCAGACGGGGGCATCAGACAGGTGCTTCAGACAGGTGCATCAGACAGGTGCTTCAGACAGGTGCTTCAGACAGGTGCATCAGACAGGTGTATCAGACGGGGGCATCAGACAGGTGCGTCAGACAGGTGTATCAGACAGGTGCTTCAGACAGGTGCATCAGACAGGTGTATCAGACGGGGGCATCAGACAGGTGCTTCAGACAGGTGCATCAGATAGATGTGTCAGACAGGTGTATCAGACGGGGGCATCAGACAGGTGTGTCAGACAGGTGTATCAGACAGGTGTATCAGACAGGTGTATCAGACGGGGGCATCAGACAGGTGCGTCAGACAGGTGCATCAGACAGGTGTATCAGACGGGGGCATCAGACAGGTGCGTCAGACAGGTGCGTCAGACAGGTGTATCAGACAGGTGCATCAGATAGGTGCGTCAGTCAGGTACGTCAGACAGGTGCATCAGACAGGTGCATCAGACAGGTGCATCAGATGGGTGCATCAGACAGGTGCGTCAGACAGGTGTATCAGACAGGTGCATCAGATGGGTGCATCAGACAGGTGCTTCAGACAGGTGTATCAGACAGGTGCATCAGATAGATCCGTCAGTCAGGTGCGTCAAACAGGTGCATCAGACAGGTGTTCTTGCAGTGTTTAAACATGTGTCCTGCTCCCAGTGACGCTCTTGTAAGACCTCACAAAACAATACCAACGACGGACATTGTAGCGAGGTGAAGGACTCACGTGTTCTTATTGACTAATTTAATTCGAGCATTTTCCTGGCTGGTCTGAATCACAATATAATGGATAATTTTCGCCGTCCAAGGACAGGGCATAGAAACGCAACGGTTACAATCAATCTGACTCCATTAAACAGTTAACCTACCAAATTTAGTTGTATCCTCGTAAATTATCTGACTCCAAATTAGAATTAGAATTGATAGTTTTGGGACAGCATGCGCGAATCTCGACACAACTCTGCCATCTAACCTTAACCTTAACCTATCCCTAAGTCACAATTTGCCTTTGTAACTGTGAGGACATTTGAAAATGTGCTCAAAATGTCCCAACTCTGTAGGGAAAAAAAGAAAGCAGGTTTGGTTCTCATTTTTTGCATGTACAAACACACACACACACACACACACACACACCCAAATGCCTGCATACATGAGCACTCAACATAATCTCACACAGAAAACAATATTCCAAATTAAACTAGGAGCAAGCTAGTTCACGATATAGTTTTTATGGCTTTCACATTGCTGTTGGCCACAGGCATGTACCTCTGTGTTCTCCTGTGGGAAATGTGCGGCATCAAAAGCACGAGGAGCCCCTTATAATTTAATGCACGAAATAACGTAAATGTCTGTACAAAATCAAGCCCACTGGGGACTGTAGAATTATTGGCATCCCAATTGGTAATGGTATAAAAAAGAATACTATAAAAAGAAACAATTACATCATATATGTGAACTCGAAATGTTAAGCTGCAAAAGATATTGTAATTTATCATGCGGTATGATAAAGAAATCAATGTGTAAATAAATAGGTTCATCAAAATCAAGGTTTCATAATTATTGGCACCTTTGTTTTTGGGCTTGGAGCAGCCACTTCAGCTCACAGTATGGAGCCTTTTCCTGTGCTGTTTGATATGAATGATGCTCATCAGTATTCTGGATCCTTCCATGCAGATCCTTTCAAGATCAGTGGGTTTACGCTGATCAGCTGTTCGCTTCAGTTCGGCCCTCAGTTTTTTGGTCAGGTTGTGGTCTGTAGACTGAGATGGCCTTTGCAGAACACAGATTTGGTACCGATATCTTTTTTTTTTGGTAGCGGTGTGCTTTGGGCACCTGTCTCACTGGACAGTCCACTTACGCCCAATACTAAATCTTCAGATAGAAGTAAACAGATTTCCTTTTGATGAAATCCATTTATTTCAGCAAGTGCCAAAACAGCCCGAAAACATCCCTGACCCACCACTTTATTTCATTGTGGGAAGGAGGTGTATTTCACCAAACATACTGATGCTGGATCTGACCAAAGTATTCAATTTTAGTCTCATCTGACCCTAGCAGTTTTCAATAATTTAAATGACTGACTTTAACTGACTCAGGGATTATTTTGCTTCTCTCACCATCCTCCTTCTTATCCTGGGGGGAGAAATGTGTTGCGTCCTGCACCTGTAAGGTTTTCAACTGCTGCATGTTTTTAAAAAGTCTTAAAAAAGGATCTAACCATGCTCAAGGATATGCTTTATGCTTTGTGGATCTTGTTGCCAATACTCGATTTATGATGGTTGATGACCATCTGTCTCTTTTCAACTGTAAGTTCATCTGTTTTTTGTGCAGAGCTGGATGACGAAGGGATTTGATCTTGCATGCATGTTACCCATGGATGTATCCTCTCTGTTATAACCCACTGAAACAGGAAGTGATATAATGAGTCAATTTAGTTCCTTACAACATTGAGATGAACTTACGTGAAATTTATTTCCCTGTTTAATTTTGGTCGGTTTCATTCATAATCCCGTGGACAGCCTTTAATTGTGAAACCTTGATCTGGAGGAGAATTATCTTTAATTACATGTTCAAACAATTTTTTTGTTCCATCGAAAGACTGAAGTGAAGTATTTCTTACATGTTGGCCTTTAGAGATGATTCCTATCTGCAGGCTACTTCTATTTGTAGATAATATTTGCGCGCATTTCGTGTGTGTGTCTATTCGTGTCTGTGCGCGCGCACGTATATGCCTGCGTTCATGCGTGTGTGCGCGCGCGTCTATCTGTGTCCGCGTGCCTCTAAGTATTCTTTCTCTGCAGTTCACTTATTGTATGAGTTGAGACGGGTCACTTGTGCAAAATAAAACAAAGGTCTGGGAAGACTCATTCCACTCGCGTCTGAACACATAGACTTACCCCCAAAATAATGACCATACAAATGCTGTGTGTCAGGATGATGTAGCGTTTGGCAAAGACGAAGTGAAAACTGATTGAAAGCGTAACATGGCGCTATGAAGCCAACCATTTATTTTCCGCGTTATATGTTCCAGTCCATTTGAAAACACTCTCGCGGTATAATGTAGCAATCTCCGCGAGCGCACCCTCGGCTCTGCGGCCGGGCGGCGGGAGAGGATTCCGTGCTAATGAAATATCGCACCGTATTTATCCACAATTTATGTTTTTAATTAACCTTGTTTTCACTCCTTTGCTTCATACACATTTGTGAATGCAGAAATGGGCCTGACCCAAGATAAAATATTACCCAATTCTAATCGGGTATTTCACGAATGAATGAAATTAGTTGACCCGGCATTACGGTACATGTGCTATTATTTCAAAACATAAATCCGCGCGCTGCGAGCCACTCCGAACATAATATATTAGAGCTGAACACGTTAGCAGTAATGGATCTTGTGTTTTCTGCGGTTTAGTTTAAATGGTTAAACTGGATTAACATAAAAGACAACTCCCAGTGGAGCATGCTCTGCGTGCAACGCCTTCAAAAATTCCATGACTGATTCCTGAGGGAGAAAGATTCAGAGACCCCCTCTTCGAGCTCAAACTAACGTCTGAATTTTATGGACTAAATTGGCCTTACTGGCACCGTTTCAGTGAATGCCCGCCCAGCCGCTGGGTCCAGATGGCGCCTCAGTCGTTCACATCAACTTGTTTTGTTTAATTACAACAATCAACTCTATTTCTCTTATTAATCATAACAGAAGTCGTTTCATTACTGACACACAGGGGGCCCGCTTTTGTTATTAACTGTGTGCATGCGTCCCCCCCCCTTTCAGTTTTCCAACAATTAAACTTTATTTGAACCGTAAAGATGAGGCCGCTGGAAGATCAGTGAATAGATTTAGGGACGGAGAAGAAAAACAAGGTGCACGGCTGCTCGTTACGCCGTTTATTCCGGTTTAATCATCGCCGACCCTGTACCCCCTGCCAGGAGCAGCGCGCGCCCGGGATTGATGTTGAAGCTCGAGCGCAATAAACAAACCCATTAACAACTTCCGGCCGCACCACGTATTGGCCCGCTCAGCCGGGGTACACGCCACTTATTTCAATTTATTGTTTTAATACCGGGTAATTATTAAATTAAAAACGACGAATGCATTTAGCAGTTAGTTTAGAAATTGGATCATAATTTACGTTTAAGTTATGAGCACAGTAAAACCACTGTTAATAGAATTTTATGGGCTCGAAGTTAAATAAATTAGCCAGCGTTTCACAGAATTCATCATTTTAAAATTTAATTGGTCCCCATTAAATGGGGGTGAACTTTTTTTTTTTCAAAAGAAGACATTAGTTAATTGGCAAATTCTTGTGTTACTATAGCCTATAATTTTTTTTTTTTTTGCCTGCGAAAACTACTTTCAAATTATGCTGTTACGCCTGAATAATTGTTTTTCGGGCTATTTTTTAACTTGTTAATAGTATGGACACTAAGCCACAAATAGCCAAATAATAAATAAATTAATATTGCTAAAGTAAAATCTTGCTCATAATATTCAGGCTATTTCGCAGTCTTAAATCCGTGTTTTTTATAGGTCAGGAATCATCAAATCAAGGCCTTCAAGATTCAGGAAAAGCTGATTTTCTTCACTCCTTGGTCGGCAATAGATTCCATTCATCAAGACACGAGCCTGAGAGAGATTTCTGAATAAATCACTACTGGTGACACGACGTTATCAGAAAATTGACGGATCGCCTCGCCTCGCCTAAAAGAGATCATGAAAATAATCCCCTCATTATGATCCCCTAACCCTAACCTTAATCCTTAATCCATCGGCAGAGGTTCTGATAGAGCGCACTGTCCCTGATGAACTTTCATCCGTAGAGTAGCAATTAGGGATATGAATAAAATCATTGACCAGATGCACGGTCTTTAGTTATTTAAAGACATATCAGAGAGAGTAGGAATATAAGGACTAAATTGAACTCAAGGTCTGCATTTGATGATCCCAGCCTTAGATCATACATGAAATTCTTATTTGCGAGGCTAGTAGCCAGGAATCCATGGACGTGCATGCGTGCCGAACCGACTAGCAGTGGGCGACATTCAATGCATGAGGCT
The DNA here is from genome assembly GCA_029721435.1 of Gymnothorax reevesii. Lineage (NCBI taxonomy): Eukaryota > Metazoa > Chordata > Actinopteri > Anguilliformes > Muraenidae > Gymnothorax > Gymnothorax reevesii. The sequence goes on from CM056577.1 coordinate 3,754,419, forward strand.
ATTTGAGAGGCATTACAAAATCAAATCATATCATAACATAATACCATACCTCGTTTATTAGCCAAATATATAATTTAAAGTTAACTTCATGTCACCGGGGGGTAATTTGATTGAGGGGGAAATCTGAAACTGTTACACAGGCATTCGCACCTCACCCGTGTCTGAATCCAAACAATTACGATGGACAATAGTGCCATCTAATGGTCCTACTGGGAAAGGCATCCCTGCAAGTCAGAGTAACAAATCGCTCGCACAAATTCAAATTTCTGCCTCGCTGTCCAATCATTAGAAGCTATTGTAAAAAGTGCAAGAACACGTGTTCCAGAGTTGTGAGAGAAGTGCAATGCCATTTAATTGCTAGACTTAACTGTAATGGCAGGATTTTTGCTTCAAGCCATTTCGATCTCAGTGAGGGCAGTGGAAGGTTCTGACTCTTTCTTTGCACTATAGCACAGTTATCCGTCGACAGGTAGGCCTACTCACAGCCACAAAGGATGAATCCAGGGGAAAGTTGTCGTCAAACTTTAATTCCACACTTGGAAGCAGGATTCAGTACAGCAGAACTAATATCTTTGAAAACAACAGGATGCATTTTAACAGTGCTAGTGATACAAAGATGACGTGATAAGTTATTACGGTCAAAAGCTGTCTGCTTCCACACTGCACGCACACTGACTGACAACTAACTAACTAACTATTCTAGGTTGTGCGCTTTTATAAATTCTAGCAGGTGCGGCAAGACTCCCCGATCACGTGAACTATATATGGCCCACAGCAAACAGCTCAATACTATACAACTAAATTTATGCATTCCCCAACTAAAAATAAAAATGCACTCAATACAAAACTAGACAAAACTGTATATTCTCAGTTTTGGCTCTCACATTAAGGCTCCTTGGAATTTCACGGGATGAAGATGCAACTATTCATTGACCAATGCAGGAAACAAACAAAAACCGACCGCTTGTCGTTATCGCTCCTCGCCCCACCCTCGCCCTCTCAACCTTGGCTTTGCGTATGAGTGCGCACGCTCGCGCTTGAGTAGGCTATTAAAGGGGACCTATTATACCGATTCTTCTTTTAATACATATTAGTGATGTTATAATGTTCGTTGTCCATATTCAACCTCTGAAAAGTTTATAAACATAAGATACAGGGATTTTGCTGTAATCCAAGAACGTGATTTTTTGAGCGTGATTTCCTCTCTGAACAGCTCCTCCCGAGATCTTCGTGAGATCTGGGCAAATCCTGATGTCAGGTTGTGCCGTCCAATTAGTACAGACCTAGCTAGAGCCAACCACTGCGCTGGACCTGCCCACACCGGAAAATATTCTAGCAGGCACCAACAACGGCAGATCATACCATGCCTTAGTAGCGTCGAAACTTTTGGAAATACAAAAGAAGAACCGCAGATCATTTGAGGTGCAATTTTGTCAGTATCTCTCCCAAAGTTACTTGTCCGTTTACTTTTAGACGCGAAGAAAAACACTTATTTCTCTTCCAGAAGAGGATGCCACCAGAAATCAGTGGGTAGCCGAATACTTCACAAATGTCTGAGCAGCTCTCTGGTGCTACCGAGAAAGCAATGCGAAACGCAGAAGCTCTACCATGTCTGGTATAACAAATGATTTCTCTGCACTACCTTGACATAATTTCATCCCCCTTTAGAAATTGTTGTGGCTAATAAAAAGCTGAAAAAGGCGGAGATTAAATAGGTAATTCTCTCCTGTGGAAGTGATCGATTCGCAAGCTCCACATAAGCAACTTGTCCGTGCCCACGGAACTTACGGTCTGCAAAACCTGTATTATGTTCATAACATAACCGAGCTCTCTCTAGCTGCCGTATACTGTCCATAAAGCTGCTTTCACATCAGACACGAAACAAATTTTTTGAGCGACTGGTTACTTTCAAAGTCAATGCAAAGATGTGAATACAGGCATTATGGGCACTTTGAGCAGCTTTCACACTGGACACAAAACTAATTTTTTGTGCGACAGATTACATTCAAAGTCAAGGCTTATCAGCTACTGCATGTCAGTTCGCGTGCTCTGCTAATTAAAAACGCTCCTGGTTAACTTATATGCAATCATTCTGATCGGTAAGCTTGTGTTACTTCGGTAAGCATCAATGTGGCAGTTTCATCATAACGTTGCCTGATTGTAGCCACTACAGTAGAAGCTAACCGGAGAGGTGCTGTGTGTGTCTGCCGAGTTGGGCTGCAGTTAGACCAGATGTAGGTTTTGCAGGGCTTGGGGTGCGTTTTTGGGTGGTAATGAAACAATCGCTTCACTTATCCATGACCGGGGTCAGTCTGATACATCTCCAATGGCTTGGCAAGCTCTCTGATACTACTGGTGAAAGCAGTGGGGAAGCGCACAGGCTAATGTGTTTAGTATAACAAATGCTGCATTTCCATCGATTGAATATTAAATTCTTTCCTGTAAAAGTGATCGATTCGCTAGCTCCACATAAGCAACGGTTCATTCAGACGGAACTTATAGTCTGTAAAACCAGTATTATGTTCATGACATAACTGGAGTTCTTTCTAGCTCTCATGCAATATCTATAACACGACCATTTTCCGCGAGGAAAAGCTGGTCATTCCAATGCAATGAGCAAAACCATTACCCCGGGCAATTTCCGAAAAGACCGTTTACCCTGGAGCTTTCTCCCCTCCATCAAATACCAGCGCGGAAGCTGTTCGTTTCTCCGCTAAAGACACACCACAGCTATGCTCACGAACCAGCAGGTCCCAATACACACCGAAGCAGTCCATAAGCTGTTGGTCCACTTTTAGCTGCTCCTCACTGGCCATGTTTCCCTCTAAACTCAGACCCTCCGGATTTCTACGGTCTCCGGTCTACACTTGGGCATGTCGACCCGTTCTACAAATGTGTTTATATGGGGTGGATTCTAGCTTTCCTTGCATCGGAGCTATGGAATAGTAAAACCGCTGTACTCACCAACTGTTGCCGTAGCAAACTGTAGCTGATAGCAAATTCATGCTTGAGCTGCCTGACTTTTGCACTGCGTCCTCCACTTTCGCCGTTGCGTTTATTAGAACAAGTTAATTTCATTAGATCTGTACTGCGTTAGATTGCAGAATATGCCTGTCGAGTCCTTCGGGAGACACGTCAGTTTCACGCTGAAGAGCCGAACCAGGAAAACTGTGTTCTGCTGCCTCGTCCCGCCTAGATCCGCCCTCTACAGAGCTGGCCAGACAGAAGAAAGTGGGCACATGGGGAGTGGGGGCCATAGCGGAGGAGCCACCCCAATGAGTCGTTTCAGGCAGAGACTACTATGGACTACAAATGGGGTTTTTTGGAGATGGCAGTATGGGTGAAATAAGTACCCTTTTTTTACTTTGCGCGATAAGGAGTACTCTAGGGGAGTCAAAGACCAAAGTATAAACTCGATAAAATAGCATAATAGGTCACCTTTAAAGTGTGTGTGTTTGAGTGTGTGTGTGTGTGTGTATTTACCTACCTTTATGGGGACAAAATGTCCCCATAAGACATGAAATTCCAGATGTCTTTATCCTTATGGGGACATATTCAGGTCCCCATGAAAAAAATTGAGCTATTTTAGGGTTAAGGGTTCAGGTTAGGGTTGGAATATGCTCTGTGTTTGGTTTAGGTTAAGGATCGGGTGAGGTATGTACTGTTGAGGGTTAAGGTCAGGGAAAAGGGTGGGGGAATGAATGCAAGTCTGTGGAATGTCCCCACAAGACATGTAAACCGAACGTGTGAGTGTGTGAGTGTGTGTGTGTGTGCGTGCGTGCGTGCGTGCGTGTGTGTGTGTGCGTGTGCGTGCGTGCGTGTGCGTGTGTGTGTGTGCGTGTGTGTGTGTGTGCGTGTGTGTGTGTGCGCGTGTGTGTGTGTGTGTGTGTGTGAGTGTGTATGTGTGTGTGTGTGTGTGAGTGTATGTGTGAGTGAGAGTGTGTGAGTGTGTGAGTGTGTGAGTGTGTGTGTGTGAGAGTGTGTGAGCGTGTGTGTGTGTGAGTGTGTGTGTGAGTGTATGTGTGTGTGAGAGTGTGTGAGTGTGTGAGTGTGTGAGTGTGTGTGTGTGAGAGTGTGTGAGCGTGTGTGTGTGTGTGAGCGTGTGTGTGTGTGTGTGTGTGTGAGTGTGTATGTGTGTGTGTGAGAGAAAAAGGAGTCAGCGAGAGGCTTCAAAGCTCAGGCAAAGCAGAATATTGAGCACCTGCCTGTTCATAATTCCCCACCATCCATTCTTCAGTGGATCAACTTTGTTGTAATAGTAGAAACATAATAATAATAAAATAATAATAATCATAATGATAATAATAATAACAATGATGATGATTTAGTTCTAATCATCGTGGAATACATGAATTCGCCTTGATTCATCATTGGAGAAAATCTTATTATATAGTAGATTCATACAGCGACGTGAATGAGTTGTTGTGATTCCCAAAGGTCATTTCCCTTGAATCAATACATATTCCATCACTAATATTGGCATCACTGGTAAATATTGCCAAAGCAAGGGTACTAAACTTATGGTCGCTCTTAATCCCCCAATATTTTACCCAAAATATTCACAAAAATTTAAACTTGAATCTAAAGAAAATTTTAAGAAAAAATAACATTCATTATTCGTTCTCACAGTTGGAAAATTGCGGCAGTAACCCTTTCATGCATGGAGGTCACTACAGTGTACAGCAGTTTAAAAGTGCTTTTTCTCTATATATGCCTGCAATTTTGGGCACTGCTGCATATTGGTAAAAAAAAATCCTGACTGAGTTTATCATAATTCATGCATTAGAGGGTTAATGAGATCTTCTGGGAAAAAATCCCTAAAGCTATGATCAAACACCATTCCCATATAGACGTGTTGGAAGGTCACCAGAACAAAAACCACTGCTGCCATTAAAAAACGAACTCTCTCCTACATACAGTTTTCCAAGTCGTTCCAGAACTTCAGCGGAGGCCGAGCTCTGTGGCCAGAGTAGATCAGGATGGAGCTCAGTGGCAGAACGTGCCAAAGATGTGTTAGAACAGAATTAGTCATGAGGTGAGGAGACCTCATCCTCACAGTGAAGTGTGGCGGTAGATCTTTGACTGTGCAGAGCTTTTCTTCTGCTCGTGAGGATTCATGGTGTCATGGATTCCGTTTGGTACCTGCAGTCATCGTATGAAAACAGGAGGACCCGAGTCATACTTCTGAAAGAACTGAGCTGGCCCCAGTTCTGGAATCTGCGCAGATAACAGAATAATTTCATACCAAAATTAGGAAAAAGTAAGTACTTCACCCCTGTTCATTGTAATATGGTGTTTTCAGAATCTACTAAAATTTTCTGCCAGAAGTACTCAAGTCCGTAAAAAATGTATAATACATTTTTTTTTCCCGATTGCATAAACACTAAAATCAAAAGTATTTCACAATTTTTAAAACCTTACACACAAGGAGCAAAACATCGGCCCAGATTTGCAGAACTATAAGCACAATGTCAGCCTCACACTTTTTGCAAAACAAGACACACAGTGATTTGTAAAACACTAAACACACCTGCATACATGAGACACAGAAGTATATCATGATGCCACTTCCTTGCAGTTCCAAAGCCCTGACTGTGAAATAACCCCACCGATGAGCCAATCGGTTACACACAGCCATCGGGGGCGGAAACACATGACTGCTTAATCGTAGACACACCAATCAGGTTAAAGCACTGTAGAAATGCAGCAGGTGAGTTCAGCTGTCTTCAGCTAAAACGACAGGAATCAGAAGGAGAGGAGTGAGGGTGTGAGGGGGAGGCGGAGGAGGAGGTGGAGGGAGAGGAGGAAACAGGAAGAGCTGAAGCAGGAGGTGAATGAGCTCAAAGGAACAAATTTATCGCCTGAAATTCGCGCCACACTAGTTGACCCTGTCAGGAGCCACAGACTGACACTAAGGGAGGCTGGACTGAGTTCAGCCAAATCTGAACAGATGTACATGTAAATTGACGAGTGTATACTTGATTAATGCTGAACTACTCAATCTTGTCTTTCATTGTATTTCAGAGAGTTTTACAGATTGATGCTGAGGAAATCCTGCATGAATCATTTACACTGAGGTAGGGTTTACCCTCACTAAACCAGGAAGGAGGGGCAGAAATATCATTGGCCACAGGACTGTAATCAATGTCCCAGGGCAACGTGAAGGTAACATCACAATTTGTGTTGCCATGATACAGAATGGGGTCCTCCGCCGTCATGCCAATATGAGCCCTTACAACACACCTCACATTCTCACATTTTTGGACCGACTGCACAACATCGTTACAGCAGTAAAACAAATCGATCAGATGCAACGCAATGTCATCTGAGACAGTGTGTCTTTCCACCGCTCTGCTCTGGTCCAGAACTGGTTTCAACACCATCCACAGTCTGCAGTTCTGTTCCTTCCACCATACTCTCCTTTTCCGAACCCAATCAAAGAGTTTTCCTCAGTATGACAGTGGAAAGTTCACGATCTGCGGCCCCAAGCTCAGGTACCCCTCATTCAGGCCACGGAGGAGGCCTGTGACCAAATCGATGCTGCAGCTGTTCTTCCCACGTTGTCTTGCCAAAAACGATATTGCCTGTGATGATGATGACATTTTCGGGCCAGATCCTGCTCGGCGAAGTGATACACAGTGTCTAACATTTCCTGTTACATACATACATTTTATTTTTTTCACTGTAATGGTAACCTGTTCTGGATACAGTAGTACAGTATTGTATATTTGTCTGATATTTGCTGAGCTAACAGTGTTGTGAACACGACTGCAGCAGCATGAAAACTGGGACATGGTTTGTTGTGATTCTCCATGATGTTGACTGATTTGAGTATATGGAGAGAAATAAATTATATTTTTATCAGTCTGCAGCATTGGTCTTGTATAGTGTTTGGTATATTTACCGTATATCTGTACTTTCTCAGTGTACTTCACTTACAGTACACTCATCACTGGGAGGCAGAATTGCTAAAGGCTGTTTAGGTTCAGTACAGCAGTGTGTGAGTGGTTCAACCAGAATTAGGTTATATGAAATGTGTGTGTTTCATATGGAAACAAAATATGGCTTTTATAAATTAGTGTATAGTTTTTACAACAGTGTTTCATTTTGCAAATGATCTGAGGTGTTCTGCTTATTGGGTGCATGGTTGTGCTAATTGTGTGTTGAGTTTAGAACAACTGGGTCCTGTTTTCAAAATTGTTCTTAAGCAATTGAAAAATACTGTAAATGCCAAAGTCCATGACTGACCAATCAAAATACTGGAATGAATCATGTGACAAGCACAGAAAATGGCGCCCATGGAGGCAGTGCCGAATGGTTTGAATGGTTTCTGCATTTCGAGTGTTTGTTTCTGATTTGTCTTTGTGACTTTGAATTTTACCAAGTTATATGTCTTCAGGGTAAAAATTTCAAAATTTTTTTTTGGAAATTTCAATATTTTTGATTTTCACATAAAATAAATAAAATAAGTAAAGGAATGTAGTGATATGCTAGTAAACACCAAGAATCTATGTTTTTCCTCTGCCTCAATTGTTACTTCAGATGGGACAGTTTGTCAAAGAGAATATTTATTAAAAGCATGCATTGAGTTTGGCGGCATGGCTCTGTTCGAGAGATCCCTGCCCGTCCAACATTGCACCGAAGGCAGGGAGCTGCATTTAACCCCCCCGCCACAGAACGGAGCCAACAGCAACAATGACCTCAAACAGAAGAGAAATTGTTATTGACCGACAGTTTAGACATAAAAGAATGCGCTGCGGAGCCGCTTCTCGGAATGTGAGCTTGTAAGTAAACTAGCGTATTATCAATCAAGCAATCATGTGACAGCGAATCAGAGGACATTCATGAGGGCTCAGGTGATTCTTCAGCACGAGAAGCGGTTCCTGTAGGTTGGCGAGCTTGACTCTGTGCCTATCAGAATTTACGTGAAGCTCCATTTGTGACTTTAAATTAGGCCTGAGCCTGGCCGAAGCCGGCGAGGGCCTATTAAAACCGCACGGTTCTGTTATTATCCTTTCCTCGCTTTGAACGCAAATTTGACCCCTTGAACATTAACGAAAAGTCAATTTTATTCAACCGAAAATTCAAGCCCAGCAAAAAAATTTTTTATTTGAAGTCCCCAAGAAAAAATATTGAAAAATGACTTGGCCCTGCCCCGTCAAAAATCAAAATACATTATGCTAATGAAGCCCACCCCAAACTTTTTTCCACGTAGCAGAATGAAACTTGGTGGAGACGAAGCCCATGTTGGGACCGGTGAAAAATTACCTCATGGCCCCACCCTAAACCCAACAGGAAGTCGGCCATATTGTGTGGAAGTGTGGACTTATAAAATTGTTCCCTTCAAATTGATAACATCTTCTCCTTGGGTTTTATTCCAATTGGCCCCATAGTTGGAGAAAATCACTCACACACATATGTGGTCAAAAGTTATAAAATTAAATTTTTGATAAAATGTTGGGCGTGGCTGTGATGAGCTGACAATGAAGCGGCCATTTTCAGAAGTTTGTATATCTCACGCATACAGTCGGATTGAGTCAGATCCAGTGTAACATCTGTGCGGAATCACAACCCAAATACACTGTTATGGAAAGTGATTCTCCAGCGCCCCCTATATTTTTGGAAAAGGAGGAAAAAAATTATTTTGAGACAGTCAAAAAAAAAAAATGTGGCAATTGCAAATTGTGCACTGAAAGACAAGATATGCTGTCCCGTCATTGTTGAGTGGCCCCATCGTCTGCAAGGGAGGTGATTGGATGGGTGGGCGAGGGCCATAACACCGCTTGCGGTTTTAATTATGGTTATTTCCACACTTTACCCTGAAGACCCCATAAACAAGTAGTTCTGCCTACCATAAATGCACAAAAGCAAGGAAGCTTGGCTAACATAACATTTCTGTTTTGAAAACTAAGCAATAAAGGGCTTTTAGTGTTAAAAATACTGAAGTTTGTGATTTATTCCACGAAAAGCACCTGAGTCCAGCCATTTTGTCACAAAAAGTACCTAAGTCCAAACTACTTTTCTCAATTTCTCGGTAATAAAGGAGAATCATTCCACAAAAAATGGTGCCTAACCATGTTTAACACCTAGAACTAGTGCGCATGTCCATGATAAGCTACCTTGAAAAAAAAGTATCTGCTGGGAAGTAACTGCAGCATGTTTTTGTGACTTTTCTTCAACTGCCTCTGCCAGAAAGCATAAACTGTGGTTCGGTCTTTCTAGAGGATAGTTGTCCAAAGCATGCATTGAAATACACGGAAATGGTTTCCTGACCACAGACATGAGGTTTGCGATGGATCTCCTAGTCCTGTGACCGAGTCCCACTAGAAAACATGAACTGTTATAAACTGGCACCTTTTTTGCCAGTTATTTTAACTGTAACATTACAACCAGTTTTTAACAGAGGTTCTGTGTATGTTAACTGTAAACCACAGTCAAATGTACACAAGACTTTACTTGCAGTTAAAGTAACAAGTAGACATTGCGTTAATTTAACTGTTAAATTCAGTGAATTTATTACAGTGTGTCAGACTTAGAGGAGGAGGAGAGGCCATCAGCACGGACTGAGGAGTCTGAAGGATCTGGAGAGACTCTCGAACGGTCCGAGCTTCCCTGCGATGTCTTCCCCAACCTCATCACACATCAGTGCAGAAGAATCAGGGTTGTTATCTTACCAAGAGGGGTCTGTACTATTGAATGAAGGGGATCCAATAACTATCGCACCAACTTTTAAGGAAAATATTTGTTTCATAACGGCAATCGCTGTTTTTTAATCAAGGCTTAGATTTGTGTTAACATTTTGAATTAAAGATCTAGAGAATAAACATTACGTGAGATGATTCATAAACATTTTTATTCACATTTACCAAAGGTGCCAGTATTATCCGCAGGCAGTGTAACTCCCTGAAGGATGATTTTTTTTGATATCCACACACACACACACACACACACACACACACACACACACACACAAAAGTAATAATAATCATAAAGATAATTATAATTTAGATCCTGAGCCACGACACAAAGTGGAAGTGGAATGGGGGGGGGGGGGGTATTGCAATGAAGCTCGTCCATCCATCATTCTGTCCCTCTGTCCTTCCTTTCAGATAAATAGGGACAAGTTTCCTTTGAAAACAGTTTACCGAGATTAATCAAATTTTGTGTTTATGCTACTCATCATGACCTTGATCGGGTTTGAAAACGGGATTCCATTTTGAAGGGCGATATTGACAAAAATGTCATATTATTATTATTATTATTATTATGTAGACAATGAGCCATCCCTCTCTACACTTACCTTCAAAATGGTCAGTTTGAATACACTGTCATTTTGGAATGAACGGACAATGCGATGATCCTGCGGATCATCCGAAATTCCAATGGTGCATTGTGAAGTTCCTCATTGTGTCACTAGATGGCAGACATGAACCTAAAAACGAATCCAGCGTGTTTAGATTTGAGATAGAGAGGGGGTATTCAGCTTATGTTGCGCTCCGGGCGAAGTATTCACGGTGCCGCTGCAGTGCTAAACACGCATGCTGGCTGTCGCGCGCGCACACAGAGGTCTAGAGTGCCTGTACGATGATTGAGAGACTTAAAGGGCTGAACTCCTTGACTATTGCGTCCCTGAATCTCAGTGTTTCCAATATGAAATAGGGGAGACTGGGGTCTGATGAGCCATGGGCACCAATGAGCCTTATCACTATTTTGCGATCAATTAATTCCAACGGTGTTTAAAATAGGCAAAATAGTGATATGGGTCATTTATCCCCATGATTCATCAGTCAATGGTCAATTTTTTTTGCCTATTTTAGGCAGCTCTGTCATTGATTGATCGCAAAATAGTGATATGGCTCATCGGTCTCCCCTAAAACTGGAAATCAAGAAAAGCGAAAAGCAGTGATCTATACTTTAATTTGTCCAGTATTCCATTGAAAACATTGCAACAGCATATTATTTGATGTTTTGCTGCATATCAATTTTGATTCCTGCAACTTATTTCCAAAAAGTTGAGATAGTGAAGTTTTTACCCCACTGCCATGTTGCCATTCCTTTTCACAACACTTAGTAAACATTTAAGGACGGAAGACAACAGCTGATTGAATGTTTCATGTGTAATTTTTTCCCATTTTTTCTGCAAACAAGTCTGTAGATGTGCAACAGTTCAGGTCATCCTTTTGCATTCTGTGCTTCAAAATGCGCCGCACATTTTTTTTTTCTGGGGACAAATTGGGACTGCAGGCAGGCCAAGCTGGCACCTGCACTCTCTACTGACGCGGCCATAATTTCGTAATGCATGCAGAATGCGGCTGTGCGTTGTCATGTTGAAATCTGCCTGGGAAAGACGTCATCCCGAAGGCAGCACCAACCCCAAACCATGACTGAACGTGGCTTTTAGACTTTTCACTTGTAAAAGTCTGGACTGTCTTTTTCTTCTTTGCTGCAGAGCAGAAAGTGTCCATTTCTTCCAAAAAAAAGAGAAATGCCTGAAATATAGATTTCTCAGACCACTATACATGTTTCCAATGTGTAATGGTCCATTTTATCCACACTGTCCCAACTGTTTTGAGAATGGATTTGTACCTTTTGTATGTTTCAGGGTGAAGCCTTTATCATGGCACCCCCTTACTTTTGGCACCACTGATTAGAAATGCAGTAAAAATACCATCGAAGAATAATAATGATAACATAGACAAACTCAAAATGCTGACATGAATATTCTGCTCTTTGTTTTTTTTTCAATGGAAACAACCAAGATTATGTATTTATTTCATTAAAAGTTTATTTTCTCCAAATAATTTATCCATTTTATTAAATAACTATTTCCTCCAAATCAAGGTCTAACAATTTATGGCACCCCTAAAAATTTGAGCGGCTCAAAGTTGTGCTAACATGATAGCTATGTAATTTCACCCCAAAACTGCTGAGTTTGTTAGAGTTAGTTAGAACGGACCCGCCACCACTGTATCGTTGGACTAATGAGAGAACATCGTGAAGCTCATTAAGATCATGAGCGAAGACCAAGGCCTTCCTGTTTGAAAGAACGGATCTACCTGAGTTTAACACTGTTTAAAAATGATAATTACACAAAAACCGAGCACAAAAATGACTAACAGAAATAGACTGATTATATGAATATCATGATGCGATTGAAAGTTTGGCTGTGAAATGCTTTGTTTATATTTATGTGAGTCTTTAGCTTTTTCAATGCAAGTTAATGGGGAGGTAAATTTCAAACACTTCCTGTCCATCACAGAGGCACGGAATCTGGGTGGGTCAGTTGTAAAATACATTGTTCACATTGGTAACTGCATATAAAGCCAAATATTCAAAGTTGTGAAAATATTGCTTTAATCTACGGATGAAAATAAACTGATTTAAATTAATCTAAGTTTTAAAGAACTAAGCTGTGTCATTACATCACTTCCCGTTTCACTAGGACGAACAAATGAAGTCTCTCTCACACACACACACACACACACACACAGAAAATCTCTTTGCCATCCAACATATCAAACGCCATTGTAATGTGAATATAGGCCACTAGATGGCAGTATTTACCTTTTTTCTGTTAAGCTCAGACTGGAGTCATGTTTAGACATGTCCTGGACATGTCTGGGGCAAGTCTCAGAAAATTAAAAAAAAGAGGTCTAAATGTGGGTGGGGTCTGCAAAAGAGTATATAAGGAAAAGAATTGAGACAGTAAAGGAGTAGGAGAAATTGCAAGAAGAAGGATACGTGTGACCAGACCTGTCATTTCTGTTCAAGACCTGTTAAGTTTCTTTTGTGGATTTTTCTCACTCAGGACATCACCAAGCCGCCCCACAAAAAGGACTGTAAATATTTCTTTTTGTTTTTGTTATAATTCAATCTTGGTCTTTAGGTTAGTTAGTTGTTATTGTCTTTGTTTAATTAAATGTGTTTGAGTTTTAAAACTGTATCTGTCATCCCTTGCTGTTGCTGTTGCTGTTGTGTTATAAAGGTAATAACAAATTGGGGCCATAACACCATTAAGAAAACAGAAGGGCTGTCAGTTCAAAAGAGACAGGCGGTCATAGAACTGAATAAATGTGACAATGGCTGCAGGAAGGTCCACAAGAGATTAAATACATCACACCACAACACAGCCAAGGAAATGACTGTTAAAAGTAAAAAACATGGAATAGCAGAGAGCCTTGCAAGTCGAGGATAAAAGTATATTTTGTATCCCAGGAAGGGAAGGAGGATAGAGCAAGTAGAATAAAATAAATAAATAAAAAATCCCCAAGAATCTCTCTGAAAGGATCAAAGACCTTCATGGCATCTGGGGGTCACCAGATTTCAAAAAGACCCCACATCTACTGTGTAACCGCCGGCTCTTTGGCAGGATCGCAAGAAATGTTTTTCTGACCCAAAGACGCACAAACAAGTGCTTCGGAAGTGTGAAAGATCATTTAAATAACAATAGGATGAATGTGCTGAGATCAGGTGAGACAGTGAATTGAGTGATTTGGTCAGATACGGCACTGACATGTTTTCTGTTGAAAAAGAGACACATATATGAAGCGGCTCATACCCAGGGTGAGATATGACGGGGGGTCAGTCATGTTTTGGAGCTGTTTTTGTTACAGAGGTCTATGGGGGCTGGTTAGGATCAATGGCTTCATATATTGAGCAATTTTGGCAGAAAATATGCTTGTTCTCACCAGAACACTGAGACTTCGGAATTTCTGACGTTTTGGTGGAACAATGACCCAAAGCGTGCCTCAGGATCCGCAGAGATGGACAAAATTAACACTCTGCAATGGCCGTCGCAGTCACCAGAGCTCAATCTGATTGAAAACCTGTGTGTTGAGTGCAAGAGGGCAGTCGATAAACGCAAACCCACGAATGTGAAGGATCTTGAGAGGATCCGCAGAGAGGAATGATCCAGAATCCCTCTTGATATGTGTCTTCACATTGACAAACAGCACAGGAAGTGACTCCATGCTGTTTTGCCAAAAAAGGTTAAACCAATTTTGAACCGTGGTATTGAATTTGTTAATTTATTATCATTAAATTTATGGTTTTGGGTGGTTCAATTGCAACATTGATTCACATTTATTACATCTTGCAATCATGTGCTTTGTTTTTTATGATTTTTTTAAAATTGGTATTTCCAGTCAGAAGCGTCTGTAACCATGGAGACC